>AFBI03000002.1:344894-643788 GCA_000230595.3 Edhazardia aedis USNM 41457 | reverse complement strand
TTAATTCTAATTATCAGAATTTGTTCTCATTAAGAAGAATATTTTTTAACAATTTTTCAATGTTTTATACTACCACATTTTTAAAATTAGAAGAAATATTATTGTTCATTATTTTTTTTATTTAATTATTAAATTCTCTGCTTTTATATTTTAAGCATTAATTTTTTTGTATATTACATTTATGGTAATTCGTTCGAATTGTGTTAAAATGTGTCAAATTCTGGTAAAACTATAACAAAATCAATTTCTAATTAATTACCAAAAATGGCACAATTTCAATTATTATTACCCATAGATGTTGGCATACAACAAAACCTTCAGAAAAATTCTTTTGTTAATTGTTCACGAAACAGATTTTGTAACAATTTTACGATTTTTTCCATTTTTTTTGCTTTTTCGATATGAATAAGGCTTTTACGGGAATGAACTAATTGCAACTTGAAATTGAATTTTTACCATGCATAATTATTGCTAATTTTGTCTGAATTCGATTGGATCCCTGTTTTCTGTCGTATACCTTCTAATTCTTAAAAGGCGCAAAAAACATAACCATTATTTGTAAAAATTAAGCAATAATAGCAAAAAAAGTATTTTAATAACAATATAAATATATTTTTATTTTCTTATATTTTATTGGTTTTATTAACTACAGTAGAGATAAACTGTCAATAATTTTAAAAATGTATATCAGAAACACAATATGTATCCTTTTATGTTTTATAATATATTTGTATAATTTTATGATTTTAAATACGATCTTCTTCATCGGCATATTTTTAAATTTCTTCACATTCTAGATTTTACTGATTGTTTTGTTATCTTTCTTATAAAAATTTAAGTAGTAAAACCAACTATTTATAGTGTGTATTCAATAGATTTTTCTAATTATAAAACTTATCTAAGATTCAATTTTATTTATGATATATATTCAAGTGTGTTTTAGTCTTCAAATATGTTAGAATTTAGAGTTTTTGTCTTTAAATTGCATCTTCTGTTTATTTTAATAATTTTTAATTTCCATATAATAAAATAACGACACTTAAATTCTTAATTAGGTTTATTATTTGTTTTTTGAGCGTTGGATGACCTCGGTCAACCTCGCGGTCACCCCGGTTCAGCACAACCTATGAATATATGTTAAAAAAAAGAAATTTTTGTTGTATACAAACATTAAAAGAGTGAATTTTTAATAATGTGTTCTTTTTTGGTAAATTATAAAAAAATTGATATAGAACTAGTTTAACTATTATTTGAACTGATTTGACACAATTTATATGTATTGTAGTAAATAAAACGCATTTAAAAAATTATGGTGAAACTAAATATCCATTTATGATTTAATAAAATAATAATGAACAAAAAAATTCTTTATCTTTAAAAAATAAAAATAATTTTATCAATAATTTAAAGCATGCACATGATAATAGAAAGAAAAAAAATCTATTATTAAACTAAAGTTGTCAAACATATAGATATCCGATGGATACAGCAATTTGCACAGCATAAATTATTTACTGTAGCTTGAAAGCTTTTTTGTGTAAAAAATTACCTACCAATTTTGATCAAAAAATTGATCAAGTGGTTGGGATGTGTTTCTTTCCGTTCAAAAGACCTATTATAACTATTTTCAGTGGCATACTTTTTTTATTTGTAAGCTATATTTAGCTTATTTTAAAAAATATGTTAGAAAACCTAAAAAATTACATCGAACTTGTTTTTTGAATCTTAAAATTAAAACAAGTAATAAAAATCATTATACGTTATAAAGTGATTGTATTAAATTGCTACCTTATTAAAATGGTGTAAAAAACGCAATGACTTGTATTGCAGGCATGTGTATTATATGCCAACGCAAATAAAAAAAACCTTCAACAAAAATTATATAAAAATATTTTAGTTTGTAAAACTGATAAAAGTAGTTAGTTATCATTCATAAAAATTGAAAAAGTTTACAACAATCTTGTTCAATAAAAATGGCTAATATATTTTTTTTTGATTTGTTTACAAAATTTTAAAATTTAAGACACTATATAAGACTATAACCTTATAACTTATTATAATATTGTTTTTTAATATACCGTTTCTCTCCTCAAAACTATGAATTTTAAACAAAAAGAACCAGAATACATTTTTTTGAACAAGATGAAAAGTAATTTACCAATAATAATAAATTAACTAACAATTTTTGGAACATGAATAGCATTTTAGTAAGATTTAAACGAAAGTGGCAACATCAATACGAGAAAATGCCTTTACGTCTTACTTTTACCACCAAAAATGTAAATATTTCTTTGGAAGCCATTATAACTAATTGTGGTCTGAGTCGACTTTCATAGCCGCGACGAAGACGCACTCGGTTATGGAACATTATTTACAAGAAATAGTAATAAATTTATTTTCTATGGTTATTAATATTTGTTTAGTTTATTATTTTTTTATATTCCGGTATTACAAATTTTTAAAAAATAAATATTTGTATCGTTCTTTTTGGTTATTAAAGCAGTGATTTTGTCACAAAAAGCATATTAAACTACATGAAAAACTTTATGCTTAAGTATACATCCTTGTTCATCTCAAGCCAATTAAAAACAAAAAACAACTTATATGTTATGATTATGAATGAAAAAAAGGAGAAAAAATAGTAAAGATAGTAAAAAAACCATTTTTAAAATGCAAAAAAGCATTTTTGCTAATAATTAAACCATAAATAGTTATTTGTTTCACATCGCTTCATTAAGTCACCTGATAAGATCGGTGAGTTTTATATTGATTTAACCGTTAAATATACATGAGAAAATCATAAATGGATGCAAATGAAATTAGGCATATATTAGCCAAGTAAATAATAGAATTTTTTTCTAAAAATGTTTTAAAATTTTGGTTTTAAAGCAACTGAATCTAAAACATATTATTAAATGTTATTTAAACAATAAATTTATGTTTATATAACATTTTAAGCACTAAATGACTAACAAAGGCCAATTTTTATTATATGTGATATATCAGAAAGTTTTAAAAATTTGAAAAATACATTTCAAATTATTACATGTACACTAAAAAATTTTCCGAATAAATACAAGAAATTAATCTCTATAGCCAAAAATTTGAAATTTGCGAGTTTGTGCGATTTATGACATATTTTTGGTAAAATAGTTTGTTTTTATAATAAACAAAAGAATAATTGGGATCATTACGACTATCAAAAGCTAATCTATGCAATTTTTTGTTTGTTTTATATTTTTACTTCTAATTTAAAAATTTCTGTGTTTACAGAATTTAGTAATAAAGAAACCCTGGAAAACGACAAAATATAAATGAATAACACATCGAGCATGAAATTATTTTTCTGATTTAAAATGGCACTTGAGAACGTAAAATTTCATATAATACGATAAATTTTCTTGGTTTGTAAGAAAATTAGAATTTCGATCTATTAAAATCTCTTTAATAACTTTTTTGTAAAGTAACTGCAATTTCTTATGATATTGTTGTGACTTGCTTCTAAAAATCACAAAAAAGACTAACAGTATTTATATAGCTACCGATAGATTCATTATTGTCTTTTTATGCATCATTTGTTAATTTTTCCACAAAAATTGATGAAAGCCATTATGTTATGGCGATTTGGTTAAAAAAAACATGCACATATAAGCATTATTTATTTGAAACATATTTAAACTAACAATTTAATGTAATAGATAATATTCTATTGAAATTATGCATGTAATACCGTTTTTTTCTAAAAAATTAAGGAACTTAAAATTAGGTTGATTAATGGTATTGTATATTAAAATTTAATCTTTTAAATCACAAAATGAAAGTTTTTTATTTACTTTAAATTGTTTCAATTGGTTTTACTATTTAAATTTGATACATAAAATCAAATTGATTTTTTGATTATATGCTTCTTATTCACCGAAAAGATTATTTTCTTATTAAAAATCAAATATTGAATTCTTAACCCTAATATAGATTTCAAACATTAGTTTACAGTCATATCTATGTGTGATCATTCATAAAGAATTGATAGTAAGATAAAAAAATTCCAATGTAATAATTTGTAAAGAAATTTTTATGATGCACATGAGTTCATGATTTATTGTTTCATAAAAAAGTTTCATTTGTGATTATTACCAATTTTGATTGATTAAAAAGGTGTTTTCTTGTCTATATTTCAGGTATCTTATGAAAATTTTGAAATTCCTAAATTATGTGCGCTTTTTTATTATCTTTCGTTGAAATCTTTGAAAAAAATTTCATGAAGATTCTTTTATCGTAAAATTCCTAGCATTAAGCTCACCAAATTTATTGAAGACTAAAAAATATACATACTACATAATTTTTACAAATAATAAATCATCATGTTATGTCATAAGTTATATAATATATGATATTTTTAATTTGATATATAATTTAGTACATGATAGCATTATAGCATTTCAGAAAAAAACTATCATTATTTCATTCAAAACTCAGCAAAAACATATCTATTTGGTTTTATCAATAGATTGATTTGCTATCTAATACCATGATCTTCCTATGAAATTATAATATAAAAAACAATAAACCAAATATATTTGTGCAAATTACTCATTATTATTAAATAAAATTTAAAAAAAACAAATTGGTCCACATAATTTTTATTTGAACATAAAATATACTAAAGTACGATGCATTTCTTATAGTACACTCTTTTATTCATGAAGTTATTTTTTTAAAGTTTTGCTTAAAAGAACATTTTTAACAATTAGATGTGGATTTTTTATATTGTTTGTTTTGCATTGTTATCAATACAATTTTGCTTTTTGAAGGTTCCTAATGATATTCAATTTGATAATTTCATAATTAGAATCTATAAAAAATATTGTTAATACTTTTTTATATTTTATCCAATTAGAAAAACAATTTTAATTCTTTTCAAACAAACTTTATTTAACTGCGAATCAAATTTAATTTTATTGGATATCATATATCTTTTAAATTATACTATATTTCAATATATCTAATAACTATAGTTTACAATTTGTAATAGCATAACTGAAAATTTATATGAACTAATAAAAAAATTTGTAGACAAGTAAAAGAATAATCTTCAATATGCTCAAAAACACTAGAAAAAAACAAATTTTAACACATATTACTTTTTTATAATTTAAAACATTACTTTTTTTTAAATTCATGCCCACAAATCTGTATCGTATTAACTATTAAACATTTATTAACTTTTAAAACTTTTAAAATTTTTAAATTTTTTCTTTTATCTCTAGTGAAAACGTTCCAAAATTAGTAAAAACAAAATTCTCAAAAAAACCAAGCTCTTTTGTAAGTCTTGTCTTTTTATAATATGTTTCTATAATTAACATAAAAAAAATGTAGAATTTATAATAAAAGAAAAAAAAGATAGCCTTGAAATCCTGAACGTGTTGTTAGCTGATTGAAATTAAACGTAATAACTAGTATATTGACTATATATACTACAGATATTTTTTAATTCATGATTTATCGAATATGTAGAAATTAAAGTATTTATGTTTAGAATATGACATAAAAAAAATATAAAAATAATTTTGTATTTTGAATAATTAAAATATACAAGAATTCACAATCAATTCAGCTTCAAATTTAAAATTTTAGAAATTAAAATTAAATATTGCAAGAAATGTGAATAAAACATAAAAGGCAATATTATATTATAGAACTAAAGATGTCTTAAAATACAGATGATAGAGCAAAAAATAAAGAATTTTCATTTATCGAAAGAAAATGGAGTAATCATTTTAAAAAATATTTTTATGAAAAAACCAATTTTAAATTTATAAAAGAAAACAGATCCATAAAAAAAAAGGAATACAATAAATTAGCAAAGCTACTGCAAAACATTACAATAAATTGATAACATAATGATAAAAAATACGACTAGAAAATTCTTTCAAATAAGTTTTAACTAAAATATAATTTTTTAAACATTTGTTGCGTTTTTATTTCCTTCTCACATCATGAGAATATAAAAATTTTGTATTCATCGGTCTTAAATGCCTGAACAAATGTTTCTCAAAAAAATAACCCTAGAAAAATTTAAACGACTCTTTAATTTAAAATAGAGTCCAAAAAAAATTGTGATATTTATAGTTAAACAAACACCTTTCTAGCGTGATTTGTAAGTTTCATTTAGTTATTAATTTTTCATATTTTTTTAGATAGCATAATAGCTAATTTTTAAATATTTTGCTTTTTGCAAATAAAGCCACTGAAGTATCAATCTTTTAATTTTGATTTTCGTAATAAATTTTATTTTTTTTAGTAATTATGAGTTAAATATAAGGAAATTAAAAAGATAAGAGTGTTGAATAAAAAACAGATTCATTATATTTTAAAAAAATTATTCTTGTTTTAAATTTGAAGAACGTTTGAAAACATGTTTTTCTTGTCAGAATATTATATAAGCAATACCCGAAACATTTCTTATGAAGGGTGCAGTCAATTTCAGGCCTTTCTTTTTCAGTTTCGATTGCATATAATACACTATTAATCAAAATTCATTCCTATCACAGTAGATGTAACGTCCTTTATAATAGCATTATACATGCTAATAAAGAAAAACCAAATAAAGAGAATTTCTTAAAAGTTGTGAGTGGTCTAAATAAAAAATAAGTAATAGTAAATTGATATTATTTTTGATCAAAACGAAAGGAATAATTTGTAAAAAACAAAAGGCAATTTTTTTAAATCTATTATGCAAAGAAATTTATACAATACATAGATATCTTTATTTTTATATTTTTTGATTTTTTTAACAAATATAAAAAATAGACTATTTATTCATTTTTTTGCATGCTTCTATACTCTTGAACTCTTAATTTTCTAAAAAAATGCTTTTGCAAGTAATTGATTGTGAATTTTCTGAAATCAAATAAATTTTGGGAATTATTATTAAATTTTCGATTTTCCCAATTTTCACTCACAAATTTAAACATGCATATGATCATCGAATTTGAAATATTTTTGGGAAGAAATACACAGTTGTATTTTATAAGCACTAAATATCTCACTTTTCCTTAATTGATATATTTACACCTTTTAAATCTAAATAAATACAACAAACCAATAAAATATTATTTTCATAGTTTACTTAATTTTTTGTTTTTTTAACAAAAATGATGTTTCTATCTACTTTAAATAAATAATATTATTTTTATCTATAATTTTTTTGTCTGATTTCTATATTTTATGTTCCTTTTTAAGTTTTTTTAGATCTATACTGAAATTTATCTAATTTATTGATTTGCTTAAACTTTTTGTATACTATAATAAAATAACTAACCAAAGTGGCAAAACCGTTTATTTCCTTCACTTTATACTAAATTTAAATATATATTTATAGCGATCAAAACTTTTTTTTATTTTAGATTGAACTCATGAGCAGATTTCATGTTTTTCAAAATTATAATTATAGTTCTTTATAATTTCTTCATAAATTCGAAAAAAATGAAAACACGTAATCTTATCAATATATGATGGCAATAGATGTTTAATACTAAATATAGATACAAAAGAGCATTTTTTCCACATTTGATCACAAATTTATTATTTTCGCTAATAAAATCTGTGCAGCGAATATGTTGCAATCAAAAAAATATGTAATGATACTTTACATAATATAAAAATACATTCTTATATAAAGATTTAAAAATAAATATCGATGAATGTTTTTTGAAATATTATATTGTAATCATGATTCGTAAGATATCGTAAAAATAGGTTAATTTCACGTAATAGTTTTGAAATGCAGTTTATCTACTTAAATACTGTTAAGCGAAGAGATGAAATGGTTCAATTATCATTATTTTATACAAAAAAACACACATGAAACTTTTTGTTTTAAAATTTAAAACAAAATATCACATCTTTTTTATAATTTATCGACGGATATATCAATATAAAAAACCGAAATGATATTTTTGTTTTGTAAATAAATTTATATATCAAGTAATAGCCAGAAAATTGTCACCAAAAAGTGATTTTAAATACTATCAAATATATAATCTGCAACAAACTTAATTATTCCAATCAAACGCACTTTATGATCAATACAATTTAGAGCTGTTCAGTTTGATTTTTTTGTTTGAATGAAAATTTGATTTTTGATTTTAAAAAAGAATTCTTCAACAGAGAATTTCACATAAATGCATCTAAAATAAAAAAATCGCCAAAATTTACAAAAAAGTCAAAATCATTCTTTACTATTGAACGATTATGGTTTGATAAAATATTAAAATGCTGCATTTTGTTTTTTTCAATTGAATTATTATTTTAAATGAAAATCTTTAATCTTTTGTATATTGAAAAAACGCCTGTTCTCTTACATCACACCTTATTTGGTATTAAAATTGGAAAAATATAATCAATCAATATATTAAATAAGTTGATTTTTAATATAATAAGAACAGTTACCATAAAAGTAATCATCATTACCAATCATATGATCAAATTTTAATTTAAATTCTTAACTGGAAACAAAAAAATCAATAAAACAGGTAAAATTTTTTATATTTTACATAAATTATCAAAAGATAAAATTTTAAATCTTTGTCATTTTAAATTGAAAATAGTAAAACACATGAAATAATTTTTTTTTAAATTTTTTTACAAAAAAATAAAATCAATACCGAAATACATCAACTAAAATTTGATTTTTTTTCAATCAATTCCACACGATTTAAAAATTAATAATAAAAAAAAGGCTATTCCAAAACTATTTAAACATTTATGTCTAAATAAATAAAGAATGAACAACAATACTTCTACAAAAATAAAAGGTATAATAAGAGTTTTTCAAAAAAATTTAATATTCCAGGAAAAAAGAAAAAACATTTGAAATTATTATCCAATGATTTGAGATAAAGTTTTTTTGAATTTTCATGATGTAAAAAATGGTTAAATATTGATTTCTGAAAATATAAAGGGGAGATATTCTTATTGGTTTTTTATTTAGTCGCTAAGGATTGTTTATTTCACCGCTCCGTCAATTATTTTTTTTAGCATTCTCTTTATGTCTTCTGATCCTCTTGTATTTCATTTCATTTCACTTTTCTTTTATAATTTTATTTTTCCAAGTTTTTCTTTTAATGATCGTTTTTGTTTCATGATTTTTGTTATATCAAAGCCAATATGAATATAATTTTAACCCTTCTTATTTGTGGTTTAAAAATGTTTTTAATACACAGTACTGAATATAAATAGTAAAATGTTGATATTTATTTCAATTTCAAAATGAAAACTGTTTGATAAAGCTTTATAAAATAAGGTGCATTATAATTAGAATTAGTTACTTGGTTATAAAAAATTTCACAATTGGATCAAAGGAATATTAAAATTAAATATATGTAACATTTTAAAATATAAATAAATTAGATTCTCTTATAAATTTTTGATTAAAAAATTTCATTTCTTTGATAATAATTATAATATCAACATTTATGATAAAACCATTATAGAGTAATATTTAAATGTATCAAAATACCAAATGAATAAAAAAATATGTTTTTTTCAATCACAGAATTAAGGCCTATTCTATTTTTATATAATATTTAAATAATATATGGAAAACCGATTGATACAGCAAAAATGAAAATAAATAAATGTAATGATAAGCAAAGACTACAGATGAAATACAGACATGAATATATGCATATGTAATAAAAACTTTTGATTTATTATGGATATACAACAAAATTTTTGAATTTTTAATTAGATGAATGAAAGTCATTTTCTACACTATACATGTGATACTAATATCTCATATAAGTTAATAATAAATATTTTGTTTGTTAAATTTTAATTTAATACAATTAAAATTACTCTCCTTGAAATATGAAAAAAATATTTTAATAATTTAGACCCGTAGTAATTAGTTTTTGTAAAAACAATTTGATACTATTATAATTTAATATATTTAAATTAGTGATTTCCAAAAAATATGAAATATCATAAAAAACCATTTAAAACATAATGAATTTAAAAAAAGAGAGAATAAAAAAAATTTAATGTATAATAATGTTACTGTGATGATATTCCTCAGACGGCGAGTCTTCACGAATATCTTGGTTGTTCGAAGTGTAGGATTTTTGTTTATGCATATAATATAAAATAATAGTAACAAATATGTTAAAGTATGTTTCAAATAGATAAAAATTTGTAATTATTAGCTTTTATATTTATATATAATATTCTTAACACTTCCTTTTATTATATATTGTTAACTGGTTTCTTCTTTTGTTTAAAATGTTTATAAAATATATGTTAATATGGGTTAATCAAGTATTCTTCTTAATAACCCATCAATCATTCCCTGTTACCGTAATAAAAGATCTTAGCCTCACAAACGTTGCACTTAAACCGTTTAGGCTGATGATCCGTGTTTTCTCTCACAGTTACCTTAAGTAGAAGAAATAAAAGAAATAATAGCTTAGATGATAATAATATTTGCATAGTAATGATAATAGTAGTTTTAATGGAATAAAGAATCAAAAATTTAAAAATATAATTGTCACACGTCAGAAGTGTGCTCTATCTAGAAAGATAGTAAATTTATAATTTTCTGTAAATAAATAATCAAATTAAATTTTAATTATGAAAAATATTTGGTAAAAAAATTGATATTCTGATTTAAAATTGTATAATTAATTTAAGAAATAAATTGTATTTCATTTATTCCGAAATAAGCTTAAAATATAATTTAAACTTTTCGATTAATATACAATAAAAGGTATTAAAGGTATAAGATAGCCATAGAGAGAGAAAAATGTGGAATAAAAATAGAAATTATAATCTGAGAAAATATAAATCGGAAACACTCAGGTCCACAACAAATCTTTTGTGTATCAACAACATCTCATGAATAAAACAAATAAATACAAAAACATACAAAAAAAATTAAATACTTTATATTTTTATTTTTAAAAAACAAAGTTCAAATTTTAAAGGACAGAATATTGCAAAATTTTATCTAAATAATTGTCTTTGTTTTAATTTTTTACTAAATATTTTATTATAATTATTTTATTTATTTCTATAGTTTCAAATTCATTTAATATATTATTGACAGCAGTTTTGTTGTATTTTTCAATCAAAATATAACAAATTTAGATATTGCACATTATTTCTTTAAAAATATCGAATTTATAATAAAATGATGACAAATTTTAAATTTTAATAAATTTTTGTCGCAAAATATTATTTAGAATAAATGAATTTATTTTATTTTTTTATTTATGGGTTATTTATGTTCAGATTAATTTGTTTAAAATTACATAACTTTTATTGTTTAATTTTTAATGTAAAATATAACTATAAAAACTAAATTTCTATTTCTCAAATTTAATATATGTTGGAGAATTTGTATTGATCATGATCTAAATTATAATTTTGCACCCTAAAAGACATAATATTTTATTTTCAGTCTGTTTGTAGTCAAAATCAATATTCAAGTACCAATCACATTAAAAGTTTAAATATCAATCTTTATCAATTATCTATTATAATTAATATCTTAAATCAAAAAATGAAGAAATAAATTGCTTGTCTATATATTTAAACCAAATAAATATTTACAAACAAATCTCAACCTTATCATTTAATTAATTCGCCAATTTTCTTCATTTGACCAATTAAAAAAGAAACAAATCAATTTTTTATGTTGCAAAGGTAGTTTCAACCCAACAATATAAATCTAAATTCAAATTTTTAATCAATTAACTATTTTTTACCATTTCATTTATAAAGAAATTTCCTATAAATATTACCAATTTTTTTTCACCAGTTGGCATCAGGCTGATTCTAAAGAGAAAATTTTGAAATAGAATTTTCAAATATGTTGATTTTTTTAAAAAAATTACAGAAACTTATGCGAATTAAATGTATTGTATGTTGATTTTGGGTATTTTAAATTTGATTTTATAAAAAAGTAACAATATTTTGACGTGTATTAAATTTATAATATGGCAATAGATATGATTCAAAATAAAATAAAAAATATTAAATATTCATAATATTCTTTTAAAACATAAAAATAAACTTCAAAAACTCAATGTACTAAATGGTTAATGTGTCTGTGTATTTTGAAACATATTTATATTTTGAGACAAATTTCCTTACATCGTTTTAACATTATTAACTAGTTTCAAAATAGCGCAAATAGAAAGTGAAAATTTTTTTTGTATGTACAAGATAACATTATTACTATCTTTTATTCACGGTATGGAGCTTATTCCTTGTACAAGGGATCAAGATTGCTGGTCCAAATCAAGACCTGATCTCCATTCCTTATATTGTGTAGAAAACATGTGTAGAAAGCTTTTGCCACCAGGAAAGCGATGTAATGCACCTACGGAATGTGCTTCCTATTTTTATTATGGTCCTTTAGCATGTTCTGCTAAATGTAGACTTGAAAATGAATGTGAGAATGAAGATGTGATCAATGCAAATTCGGTATACTGCTGTAAAAGTGTGCCTGAAGGCCGTGATTGTATATTTTCCAGACCCAGTATTCTCAATGGATGTGATGCAAAGCAATCTTGTTTGATGAACAAAAGTGGTGAATATAAATGTGAATCAAAAAATATGAATTCGTGGATTGTGGGGGTTTTTCTATCGATTAACGGGAATCTTTTGATAAATATTGGGATTAATTTGCAAAAAAGAAGCTACACACAAAAAAAGATATTGATAGGAAATATTACGGTATCTTTATTTGCTTTGGGTGTTTTTGTATACGTACTCGGTAAAATATCGGGATTCAGTTCGTATATTTTTGGAAACCAGTCACTTCTGGCATCTCTTGGTGCGGTAGGTTTGATTGCGAACAGTATATTTGCACCACTTATAAATGACGAGGTTTTTACATGGAAGGATTTTATGTCGATAATTTTTGTATTGACAGGATCATCAGTTATCGTAATGAACAGCGGTAGATCCCATAAAGTATTTTCACTTTGTGAATTACTAAAAATGTATCAGAGGAAAGAAACATTGATTTGGTTTGCTTTTATTGGGATTCTGATTTTTTCGCTATTTTTTGCATTGAAATATATCGAAGTGAATTCAGATTGGGCTTTTCCCGGCGATAAAATGAATTTTCTCAAGAGAGAGAATGTTCATTATGAGGAAAGCGGGAAACTGCTGAGTTATTATATGATTCTTTTTTATGTTGGATTGTCTTCTGTAACAGCAAGTTTAACAACTTTATTTGCAAAGAGCTTTGGTGAAATGATAGACAAAACACTCTCGGGCGATAATCAATTTTTTTATGGAATAACATACATTTTCTTTATCATGATTGTTTTTTGCACGTTCACACAAATTTATTGGATAAATCGTGCTTTAAGATATTATGATGCGTTGTTAGTTATACCGACATTTCATGTTGTATGGACACTTTTCAGTGTAATGACAGCTGGTATTTATTTCCAAGACTTTGAGCATTATAGCATAGAACAATTTAAAGGTTTCTTATCCGGATTAC
Source organism: Edhazardia aedis USNM 41457 (assembly GCA_000230595.3). NCBI lineage: Eukaryota > Fungi > Microsporidia > Culicosporidae > Edhazardia > Edhazardia aedis. Next base: position 630,269 of record AFBI03000002.1, on the reverse strand, counting down.
TAATAATATTCTTAGGTTCTGGCTTTTTAGCACTGAGAATAATGAGTAAGAACATAATCCAAACAAATGAAGTTCCCATCACAAAGCGCACAGTTCCAAAAGATGAAAGGTCCTACTAAAGAACAATTTTGGAAAGCCCTAGTTTCAAAATTCCTGCTTATTTTTTTATTTCACTGCCGAAGATAAAATTCAAACAGAATTTCGTTTCTTCTGCAAGAGATTATTCATTAGTTGTGCAAATTTATCGGATACAAGAAATTAACAAAACACTATTAAAAATGTTAAATAAATTATATTTATCCTAGTTGAAGATAAGTTTGAACAAAAAAATTTATCAAATATATTTCATCAAGTAAAACAATATCTCAATATAATTATAGTAGTTTCCGATACTATTTGATAGTATGTTTCAATTGAAACAAAATTGCTTTTAAATGCTGTTGGTTGTTATGGTATTAAAATTACCTATTATTGATTTAAAAAGATATTTTAGTCTATTTTTTGCATCAAACAGATAAAATCAAAAATTTTATGAAATTATTCTGCTAAAATAAATGCTCTTCCAAAATTGTAAAATGTTTTTATATATTTTTGGCACAAAATATAATGCAATAGAATTTTATAAATAATATTGATTAGCAAAAAATTTAGAGAAAACTACATGAAGCTTTTACCATGCAGTTTATTAAAAAGTTGTTTGATGATCTCTGAAATATTTCAAATATTTAAATTTTATAAACATCGATTAAAAAAAAACTTGTAATTTTTTTTTATAATTTTAATCTAAATTCATCCACAAAACGAATTTGGAAAATAACCTCATCATTTTTTTCATTTTTGCAATAAACAACAATAATATTTTTTGATATTTATCACCATTATTGTCAGAAAGCTTTTAAAAAGGTGTACACATCTTTGGAAAAATAACTATGTTTTACAACGTGTCGTATGTAATGTTAGAGATAAATTTAGAATTTAACCAGAACACTAACCAGATTTTCATCTTTTTATCGAAATTAAAATATCACCAGTATTTAAAAAACAAGAAAAAACAGCATTTTCCTATAAGTATCAAATTATAAAATTTACTAACTTCTAATAAGGTATAAAATTATATAATATTACTAAAATCGTTGGTTATAACCGTCAAATTACTTTTTATTGACTAGGAAATTTTTTTAAACAAATTATTATATTGAAAAAAAACATTAAGGTTTTGTGGCAATTTAATGAATCATTTTCGTTGTTGTAGTTTATGAATGTCAAATCGATTTTATTTGATTAAGAAAATAATTTAATAAAAAATTATTAAATTGGATTAAAAAGTGATAAACATAAATAATTAAACAATTTCATAATATTATGTCGTTGAAATTTTAATTAATTTTGATAAGGATGTTTTTAAGCAATCAAGTATTTTTTTTGTTACGTATTAAGAGTTTTACGATTTCAGTTTGCCTTTTTCATTATTATTGTATATAAATAGGGAAACCAATATTTAGTTTAAGAAATTTAGTCATTGATTTGTAAAAAAAGAAAAAATAATATTCTAAAAATTAATTTTGGATAATATTGTTTAAAATTTGATATAAAAAAATTTTTATTGGTTGATGTAATCATTACCAATATGGATGATTTTGTTTAAAATGACATAAAATGATTAAAGATATTTTACTAAAAATTAAGTGATTTTTTAAATATTGATTTTGTTGATTGATGATTGGTTTAAAAAACAAAGAAAAATTATAAAAGGAAAATATTTTTAAATAAACATGCATAAAGAACAATCTTTAGTTTTATCTTCGTTTTCTCACAATTCTAATCAAGTTCCATTCAACATTTTTAAACATTACTACGCTATTTAATCAATAAAATTATAATGATCAAATAAATTATTATTTCTAAGAATAATTTGAAAACAAGGAAAGGTTGCTTTTTAAGAATGTAAAAAAAAAACTGAATTTATCATCAAAACCTACTTTTTTGGATAGTCATAATTATATTTTTTAGTGAAAATTGGACATCGGTGATAATTTTTTTATTCGTAGACATTATAAAGAATTAAGTATATATTTTTAGAAGGGTTAACATTTTTTAAATAAATTTATACTATTATTTTTTTAAAGAAAGAATGAAGCATATTTCGTTCCTTCGTAATATAAACTAACCATGAAATAATTGTTTTTGCGTTAACAATACTATTAGCATTTTAATAAAGCACAAACGTAGGCAACCTAATCATAAAGTTAATTACCTAGGCTTATACGTATTTTTCCTACTTATTAGCGTAAGTTTTGGTCGTTTTAGCTGCTCGGCGTCAACAACAATAATATAATTTACTAAAAGTATATTTCATTTATGTATTTGATAATTTTATTATTCAAAAAAACTGTCATTGCCAAAATTAGATGCGAATATAGTAAAATATTTCTTCTAATAATTTAGTAAATAGACAAATAATTTATCAAAACATCCTTTTCCAGTAATGATAAAATATTTTAACCGGAAAATTAAGAATTTTAATAAATTCAAATAATTCATTATCTTATATTTAGTTATATCATATGAAAATATATTAAAAATTATCGGTTATTTTTTTTTATGTTTTAACATATTGATGTTATTGACAAGGTAAAAGAAAATTATTAATAATCTTCACCATCAATAATAAGTGATATTTTAACAAAAAATTCATCTAACGGATGCAAGTGGTTCAATTTGACCACAAAAAATCATTATAAAAGCCTTTTAAAGTAAAAATTATGAACATCACATACCTATATATCATAACCAACGATATCTAGGTTACAATATACTATTTGTGCTTCTATGGTTTTTTGCTGTAGACATGGATTTTTCTAGAAAATACTTTATTATAAATGAATTCCAATATTTGTAATCCTAAGAAAAGAGAAATGTTTAATGCAGCAAACCTTAGAAAGCACTTAAAAAGCCACAGCAAAAGTAAAATATTTATTAAATATCCTGATGATTCTAAATCTTTTTCATTTTGTCATATGAATTACACTTATATTTCTATAATAATAATAAATGTGATACCAATCACCATACTGTATGTAACAAATTTCCTCTCTTGGATCATGAAATTGGGTAGATCAAAATATCGTTCTAATCATCAAACTTATTAATTATACGTTTTATTTTACTTTTATAAAACAATTTGTTATTATTTGAGAAATTGGGTCCAAAAAAACCATAAAGAGATTCGATTTCAAAAAACAATCACACATACACAAAATCCTTAAAATTATACAACAATTTAGTTTGCGTTGAAGAAAAATACTAACTTCGAAAATTTAATAAAAATTATTAACCACATACGAAGAAAATCTGTATAATATCTTATTATTCATGTGATACAACCGAATATCTTCTGGCAAAAGTAATTGAAATTCTGAAAAAAAATTTTTTAATAATAAATCACAATAAATTTTAAAAACATGAAAAAAGTAGAGCAAACATATAGGAAGTTTTTATTTTTGTTTATCACTTTTTTATTTGTGTTGCGATATTTCTTTATAGCATATTGTGGGAATAGATAAATAGGAATAATTATTTAACGGTTTTGAACCAGAAGAGAGGCTTGCCAACCTTCATAAATGCCATTTTTTGTCACCTCAATATATAAATATTTATCCAATCGGCCAGAGTACATACACCATATTCTTTGTAGATTGTTTAATAGTAAGACCGTTTGAGGTCTTTTTGGTCTCGAAGCAGTGTTCCGAACCCTTTTTAGCGTTATGGTTATTACAGATCAGTCGTGGCCGTTCCACACATTTGGAGTAACCTAGATCTGGGATTTTTGATCTGTAGAACTAGGTATCATACTATGTGACTCATTATTATACAATTGATTATATGAAATGTTAGCTTCGATTATTCATTTTAATTAAAATTTATGTTCAGTTACATTTAATCTATAAAATCAAAGTGTCAGTTTATTATGTTATTTGATGTACGGAAATATTTTAACCTTATTTTTTTATAATTTTACAAATCGAATAAAAAGTTTTTTAGCGTAGCTGACCGACTTTTATTGATTAGATTTTGTGGAGTTTTGATTTATCAACGAGAATTGACCTCTTATTATATTGTTCAATGATACAATATTCAATTTAAAAAACGTAATTTAATTATATATACATTTAATTCAAAATCATATAATGGCTATTTATAGTAGATTAATTTTTATATATTAAAATTTTCTGTACATGGTTCACAATGTGATTTAAACGAATTTTCGGATTTTTCTCTAAAATTGAACACATAGGTAAATTAATCAACATTTTTTTTATATAAAAAACAATCTAGACGTTCATTTAAATTATTAATAATTAAAACAAATACTCTTAAAAAAACATCTTTTTTTAACCATCTTTAAATAGAAAATACCCACATCTTTTTTTAAAAAAACCAGATTTTAGGCAATTTCCAACACTATTATTTCAAATCATCATTATATTGTGACAGCCGAGTACATGAAACTATTATGACAAAAAAATTGATTTTTTTGTTTTATAATGAATTCTGTATAATTTAGTTTTCTTGTTCTACAAGCATCTTATTAATATTAAATAGATTATGCACCTAATATCGCTCATAACATTATTATTGTGTTTAGTGGTCAAATTCTTATTCTGTTTGTATCCACAGAAAACTAAATATTGGAGACTTTATAAAAAAGCTCTGGTATAATTTCACACATTTTATTCAAAACAATTATAGCAATTTTTATTCTTTTAACCACAATTAATAACCTAAATGAATTTTCAGAAATTTCGTATAATTGAGTTATAGAAATGCATCTGAACGAAATGTCAATCATTTCGTGGTATTTTCAATTCGAAGATGAAGAATACAATTATTAAACAATTTCTGATGATAGGTCTCTAAACGTGGTTTTTTATCAAATTAGGATATTTAGGATTGATCTTACTATCAGAATAACGTCTGAGTACAATGGATCTGTTATAATACGGCAATTTAGAAGTGTAAAAGAAGAGTAAAGATATTATTTAACATAAGAAAAGGAATAATAATTGTACTTTAAAAGAGAATAAATATTATATGACTTCTGGTTGCTTTCGGGGTGTATCCGAATGCCATCGATTGGTCTTAAGGTCCTATTACTCGTGAGACTCGCATCTCGATCGAGTTGGTTCTGAAATGTCTTTTATAAGAAAGAAATGATTAGATTCTTTTGTCGAATTCTGATTGTTCAATTCAGTTTCCTTTTTATCGACCCATGATTTAAGGATTTGACTTGAGAGTGGTTTGCTGAAATTTGTATCTTAAACAATTGTGGGTTTATTTTAGTTGCTATTATTTATTGTTATTGTTGGTTTTTGATTCAGATATGAATTCATTGGTCAATTTTTAATATAGAAATCTTTTAATATTCCGAATTATATCCGAATTTAATTGTTTGAAGGTTTTAAGATAGTGAATATTAGCAAATAAATGTTGATTAATATGCTGAATCTATGGGGTTTTATAAATAGATTCTTAATAACATATATTACCGAGTTTTCAAATCTATTTAAGCTTGTAAAGAAGGCAAATATTCATATTTTACATTTTATTCTAAAATACTGATACATATGTTTAGTTTATTTCAATTGATATTTTTGTTAATTCGCTACCATCGATTTCGCCACTACTATTTCATAAACATGTATTAGCACGGAATAAAGTTGCCAATGAACACCTTTTTTTCTTTAATAACCACATTATTTTTTTAATTGTGCTATTTTTATCTCTTATAAAACATTTTTAATATCAGATATCAATATTTTATATATGTTTTTAATTTTTACTCAAATTGGTTTGTAAATTAAAATTTTTGTGGTTCAAAATTTATCTAAAGAAAATTTAAAAACATTTTTTATTCATAAATTAACAATTTTAATATATGTTCGGTTTTAAATAATATGTAATGATTAATATACTATTTTTCTTATTTTATCTATAATACCAAATCGGTGAGCCAGGGAACCCAAAGAAGATGCCGCAATCATCTAACTGAGATCACGGTTAAATATGTTTCGAATTTCACCTCCAGTCTGTCTATAATAATTATTCATGTTATTTTGTATTGTTGCTCTCTGTTCTTTTCGTCTTGTAATTTTTTCTGTTGTGTTCAACACACGAAGCCTTTTTATATTAACAAATTTTTTAAGAAAAACTTGCACAAAGACACTTAATTTCTATTTATTCATTTTATATTAAATATGGCGGTAAAAAATGCCTATTACCTGGTTTTAAAATTCTTTTATTAATATAAAACACATATCGAAACTGTCTCAAGAACCTGTTTTCTTTTTCTTTTTTTTTGCCAAATGTTATTTTTTGCATGTACTAGATATTAAAAAAAACTTTTCAAACTTAAATTTTAATCATTAACTATTTTATCGGGTTAAACATCTGATCTACGCAATATTAAAATTTTTATGTGAAAACAATAAAAATTAATAAAAAGAAATATAGACATATCATTCATAAAAAAACATTTTTATTAACGATTTATGCTATTTTTTATAACATAAAAACTAAAAAAATTAGAATTATTTTTTTTAAAAAAGTGTTATAAAAGTATATAACAACATTATAAACTTATTAATAAAGAAAACTCAAAATTTGTAAATTTTAAGCTGCCATTCACATAGTATATGTTCGTTATATTATACCTTCAATTTTAAATTTCTACCGAATTATAAAAAAGATGTCATTATGTTGTTTATGCTATAGTTTAATATTTTTAACATTTTATGAGAATGTATCGCGCTCTAGATAGAGTTGTTTAGATTAGTGCTTTTAATCAACTAAAATAAAATAAAAATCACAATTTATTGTCTAAAAATTATTTTAATCAAATTTTATTTCCCTATTTTCAATCGTTATTATTTTTAAAAAATCAAACTCTTTATTATTTCATCGATATATTTACTAAAAATTTATAGAACACCCTAATATGACATACATAACTGATTTGCAGCAAATTTTTATAAATCAAATCAAAAACATAAACAGTAACACATTGAAAAATTAATAAAATCGTAAAATGCGTTTTTTTTTTGAATTAAAAATCAAATGAGCTCATATAATAAGATTTTAAAGGCTTGAAAACATGAATTGTTATAAATTCTGAAATTGATTTTATTTTTTTTCAAAATTAGAATTCTTTTAAATTATAAATTCTGATCTTTAACAAATTCTATATTACACAACTAAATGAATGCAAAAAAAAATTAATTTTTTGTACCTTTTTTTCAAAGAGAAAAAATTTTATCTTTGTATTCGTAATATTTTTTGTAAAATTTCTGAACGAAAAGTTTTTAATTTGTTAAATTTATGTAACCGTAAAAATGAAAAAAGATATAATTTATCATATTATTAGTAACTAGGGAAATACTAAAGAAAGTAGGATGAGAAATACTCTAGATTTAAAACTTGGGTGAGTAATTACTGTGCAAGATTAGCTTAAAAAATAGCGGTAGGATCTTAGAGCACATGATATATAAAGTAAAATAACAGAAAGCGATTTAAAATGAATACAATGTTTTTTTTAATTTTATGTGTTTATACAAACATAATTAAATGTTTTAAACATTTTTCGAACTATAATTTATAATATACATGTTCAACTTCTATACTGGAAATATAATAAAAAAAGTCATTATTTTCTGTATCTCAAAGTTAAACAGTATTTTTTAACATATACGAGCTGAATTGTTTTAAAACTCATATCACCTAAAATTTTTTTAAATTTTACCTAAATAAAAACGTTTATTATTATTTGTTTAGTTTTGTGACAATTCATAAAGTTAAATAGCCAATTTGCTTAACTCTATAAAATTAAATTTGAATTTTCATATCTTTATATTATTTGAGGCATTAAAATGTAATCTATATGAAAAAAATAGAAATTTGCTTATTGTTATTTTTATTTATTAGCGTCAAATTAATTTGATTTGAAAAATAAAATATTTCATAAAAAAATAAATAAATTAGATTTAAAGATGATAAACATAAATAATAAATCATATCATGCATTTTAAAACAAATAATTAATTTAGATAAGAATCTTTTTTGAGTTATCAATCAAAATTAAAATGATGATTACGGTGATTAATGATTGAATAAATATTGATGAAGGAAATAATAATATTATGATCAAGTAAATTATTTTTATTAAAAATAGATTGATAAAAAAGCAAGTATACCTTTTAAGAATGTTGATAAAATTAAAAAAAAACCATCAAAACCTACCCTTTCCAATACTTCTCAAAACATTTCAAAAACATTACATCTTTCCTTAGATTTGCAAAACATTTGAAAGTTATTTATTTTAAACAGTATTAGGTTTAATATATTAATTTTTTTCTTTTTGGCCGTAAAAAAAGCTTTAGAATTTTATGGGTAATATATAAATATTGTAAGGAATCATGCGAATATTCGCTTTAAGCGCAAGTTTTTCAAAGTTAAAGTCACATACTAGTCCAATCCTCCATTATTTTTCTTTTTCTAATACATTTTAAAATATAAAAAAGTACCCTAACCCAGACAAAAAAAAGGAATGAATAGAAGAATAAAATCGAACCGAGAGTTAACAAATAATCTATTTAAAAACCATTGGCAATCATCGTCTTTTAATAATTACTTTTTACTAGCCTTCCTGTTAATTATTGTGATCTGTCGCTCGGACATAATATAAAATAAAATTTATGCAAAAGAATGATAGCTCTATTGTAATTGCATATGGCATTTGCTTTATTTTCACTTTTTTGCGTCCATATTTTTTAAAAGAAAAACAATATATTAAATGTAGAGTTTAATTGCTTCTTTGATATATATAAACAATTGAAATATGACTATATCTAGTTTTATTTGATTCTACGACCATGAACGACATACTAATTGACTCAATTTTTTTTATAAAATGAATTAAATATATGGAAAGATACATTTCTAACTTTTTATGTATTTTTCTTGGCTTTACTTAAGTTTTTTTGTGATCAACTTGTACAAATAATATCATTAACACCATTATGTTGTAATTATCAGAACTAGAAAGTAGAGAGAAGATCCATAAAATTGAACTTATAATTTAATAATAATCAAATAAAGGGAACAGAGATAAACCTTTGATATTAATGATGGAACCAAATGATATTTTTTTATCAATATCTGAGAATATATTATAATTAATTAAAGATTTACTATTTCTATTTTAACATATGAATTGTTTTAACACAATGTGATTAGAAATTGATTTTAACTTATGAGAATATCTATAAAATGAGATTTTAGCCATTTATTTAAATTTTTTGATTCATAAAATTAATTGATTGTTGATGAACATATTTTCAAATATCTTTATAGAGTATTTAATGCATATTTATTAAGTACTCACGTATTATAAAGAATCTTATAATGCTTTATGTTGCAGAGAAATATTTTAATATATAGATATTAAATAAACATGAAAAAGAAATAAAAACGTTTCGAGAATCTCCAAATCATTACAAATTTTTCTAAAAACTGCCTCATTGTGAAAATCCCTATCAGATTTTTTTTTAACCGACAGATAAGTTTTGTATATTGATAGTAGGAAGGTTCTAATGAAGAAACCATTGGATTTTTTTATTTTTTATGTGATGGTTTATTAGGTATACCATTGTAAATAATACTTAAAGACGATGAAAAGTGGTTGTTTTTTACATTTTTAAATAAAACATTATTTTCTTAAATTTCTATTCTTAACTATTGTTTTGGTGATTCATTCTTAGCTTCATTTTCTGTCTCAAGCTAGAAAATAAATAAATGTTTTTAATTGAAAATAAAAGGAAAACAAATAAAGGATTAGATAGAGAACAAAATTACTTTAATCATACAGTCAAAATCAATGATATTTTATTATATAGATTTAGTTTCTTTTTGTTTTTAATTTATAAATGCAGAATAAATGTGCAAAAGATTTAAAACATAAAAATAAAAAATGGTTCAAAATTTTCATTTCACGGCGATTGTCTATAAATTTATAGCAAATTATAATCCAATAGACATTTTCTTCATCGAATGATATTTACAATCATTAGTATAATTTTCTTGCGATTAAATTGTAATCTAATTCCAAATGGCTTACGATGTACTTATAGCATAAAGTAAATTTAGTTATTGTGTTTTTAATTTTTCAGCCATATATTTTGATGTTATGCAGAAGAAAATGGTAAAAATTGAAAAAAGATCATAAAAACGATCAATTTAAAAATAAAAATTTATCACATTTTTTTCAATGTAAAGTACATATAAAAATAAGATATATTATATTCTTTGTATTTTATGTAATAGATATTACAAAATGTTCAGATTTTAAAGGAATTTTCTTCCATTTTATTATATTAACATTAAAGATTGATAATACTGAATTTGGAAAATAATTATATTATAATAAGAGCCATGATATAAATAGAATATGATTTCAGAAGAAATATAAAAAACAGGTATGAATCATTTTATGTAGTAGAATGTGAATTAAATAAATATCATAGAGTATGTGATCCAATAAGAAAAATATTTTATTCTGTGTTATGAATATTATAAAAGGTATTTTTATATCTTAAATCGAAAATAAAATTTATATTAGCAAAAAATAGCATTTAAGAAATTTAAAAATAATTTTTAAACCAGGACAACTCAAATTCAAAAATGGTCACAGAAAAAATTATGTGTAAAAATTAACAAAATAAATATAATAAGCAAAAAATAATAACGATAAAATGTAAAAAAATAAATGATTGGCAATAATAATCATCTTAAATACAATGTTTTTTAAAAAGCATAAGGTTTTTTCAAAATTTTCTTTTTAAATTTTATGTCCAAAACAGAAAAATATCGATTTTTGATAAAATTTAATTTTTATTTCAAAAACACAAAATTTCGATTTTCCGAACATTCAAATTTTATTTTCAAAAACAGAAAAATATCGACTTTCTCATTATTTAAATATTAAAAAGATGTCGAATATATATTTTCACTTTTTTTTTGAAATAATTTTTGTACTTTACGTATGGTACCTTCTAAATTAATGTTTGTTTGATAATTTTAACCCTTTAAATGTCACATGTTATAGAAAATCAACATGAACTTGTAGGACTTGTAAAAGAAGCATTTTCAAGCACGCCAATCAGTACACGGAGAGCAACGAAGGCTTTAAATGCCTTTACATCATTTATTAGCAATAAAGATATTTCTTCAGAAATTTTGAAAAATATTTATTTTTGTGTGATGAGAGGGTTTACTTCAGCAGATCCTTATTTGAAAAGTTATTTATATTCAGTGATTACAATGAAGTGTGCTGAAGAAAGTTTTCTTGCAATAAGCTCTATTACAAAGGAGCTTGGAAGTGATTCTGAGCACAAACTTAAAGGTAAGGCGCTTTTGTGTCTTTTTGTGCTTGTACCTTCCCAAATGATCAGTGATTTTGAAAAATTTATTGTACACGGATTTGTTTCTAAATTTGAAAATAGACGGGATGCGGCTGTTGTTTGTTGCTTGAATAGTCTTTTTAAGAAAGAAAACAATTTATCTAAAAATAATTCACGAAGTGAAGTCAGCAGTAATGTTTCAAAAGAAAATAAACTTATCGACACCAAAGAAAAGCTTAAAAGCGAAGACAAATCAACGAAAGTATTTGAAAGAGGAGCAAAAAATATAAAAAAAATATCTGGTGAAGATAAAAACGATGTATTTTCAAGCGAAACGGGCAAAAAACTTATCGTGGAATATTCACCGAATTTTGCAAACAATAGAGATTGTATTAAAAAATGGATTGGTGGATTAAATATAATCCAAAAAATCCCCATAAAAGATTATCATTCATTAACTTTGCTTTATTATATTAAGGATCGTACCTTTTTTGAAGAGTTAGACATTAAATCCTTCAGAGGTCCTTCATTAATGATTTTGTTAAATATTCTCTATAAAAACAGCATCGAACATTTTAGAAACAAAGCTGCTAATATTATTAAGTCCGCAGATGATATTTGTGCTTTAGAAACGATTAAAATAGTCATCGAAGCAGGAATGTTTGAGTTCATGCCCGATGTTATTAATCGTCTAAAAAACATGTTAAGAAGTAGCAAAAGGGTAGTTATTTTTGCGGCTTTGAGGATTTGTCAAAGATTAGTTTCGAATATTTCTAACAGCAATCAAGAAACAATTTACCAGATCAAGAAAAAAAAATTGTTTGATTTATTGAGAGCAGCGAAGAGCGATGTTTTTGAAAGTGGAATCAAAGACAAAAATTCAAACATACAAAAAAAGTATGATATATCTTCAAAATGTGACCAAAAAATATTAAAGGAAAGCGAGATAAATTCACTTCTTGATGATATTATTCTTACAGTAGAGAATTTTTCAGAATCTGCAGAAAAAAACACCAAAGATGATATCAAGATTGCAGATTTATCTGTGTTAAACGAGGATTTAGAAAATATTTTAAATTCAAATGCAAAACAGAACAGAATAATGGCAATAACATGTCTTTTGAGAACTGGAAACGAAGAAACCGTGGATAATTTAGTTAATACAATTCCAGATATTGTAAACGAGCTGTCTTTTGATAATAAAATCATTGTTATAGACGTTCTCATGAATCTATGCATGAAATTTGAGAATAAAGAAAAAATATTTATTGAATTCGTGAAAAAAAGTTTACAGGAAAAGGGAAATGTCGATTATAAAAGAAGAATACTAAAAATTGTAGATTTTATATGTTGTTCTAAAATATATGATGCATTTATCATTTACATTAAAAATCATAAATTAAAAATGAATATGGATGCAGGAACTGCACATGTAAGCAATATTAATGCATATTTTTATTCAAAAACACCATCAATTCAAATGGTTGAGGAATTCATCACCAAAATACCGTCTTTTGTCAATGAAATTTTGACTATTTTGGCAACTTATATTGAAGATCCTCAAAGTTCTATTTTGACAATGGATATTCTTGCAATCCTTGGGTCTTTTGCTGGGTTTTCAAGAGAACCAAAAAGAATAATCGTTCATATTTTAAACAGACTCATTTTGGAGCAAACACAGGTCAGATGTGCTGCAATGCAAAGTTTATTGATGATTACTCTTGTAAAAAGAAAAGATTCTGACGATTTAAAACGGAATTTGATTTCAGTCCTTGAAAAATATTCGAATGATGAAGATGATTTGGTAAGAGACGAAGCTAACTTTATTTTAAACTCTACTTTGTGTTTGAATGAAAATTCGAATTATTCTATTGCATCTGTTTTGCAAAACCTTAAAACTGGAAGAAAACAAGAAAAAAATAATTTAAAAGAGTCACAACTAAATAAGAAAACCAGTTTTAGTGGAAATGTAGATATTGATCAATCTAAATGTATTTCAAATGAGTTGTTTGGTTCGATGGATCCATTGCTTCATGCAAGCTTTGATTTTTCTGATTTAGGAAATCTAAAAAAAGATGTCTTGGATGCATTAGGCGAGCAAGAAAAGATGGAACCTACAATAAAACCTGAGGCTATAAGCACTTTCATAAAAGAGTGTGCTGAGCTGAAATTAAAATCTGATGGTGATTTCGAAATTTTCGTCACAAAAAAAATTTTCTTCAATAAAATTGTTCTTGCATTTAGGTTTTTGAACAAACTAGAAAAATGTTCATTTAAAAAAGGCCGTTTGATCGGGTTAATAAAGAACAACGAAATAAAAGAAAAATTTGATTTCAAAATAAATCAATTTCAAAGAGAATATTCCCTGGAAAAAACATTTAGAATAAATAGCGATGTTTCCATTTCTAAAGATTCACATGAAACAGTTGAACAAGAAGATAGCGTGGATTATGTATTTGACTTCCCCCTTACAATAAACTTAAACTCAAGTATTTTGTTTAACAGTAAGTTTACATATGAAATATATGCGGAAGAAGATGAGGATGAAGTTGAAAAAGAAAGTATTTCATTAATGCCGTTCGAAGTAAGTTTTCTCGATTTCATAAGTAAAAAATCAATCATGAAAAAACCTTCATACCAAAAGAAAATTGAAATCAAGCTTCAAACACAAAACGGCATCAATGATATAAAAAATCTTTTAAATTTGCGATGTAAAACAGAAACCGATGCAAAAATTAATTTCGAAGGTGAATACAAAAATGAAACAGTAAATATCGAGGTTTTGAATGAAAACGAAAAATGTGCTATTATTGTTAAAAGTAGCGATGACGATATTGTTAAGAAAATCATAGAAAAACTTGCTTGACTCTAGTTTATACCTTCATGATTAATTTAATGACATTTTGACATTTTATTCCAATAAAAAAATCTATGTTGGTTCATTTTAATTTCTTTTATATCATTATAACCATTTTTACTTATTTGTCTTTAAAAAGGTATTTATTAAAAAAAATATTTTGTGTGTAAATATTTCATAAAAATGGGTTACTTTTGTATTTTATGTTAGTTATTAAGAATCTTTTATTAAAAAAGCGATGCATATGTATTAAATTGTCACATTGTATTTTTGTGCTATATTTTCATTGTTATAATACCAGAGTAAATATTCAAGCAAAATTATAACACTAGTATATTGCACGTAATTATCACAAAAAAATTCAACATAATATATTTTGCGTGTTAATCAGGCGCATGTGATTGGCTCTCAACAACGAAATAAGAGAAGCAATCACAATAAAAACGAAGTTTAATTTATCTTTGTAAGATAAAATAATACTATTCTTTTTTATAAACTACAAATCGAAAAAGAAATTTTTAGATCTAATCTTGTTTTTTTTTATTTGAATCTTGTATTTTTTCGATTTTTAATGTAATTTTTGTGATATTGCATATCTAGTTATATCTTTCTTATTGTTTTTATTTGTATTTTAGGTTGTAGATGGTTCTGAATGATATAAGTGTTGGTGATGGAGTAAAAAATGATTGTCTTTTGGCTTTTTTTTATGATTATTTAGAGATATTGTTACAATTAGTGCAAATTTGAAATATTACTCGATAAGGAATAATTGGGTTTTGATAAAAATGTCTGTTAACATAATATTCATCAGTACTTATTGTTGTACAATAAAGGAACATTTATCTATATTAGACACTATATATATATTTCATAAACCGCAAAAATACCATTATTTTATTTTTATAAAACAAGACGGCTCATTCAATAATAAGAACATAGCTTAAACATCGATAAATCGTAATAATCTATGTTCTAATCTGTTAGTTGAAAATATTCTTATTACTTTGTGCCATGTTTTTATAAAAAAAATTAGTTATTCGAATAATTTTTTTTATTTTATATCTAGCATTAAGCTTTAGAAAAATAACTTGACTCGTATAATATTGTAACAGTACTTTGTAAGTTATATAGCACTGGCAAGGATGCGAATTCCAAATAAATATGTAAATCTAAAACGATTAGCAAATTATCACTTGGTAGTAACAAATTCGACTAAAATTATTTAAGTTTGAGAATGCGGTTGACCCTTTAAAAATATGGAGAAAGTAGAATAGATGACCATAATCTTGTAAACAAATATTTAAATTAACCTTATTAGAGCGACAAAGCACTTTCTTTTTTAAAAAAAAACATAAAGTAACAAAATTCCAGTAATCACTAGAACTCTAGCTATATGGCAATTTTATTTTTAAAGGTCTAATTGATAAGCAAATTAACTTTAAAGTTAATTTATTTTTATAATTTTTTTCGATGCTTATATTTAGCTGCTGCACTATGTGGGCAATCGACTAGTGTTACGCATAAAAATATTATAATCGTAATAATGAGAGAATAATATGTGTTTATTTGATGAAAAATATTTGCCTTGCCTTTTTTATATGCAGGTATGGTACAATTGAAATAAAGACTTGGTGATATTGGGATTTTTAGCCGTATTGTGTCTCTCTTGGAAATTTTGTTAATGAACTAATAGGAAACTTGATAAATATTTAATGGCTCAAAATTTAAAGAATATATGATCATGTTACAGGTTTTCCTGTAACAACAAGACATATCTATTTTAAAATTGAATTCAAGTATATTAAAAGTTTTTTGTTTATTATATTTTTTAAAATAATGTTTATTAAATTCTCGTTTGTTGTAAAGTCAATATTATTGCTACTATTAATATCACTATAATCACTACAGCTATTATATTACTATTGCTATTTAAAATGCTACTATTATTTTTTTTATATTCTCTTCCCTTTTCTTGTAATTTACATTTATTACAATAGTTTTTAGTCATTTTTTCTCATCTCTAAAATCACAAATTTTTAGAATGATAATATTGTTATATTAGAAATTTACATACACTAAATATCTTCATTTTAAATTTAAAAATTTTTTAAAAATATATTTAAAGCTATAAATATTTTAACTTAGTCTTAAAACTACTAAAAACAACTATACTTTAATTAAAAACTAATGTGCTATTATATATTACAGAAGTATTAAACAGAAAATACCAGTTTTTTCAAAAAAACCTAAGGAAAACATTTTATTGTGATACTGTATCTATGGAACAACACAATAATAACCGTTTGTTATCACTATCATCAATCGTTTTATAGTGCACTCTTTTATAATTTCAACTTTTCTCGTTTATTTTTGTTATGTGGATCAAGGTTTTTATTAAGTAATTGGTAATAAAATAGAAAAAGAAATCATTATTTTAATTGTTATGCCGTTTTAGCCCTTTATTATGCCAAATAAACTATTGGTTAAAAAAATCAAATTTGATTGCCTTAAAGCTCTATTTAGACAGATGAAACAAATTTTTTTAATTCTAAGGGTTGGATTGCCGGGGACGACCTCTTGGCCTACCGGACTTACTTAGATTAGGAATAAAATTATTATTAAAAGACATCTGAACTCGTTTTTTTTCCTTTTATTTACGAAGCTATTTAAGATTTTTAGTGATAACTCACTACCAATCAAAAAATGATCAAAATGATCAAAAATCAACACCGCATATATCAAGCTTATCTTGATACTATGGACCTTTAATCCACCAAAACTGATTTAATTTGATCAAAAAACGATCAAATACCAACAGCGTCAATTTTAAATCAAAACTTCAGAAACGTAGTTTTTTTGAAGTTTGACATATTTTTAGATAACCAGAAACCAATTGAAATCACTTGGTTTTTTTCAAAGACACACTCTCCCCAACTCTAAGAAATATAAAAATTTAAAATACTTTAAAATAAGAAAAACGCCAACTTAATAATATTAGAACATTTTTCTCTTAATTCCTGAGAAAATCACAAAATAGTAGTATTATCTGCAATTCTATTTTCTATGAAGGATATTTTAATAAATTTTTATAAACTTCCTGTGTCTTGAATGTTTAAAATATAGATTTTTTATATAAGTCCAGTCAGTACAAATTAGATTACATTAAGGGAATCAAAAGAATGTATATGAATAACATTTTTCTTGCACAATTTGCTATAAAATAGCAAGAAAAATATAAATATCGGTTATCCGCAAACAAACTATAAAAGTAAAATTCAAACAGAAGAATAGTAAAACTTAGCTTAAAATTGTAAAATTTGAGGCATTTAATGTTTTTCTGTTTTTTTTATGCCCTTAAAAATAATTTAATAAGTGTAAAAAAAAATTAAACAGAAAAATTCTTTAAGTGAAAGTGTTTTTGTACTGCTTTTTTATTCCTTTACTTTTTCTCTAATATATTAATCATTATTGTTGTTTAAACAACTATTTTAGGATATCTTTTTTCTTCTGTTAAAATCTTTAATCTTAACTTTTTGTTTTCTAACATTAATTTTAAATTAAAAATTTACGCGCAGGATTCGGCTTCGTTCTACGCTAGCAATATTTAGTTCATAACAAGCCTTTAAATAAAGCATTTAGAAAAATAAAATGGAATAAAGAATAAAAACAATAATCTACACTAAAAAAAATTATATATAAAAAAAATACACAGTATAAATTTATTTCAAGATCAAATACATAGTTCAGGCAAAACTTTGAAATCATTAAAAAATCTAAAATTTACATTTTGATTAACTCTTTTTTAGACAATAAAGCATTCTATCTAGAACTTTCCGAGTAAGAAATATCGTTTTTTTTAGAAACAAAGTGCCATTATGTGGTCCTAAATGAAAAATAAAATATACCTTCCTATATTTGCACAATTTCTTTTTTGATTGCATTTAGATGTGCAAGAATTAACAAGCTGAAATTGAAATGAAAGAATAAATAATATTTAAAATGCACCAACTTACTCAAAGTTTCTAAAATTTCTATTTTTTATGATTTTTTTTACAATTTGATAGAAAACAAACCTAATATAATCCACATATTTATAAGTCAATAAAAAATTTGAATTATAAAAGAATTAATATCAAATGGGAGCATTCTTGTCGATTAATGCCATATTGAAAAAAATGTTTCTAGCTCACTAGATCCAACAAAAACTATTAACAATTTCAAACTACTACCACATACAAGAAAAAGACTAATACAGTGTTATAATGATGCATCAATATAAATCAATAAAAAAACAGATCTAATATTTTTTGACATTTATCAATTGTGAGATATGTCAGTTTTACAGTTTTATTCTAAGTGATAAACCACATTAGTAAATTTTTAATAAAATTTGGTTAAATGTGAAGCTATCAATTTTCTATCTTTGTTAAACATTTGCAATTTATATATGCAATTTCACAAAAACATATATGATAAATACATCTTGGAGATTGGAATCATTCGTATTTTTAAATACTAAAATATAATTATATCTTATTTTGAACAAAGAAATCAATTTATAAACGATTTTTTTGCTGTAGAAACATATTCTCTAAAATTTATTACCTCAGACATATAATTTTTTCTTATGAAAAAATCATTTATAAAAAATTCTCTGGTGTGAAAAAAATGTTTTAGTTCTGTTTTTTTATATATTTCTGTAGTTAAACATTATTTTTGCTTTTAATTATTTTTTTTCAGGTAAAAATAAGTTAGTTTAATATATATTAGAATAGTTCTAATTGTAAATAAAGTAATCTTTTGATATCAACACAAGATGAAAAATATATCTTTTGAATAAAATCCTAGAATATAAAAATATTATTTGTCTTATCAACCCCACTCTACCTAGGATTTTATGGGCTTAAAATAGCGACAGTGAAATAATACCAACACAGTTTATCGGAATTGGGGCAGAATCTAACGTAGAAGGGATTTTGTTGTTATTAAATGTATATATGGAATAAAAAAAACAGATTTTGGGGGTTATAAATTAAAATCGTTTTTATTAAATGAATCCAAGGAAAAAAGGTGATTCTTTATATCATCACAGTTTTAAAGCGAAATTATTCTATTCATAAAAATTAAACTGTGTTTTAAATTTCGAAGTGTAAAGCGCAAAAGAATATTTTCCACAATAAATTGTCTGTATAAAACACTTTTATTAAGAATCGTCCCATATGCATGGTTTTGGTGAGCTTCTACCTCATCCAAGTACTTTTTGTAAAAATTAAACGTATTCTTACTCCCCCTAATCGATTTTTTCTTTAACCATTCTTAACTTGAATAAAACATATTGTTTCATAAAGAATACGGTCAAAAATGTTGTTTATTAGCTATTAAATAGTTAAAAAATTTTAAACCTTCAAAGAATTTTTTTATGTTTCATACTTTAACTAGAATAAATTGATGAAGAAAAAACAATGTAATCACACATAACTTTGCATGAAAAAAAATTATTTGTTAACATACTTGTTGCATCGTCATTCTTATTTACAAAATAATCACTTTATTACTCTAAAACAAAAATATATGCCTTTTTTTTTTATAAAACCAAAAAACAGTCGACGATCACATTAAAATATAAATCACTGATAGTACTAAAAATGTTTAGTAATCAATAAAATTTATAGTAAATTTATCGAGTGCGTTTATTCATCAATTAAATAAATTATATTTCATGTTTTTTTTTAACTCTGATTTTTGCAAACAACATATAATTTATTTAGAATTTTCATATAAATCTCTTTGATAATAATATTTTTGCGATTTGAAAGATTCTGTCATCATTAATAGATAAACATTGCTGATTTAGTTAAACTTTTAAAATCATAAATATAAAAAATTTTATATGATAATTTACTATAGGTAAATAATGTTATTATTGTGGTGTTATGATACAATATTCAACAAAAAAAAATCTTCAATAAACATAAAAAATAAAACAAATATACATTTTTATTTGCTTTAAAATCTTTTAGAATTATTCAGTCACAATCATCTCAATAACAAATTGAATTTTTTTTGAACATTATAAAATGCGTTTTTTTATCCTTAAAATCTTTTTTTTTATATATATGTGGCGAAAACCAGCAATTGATATATTTTCAGTAAATAATATTGCATAAATACTATTAAAAACTTTCACAATTTATTTTTCAAAAACTAAAACGAAATACTAAAAGTAAATAAACTTTGAAGATTTATGATTTAATCTTAAAATTTTTCAGAAAAACCTCAAAAAATTATTATTCAAATATTTCAAAAGCAATCTATTGTAAACATTTTAAAATCTTCCTCTTAAAAAAAGATTTTAAATAAAAAATTTGAAAAAAAGAAATTTAACTTGATTATCTTGAATTCAATTTTAAAATTACCGGTTTGGTGAACGTTCACAATAGTAATATAAAGGATTTAAAATTTTTTTTTATTTAATCAGTGATATAGGGTTAAGACTATTTTAAACCAAAAATTACGTTTAATTTTAATGGAAATGAATTCTATGAAAGTTGACTTTTATCTAAGTAATTATCCGCATTCAAGTATTGATAAAAAAACATCCGATTGTATCTTATCGTTATAAATTAGCTTTAAAATTGGTGATTCCTTTGAAAATGAATGCGTCATTTCAAATTAACTTTTCACCAATAAAATATTACAACTGCAGAAATGCTTATATCTATGTAGTGATTATCATTCTATTGAGAATAATATAAAGCTTAAAACCCGTTTAATCAAAATAAATTCGGTTCTTAGTCAACAAAATTAGAAAGTAAATTGAATATTTTTTTTGAGATAAAATTTTTTTTAATTTTCATCAAATTTTGAACAATACATTAAAGATTTTTAAATAAAAATATGCCAAAGTTTTGTATTTAAAATTAAAGGACAAACAAAAATTTTTGTTTTTTTGTTATTTAAACGACGGAAAAATCTAAACCAAACTCTTCTATAGCTTTTACATAAATTCAATTAAAAATACGTATACCTTTTTTTTACTTAATATTGTTTGTTAAAAGGAATTATCTCTTTGTTTTGTACAGAACATGATTGTTAAAAAATAATGATTATATACAGAAGAATAAAGGAACTAATTAATAATAAAAAGGCTGAAAAAATTGTTTGGTTAGACAGGAAATTATGCCCCATATTTGTTTTAAAAAAGAGTAAAAAAATTTACAATCAAGCATATGATGTATTTTTAAATTGTCGAAACCCACAATTAATGTATTTACAATTTATTAATATATTTTTGCCGAGGATATATTTTTAGTTCGAAAAGTTTCAGAAATATATGCAAAACAACTGAGCTTCAGAATCAAATACCAATTTATCATATTTATAATGCGATATATTTCAAAAAAAAACCTTTCAGACAATCTTTATACAAAAATTTTGCAGATAATCTAAACTTAAAACCTAAAGACATGTAAATTAAATTTTTTCCTTTTTCACAAAATATCTTAAATAACATAACATTCTGAGAAAAAAAAAACTTTCTCAACAAATTTTTCATTTTTTAACAATAAATTGATGTCCAGAATGCATTAAGTTACAATAATTTGTTGAATTTTAAAATTAAAAGATAATACAATTTTATTATTTTTTCATCTAACTAAAAAGTCTTTTTTTTTTATTATATAGCGAAAAATAGTTTGAAAAAAATCGAATAAATACTAAAAACCAAACCTTAAATAAACATGATGATAAAGGCGTTAATATTCTTATTTTTTATGCATTATATTTATAGTATTCTTTCGTTAGTATCAACAAATATTATTTTTTAAAAATACGAATTATAAAAAATGCTATTGTGATGGAAAATAGATCAATGTAATATTTAGGTCTTATCATCATGACTACGCAAAAAGAGTACACAATATATTTTTTTCAAAAAAGATGGTTATAACATGAATTTTTTGTGATTTTGAAATTTAAAATATAATTGAATCAATGTTTTTTCAGTTTAATAAATATGTTATTCAATCATTGAGTCCTATTTTTCGTAATATTCTTAAAATTGATGTTATATTACGAATTTTAGCCACATGAATGTTTTTATTGTAATTTAAAAAATGTTATTGCTGATTTTGAAAACATACAAACTTGCACAATTAGAAAAAAAATTTATGCATAATTAAATAATTCTTTCAAATATTGTTCAAAGTGCCTTTCGTTTCGTTAGTTTTATGGTTTTTTTTGTCTCTGGATTTTTTTAGAAAATTGCACAACAAAATTCTTATAGGTTTTAGAAAAAGGGTATAAATTCCAATTTAAATAAAATATGCAATAGCTTATTGTTTTGCAGAATCTGTATTACAAATACTTTAACTTCATAAAATTTAATTATACACCAAATTTTGATCGAAAACATATTTCTTGTTATTTTATCACAAATTTATATATATTAGCAACTATTTTGTAACTCATATTTATACATTTGACGGACTTTTTTTATTATGATGAAGTTTAGCGCCATTTTTCTTATTATTCGTAAACAATAGCAATATTTTGACTTGATTAATATAGTTTTTATTATAAAAAGATGTTGCAGTAGACCTGTTGTCTTCGCAAACGATTTGATGGATTCTAAAAATATTTTTCGATTAGAATAAGCAAAAAATCAATCATATAGAGTTGAAAATTTTTAACTGTACACCTGTAAAAATACTTTTCTAATCAAAATCACACGCATTTAGATCATCTTGGCAGACGCATGAATAGATAATGAAGAAAATGCGCTAGAAAAAATACCAAAAAAGCGCGAAATAAATAAAATATACTCATTAATTATTCTCTTTCCAAAATGATTTAGAAAAATTAAAAGAATTCAAATGATGCCCGCAATATAAAAGTGTTGGTAGTTATATTTGTTGGGAAAATGACATTTAAAGGGGTCTAAAGAACATTCATTCTAGTTATTTCCTTTTATGGCATTGTGTTTTGTTCAATTCCCTACTATTCGCTAGGTTTTTTACTACTACTAATTTGTTCCTAAATGTAAACCTGGTAATAATAATTAACAAGAAAAATGGAGAAAAAATCAATTCAAATCGAAAAAACAACTTTATTACTACTATTCTTAAAAATAACAGCACAAACATAAATTGATTAAAAAAATAACTGTTTTTGTCCACTTTAATAATTATATTAACAAATTGTTTTGAATATGTTAATATATTTGTTAAAAAAAATTTTTAATTGACGAAAAAAATTATAGTTTCCACAAAAAGTTGCCAATAAAGCAAATGATACCTTCTAAATAAGCTATTTAAAAATGAGAAACAATAATAATATTTTTGCCAATATTTACAATTTGAAAATGCACTATTTTTGGCACATAAAGTTTTAAAAAACACATTCAAATTCAATATTTTCATACATGATTTCATGATACAATATTATAAGCAGATTTATAATTTTAGATCATTTAAAACAAAGGCATATGTAAAGTTTATTTAAGAACAAAAACTATTTGAATTTTAAAGAGAAATCGTAATAAGGAATTTAAATAGCAATAAAACATTACAATTAGACCAATATATGTATTTTACTATAAATATGTTTTTTTTCTTAAGTTATCACATGATTAGAAAATATCCAAATTTTTACGAATTTGATATGATTTTTTAAAAATTATGTAAAAATATTAAAAAACTTGCGCACCATGGAATGTTCAAACAATAGAAATTTGGGCATGAGATGAACCTAAAATCTGGCATTAATGATCTTAAGTCTTTTTTTTTCTGTCTTGCATTTTCTCACCATTTAATTTTTTCATTTTTCTTAGGGGTCTTAAAGGTTGAATTAGTAAAAAAACTTTGGTACGAAGTTAGAACCATTTTAAAGGGTGGCAATACAAATTCAGTACTATATTAATGTAGAACATAATATCTAGCAAATGATATGTGAAAAAAGTTTTAAAATTAAAATGAACGCAAAAAATATTATCTATATGTGCATTATATTATCTAAGAAATTGATTTACTAATCATTATGCAAAGTAAACATAAAATTTCTATCGTATAGAGATTTTATTTTCATATAAAAAATGACATTAAGTTTTCCAATAGAGTTTATACGTACAGATAAGAATAAAACATTTTTTGAAAATACTTTTTATTATTTTAACATGCTTTTGAAAATTAGCAAGAATGGTTTTATCGGAGAACTTAGCATAATTTTAATTATTGCTGCAGTTGTGCATTCATTTAGAATTGAGATTTCTCTTAAAATAAAAATTGGTATAAACGGTCCATTTTAATTAACACTGTATCAAATTTATAATTAAAATTTGCAAATCACACCACAGAAATAGGCGACAAATAAAAAAATGTACAAAAAATTGTTTTTTTATCTATAGTGTTTAATATCCGTATTTTATTATTTTATACAGTTTTAGGCACATGGTTTTGTCCTGGTATTATATCGTTATCCTTTCTATATCTCCATAAATTTCGTATTAATATATCTTTAAATGGATAATTTTTTCCAATAAGCAAATATATTTTTCGAATATACTCAAAGTATCACCTACTTTTCATTAATTATAAACTATAAATATTCGAAAACCAAAGTGTATGATATTCTTAAACAAATACGCTAGGCATTTAAATTTGATATAAGTAAATTATACCAACTTTTGACCTTCTTTTTTCTTAGTTTTTTGATAGGTTTATATTATTCAGTTTTTGGAATAGGATTTAAAAATTTTGAAAAACAATTGCTTGTTTGGTAAATTTTTATTATTTATCCCGATATTTAAAAAATTCGATTACTAATGAGTCTGAAATCTAAGGAAGCAACTTTTCATTTTTTTTTGTTTGCTGACACTCTTTAAAGAATATCTACATTTCACGATTTTCAAAATTAAATTTACCATTTAATAATATTTGTATAATCTTTAACTAAATTACTCTACAAAAAATGCAAAGAACAACAACTTGCGCAGTTAAAATATGTTGCACTGCAAACATTTTTTATGTAATAAATGATTAAAAAAATATAATGTTTTTTTATGGTTTTCAATTAAGATGTTTTGATTTTTTTAACCTATAAATATTTAAAATGTAAATATTACGCCGACCAAAAATATGTTTGTACTAGTTAATAAAAAAAATATATTAGATAATAATATTTCAATAATATTATGTAAATAGACACAAAGACAAAAAAATATTCATTTTTGTTTCAAATTATTGCTTTGTTTATTCAATAAAATTTACAAGAAAAAATTTGTTTCTAATACAATTCAATCGAATAATTCTGTGAAATCCAAAGATCACAAATAAACAGTATAAAATTCTTGAAAGAATATTGTTACTGTGGTTACACACAAAAAACATAATATTTGGTTATTTTTCAGATAATATCATGAAATTAGATACTGTGAACTATTTATATAAGCTGCAGAATATTAAAAAGAATCGGTTTTTTCTGTTTCAAGATTGATTGACACCGTATTTAAAATATAATGAGATGGGAAGTTCGATTGAAACCATTAAAATAGTTAAAATATACAGAATAAAGTTTAATTATATTAAAACAATTTTCAAAAAATTTTTGGTTTAGTTAGATACAATACTTATATATCAAAATTCGTTTACGGTTTGATTTTTTTGCTATTTTTTTTTATCTTGCCTGAAATCGCTAATTGATGGTTTTGATGTTTATAAATACTTTGAGTTTTATTTCATATAAATAATCATTGATCAGTACATATATGATTGGTATATAATATTGAAATATGCTCCGTATATGAAGTTTTGATATTTCGATTTTTTTCTTTAAAAAATAATTGATCGCAAATAATCACAAGAAAAAAATTATTAGATGCCTCAACTATAGCCTAACATATTCAGTATGAGTTGAAATCATATAAAAATTTCAAATTTAACGCCTCTGGCTGGCTGATAAAACACACTCAGCAATACATAGGTTTGCTCAGGAAGATTTACATCAGCTTAAAGCATTATATTTGTTATTTGATGTAAAGAAGGATCCGCTCGGTTGGATGTACGAGTCCTCCCACAAGGTTTTCCCGACTTTCCATTTTTAGATATATCGTAAGAATTGTTCATTTACTCGATCCAGTTTATTTAATAATGCTATTTATGTTTTTTTACTGATTGTATAGCACCAATCACTTTTCTCATCAAAATTATCAAAATACTTAAACTTCATTTATCAATCTTATCTTGATAAATTGCATCAACTTTGATTTGTTTTTATCAAAACATCGATCAAATATAGATTATTTTATTATTGTGCAACATTATATCCAACTCGCTCAATAATATATCAATCGTTGTAGAACGGATTAAGTGTATTTTTATAAAAATTGAAAAAATTAAATAATTATTTTCATTTTGTTAACATTAAATTTAATGACCTAAGGATTATGTATGATGGTTTAATTTACCAATTTATTGTTTGGCCGGACTTCGATGGTATGGAATGCTCATTATCAAGAATTTTTTTTCGTAGTATTTAGAATATTATATATTCTAATGGGTAAGTGTATTGTCTGTATCGGTTGATATAAATGAGCTAGAATCACAATGATTTTGTTCTCAATTAGTTAAGAAATATTTAGAAATATTCTTCATCAATAGATATAACTTATGAATATTTTCTATTAAAAGAAAATCTGGCATAGAATTTTAATTTTTTAAAAAAAAACGTCAAATTATATGAAATTCTGATTAGATTTTAATGTATAATCTACTAGGCAAGAAAGCAGTACTAGAAGATGAGCCTATATTACTAGCCGCAAATAGATTATTCTAAAAGATATTTTGCGACTAAAGTAATTTTATACACGGTTCTTTTGATTAACACCGGGTACGTCATTGGTTTCCACATTTTTCTTCTTTTTCTTTTAAGTTTATCAAAAAATAATTGCACCTAAACTTTTATACATGTCATAGTGAGCTGTTTAAGAGGTATATCAGCATGTGTTTCCTTATTTAGATTTGCAATGAATATTCGGAGGATAGAATTACCAGATAAGACAAATAAGGAAATAATGTAAAATTTGAAGATATAGTTTTAAGCAAGCAAATATTTTATTTTATATTAGTTTAATTAAATGAATCGGATTTATAATTATGAATGATCATGTAGCGTACGACGAAGACATAAACATTGTACTTAGATCTCTTATTAAATTGACTTTGTTCTTTAATCAGAAACTATTTTATTATTCGAATATTATAAATTCTATTGTCCATAGAAAAAAACAAAATCAATAATCCAATTTAAATGAAATTAAATATATCATAAAATTACATACTACAATATAGTTATAAAACTTAGGTTATTAATTATTTTATTTTCTATTTTATATTTTAATCATCAAATTATCATCTGAATTGATCAAGATCTTATTAATAAATGATATTCCAGATTTACAATTGAAGATAAATAGATCTCAATATATAAAGATATGAGGGAAAAAATAAAAACATAGTAACTGGAATATTGCATAACAATTTTATTTTTTAAAAAATTTTTCTAGTTTTGGTACTAATTTGTCACACTATGTAGGTGGCCTCGCCGTCCGTCTTATCACGACAATTAAATTTTTTGTTTATGATCTAAAAAAAAACATAAAAATACGGAGAATTATTAAGAATAGTTTTATGATTTTTGAATTTTATATAAATTGAATTTTATAGCTTCGAATGAATTTCTGCATTATTTCTAGTTTCTGGATCGTATTAAAAAATAATATTTCACTAAGCATTTTAAATACAGAAAAAAAGATTTTTAATAAATATTTATTCTATACTTATTTTTTTTATTGTGCATGTGATTTTTTAATGTGTTTTTGATCAATACTGATCAATACACGGTAAAAAGAGATTTTCAATAACGAATTATTTAAAATAAAAAAATTTAAAAATCGGCAAAAATTTTTGCAAAATAAAATCCAAAATACTGCGTTGATACTAATATATCAATAAAAAGATATTTTTAAATGTACTAAATATAACCAGCAATTTTGCTGTTTATAAGATCAGTATTGTTTACTAAGAACACAATTATCTAATATTTTGGGTATTTTGCTTGACATATAATCAAGAAAAAATAGTAATATCCATGGAAATAAATCTTATAACATCCACAAAACGAAAAAGAAAAAAATTATTTGTGGTTAAAAAATAAATATATGTTTTTTTTTAATATTATATAATCAAGCAAAAGAAGATTAAAACATATATATTCTTCTATATTGAAAAAATCATGTTAATTTGATAATTAAACATTTGTATCTCAATATAATTTATTTGAGATATAATTTGTTAGAAGTACAAGGCTTATATGTGTTTCTTGTGCGTTGCAATTAAATTGATATTCATTTCTTCACTTTCAGTTTTCAATTGCTTAAGTATAACCATTTCTTGATATGCCGGATCTTCGAGTAAAATATCAAGTCCACTAACATTTGGATTTATGTTTATTTTATCAAGGCTATCTGATTTTTCTTTAAGTTCCAAATGAACTGCAGATAATTTTGACTTCTCTTCAAGAACTTCCCTCAAAATATTATTTTCAACTAATAATTTATTTAGTTGATCGATATGATATTTGCTTACAATAATATCATTTTCGATTTTTATGAGATTTTTTTTCAGATGATTGATTTCTTCAACCGTTTTTACAAAAGATTCATTTATTTGATTTTCAAAATTCTCGTTGATATAATTATCTGTAATTTTTCTTTCCAAAGAAAACTCTCCATCCCCGGGAAGTGAAAATATATTTCTTAAAATAAAATTTTGGAAGATCACAAAGTTTTTTTGCAATTCAGATACCAATTCGTTTTTAGATAGTTTTTGATTATCTTCTTTTTCAATGCTTTTTGAAAGTACTTCTATCATTTCTTCTTTAAAAGTATCTATAAAACTTGATGGTACGCATTCGAAAAATTCAATTTCGTCTTCTTCAACTTGCATATTGGGTTATTTGCAAACATTTTTTTTTATTTGAATGTTATAATTTTAAAAAATTAATTTTTGTTACAAATTAAAGAAAACTATAGCTGTAAAATACTTAGATAAATGATCTGAAAAAAAGAATATTTTTGAAAATTTAAAAAAAGTTGTTTCAATATATAACTAATATGCTCAAATGAAAATTATGTCAATAAATTAGAAAGAAGTTTTCAACAAATTTAAACGATTTCTTTGGATAATGTTTATTAGATTGGCTTTAAATACAATTATTGGGCTGTGTCACGAATAAATTTTGTGAAAAGAAACCTCAGAATGAAAAATGCTTCCAATCCTAAAAATTAGCTTCAATTTATACATGATTTCATATTTAAAATTATATGGAATTAACTATGTTTGAATTTGCAATTCAATTTTTATTTAAAAAAAAGCATTAAAATCATTTTTATTTTCAAAAAGATTAAGAATAAAAACAAAAAGTGTAATTTAAGATACAAATAAACATTTTGATCGAAGAAATTAAGAATTTTAATAAAAATATGGTGTTGAGAATAGTTTCATTTTAAAAAAACATAAACGAAAAATTAGTAGAAATAAATTATGCATTTATGACAATATTGATATCAAAATGATTGATTTATTTTTTGAAATTACTTTAATTTGAGGAATCTTTGTTTATTAATAAACCTTTATCTACAGTTTTTCTGATTTTTGAAAGTACTTATGAATTAAATAATAAATAAAAAAATATTTAAATAGTTAAGATTATGTCTGTTTAACGCATTAATTATAAAAAAATTAAAATATCTTAAACATTGAATAAATCAACGCCTTTGATTTTTTTGACAGATTGTTCTTTTTAATTTAAAGGAAAATTAATTATCGGAATAACTATAAATTTGTAATATATTTATATTTTTTTCACTTGGATCTGCACCAACTATGATTAAATTATTTAAATTCAATGCATTTACAACAAATTCATAAGATTAAATTGCATATTTGGACCATACTATTAAAATAGTTTATTTTTTTACCAAAAAAGTAATTTTTTGAGTTTTTGTTTGTTCAATTGCTTAAGCCTAATTTTGATTTCCTTCGAATTCCGCTCAAATGTTTGGTTAAAATGTAAATATTTATCTGGTACGCTACACTAACACATATAATCCCGAGTCCAATATCACCAATAAAACTAACTTGTGATTTTTTTTATTTGCTTTATCGTCGCCTTATATCATAATTTAAAACAATTATGTTTATATTAATCTAACATTTTCACATTACCACCTAACTGTATACATCATTTACCTACTTGGTTAAGGAAATGTAAATACCACCCAATCGCCCTCGCATATCAAAAAAGACACATAAATCTTGATATGTCACCTAAAGTTAACTTCTAGGAAAGTTATAATAGTCTAAAATTGTATAAGAAGAGGATAAACGTCATAATCACTGGACTAACCCGGTCGTGACTGAAAGGGAGCAATTTCTTAACAATCAAACACCAAATTGTTTCTTCAAAATAAATTCCATGCCACTCCAACCGGAAACCGTTGGTGTACGGCTCATTAATATTATAATTTGATACAAATTTTTTGAAATATAATTCTCAACAGTAATGAAAGAAGGTATTTCTGGTCTAACCTTGCAACCATTAATAAGCGGATTAATACAATAAAAAAACAAAAGGTATATTTGAGAATAAATTTAAGCATAATTAGCGTTGTAAATTTTTATTTAGATATTATTTCTAATTCAAAACCATTATTTGTTAATTAAATATTAATTGGTGAAACAATATAAAGCGAACAAATTTAAATGTTTTTAATGCTAGTGTTTTTCATAGTTAATAACAATATATATAGAGAGAAGTTAATATACATCAAAAGTGGATAAAGGCGAAAATGAAAATCCATCAATTTTGTAAAAAATTAGCACTTATTGCTGCATCTATGGATCGGTTTAAAATGGTTTGAATACTGGTTTTGATTTATCAGAAGGGTAATGTTGTAATAAAAAATCGATCAATCAAAAATCAACGTAAACACATAAATAAAATGGGTTTCACTGTTGGTCCATACAATTTCAAGCCAAAAAACGGCACAGTAATTTCAGATGATACAACTATCTCGGAAACAAGCCAAGGGGAAATATTGCAATACGGAATAGTCAAGAAAAATTGTCTTTATATTCTTTCTAATTATTAAAAATAATTCATCCGCAGTATATTGTACTATAACGAAAAAAATACCTTAATAAAAATTTTGAAACCTCTCGGCTTTTTTATTGTCCGATAAAAACATTTTTGACTTTGTTTTATTAACTTCATATAAAATAGAACAAAGAAAGACGCTGTGGTTACTTTAAACGCAATTTTTATTGTTGCATATCAAAATAACGCAACCGTATCTACTTTTTTCATATTTTCTATAAGTAGGAATAATTCAAAAACGCAACAAACCAATGAAATGAAAAAATATTGCTATCAAAAGATACTATAAGACTATAAATGATGCATAAATACTAAAATAAGAAATCAAAAAAATATGCAAAAAATCAGTGAAATCAGTCTTGAGGAAGTGAACTTTATGCCAGAACAGGCTCTACGAATATTATTAATAAAATACAAATACATCATACTTGTGGTATATTCTATTAATTCGACAGATTTTTGATGCATTGAGTGTCGTTTCTTTTTTTTTGTCTATTTCAAATATGGTAAAAATTGAAAGCATATTCAATATATTTTTATTTAAATTAATCGTTTTTTTATTTTTAATTAACAATATAAAACTATCTCGTAACTCAAACTGGTTTTTTTAAAGATGAGAAAAACTAACTAAAAATATTGAAATAACAACTTTGCAAAGAAAAAAAAACTATTATTTATTACATGAATTATAAAAGTAGAAACACTGATAGCACATTTGATATTAGTGGTTTTAATGTAATAATAGTAATATGGCTAAAAAAGGTAACAATTTTTTTAAACAAGATTTGACAACCGAAATTTTACTATACTTTATGTTAAAAAAATTTCATAAAAAAGAGAAATTTTTAAGAAATAGTGTAATTGTCCCTAAAGGGCTATTTTTTTTTGTTTTTTTAGCTACTTAAATATAGTTTATATGCTTATTTACAAATGTTAAAAATTACAGTTTACACAAACCTTTTTAGAGAGTAAAAGTTCTTGTAAATTTCGAATGGTTATATTTTAATCCATAATAACATACTAGAAGTACTTTGAAAACACTATACATCTTAATATTGGATCATGCTGATTCATTCTCATAAAAACATTTTAAACACTATCGATTAAGCATTTATTTATTAATTGCATCTTTTAGAAAGTTTTATTATCCATAAAAAAATTAATTTATTTATTAATTCTAACATGGCGCACATCATTTTAGAAAATATAATTACAATTTCTAACTCTATAGTATTTAGATTAAAATAAACAA
This sequence comes from Edhazardia aedis USNM 41457, assembly GCA_000230595.3. NCBI lineage: Eukaryota > Fungi > Microsporidia > Culicosporidae > Edhazardia > Edhazardia aedis. The sequence goes on along the minus strand of AFBI03000002.1, from coordinate 597,499 downwards.
ATTACACATTTACGGCTCGAATAATGCCTCGAAATGAAGATAACAACACTAAAAAAATTTAATCTTACAATATAATCGAGAAGGTAGATTAGATAAGGTTTACTGCTGTTTTAAGAAGGGACTCGGTTAGATTGTAGGCAGTACTCTACAATGTTACAACCAACCTCGAATATCCCAAGGTGTTGGTTTTTGGTTCTACAACCGTGTTCCTTTCTTTGAAGCTGTTACTGGTCATCAAGCTATTAAACATAGAAATAAATAAATTTTTTAGAGCGGTTTATTATTTATCAATATAATTTTCAGTAATTATGGTTTTATATATATTAAACAAACAATAGGCCCGTCTTTCATACGTTTACGTGTTTTTATCACTACAATTACCATTAACAAATCTTATAGAAAGCAACTTTTTCGATTTTTCGTGTATTTTATAGACAAAACTAACCTTAAATATAAAAATTGTAATATTAAACGTTTCTTTATCCAAATTAAAGATTAAATCTTAGGTGAAAAAAATCAAGTTTGCCAGTTTTTAGCCCTTTGAGTTTTTATAAACGATATAGTATATGTTAATTTACATTTAGTAATGAAAATAAAACAAGGGAATAAAAACTATATCTTATATATATTGTTATTGTGGTAAAAATAATTATATGCTACTTCTTGTTCGATATGCTGCACCATTTTGTATTAAAAAGAAAATAAATTTCACGTAATCCAACTTCTAGCATTTACATAAGGGATAATCTTGCGAATCAATACCCAAGATATCTATTAAAGATGTAATTTTAAATTGCATTTTTAAAGGTGTAATACAAAACAAAAATCTAAAATTTTAAAAAAACGAAATAAAAAATTCTTCTCTGATGCCAATAGTGGTCTCAACTACAAATTATTAAAGTTTTCGTTTTGTGCATCAATTTGGAAACAGAAACGAATTGAAAATGTATATCAAATGTAGTTGTACCAGAATTGTAAATAGATACTAGTTTATTAAATTTGAGAATTAGAAAAAGAGAATAAAAAAAAGTAAAAATATAAAAACTTTAAATAAAAAATTCGCAATAATTATTTTTAAAATACTTTACTTCTCCCTTTAATTTTAATAATAATAACGATTATTATGATAATAAATTTATTTACAATAGGAATATTTTTAAAATTTTTTTTTTAGAAAAAACAAATTTCTCATGATACGAAAAATAGCTAGAAGACTTTGCTCGAGTAGGAAAAAGTTAAAAGGAAGATAGTTATGATTCATATATAGATTAAGCAATGGAAGAAGAGAATTGGCGTTGTAAAGTTGAATTTTTTAGTTTGTAAATTGGTTGCCTAATGAGTTATTTAAGCTTAAATGATTCTCTTCTTAAGTTGCTTTGTTCTGGTACAATTCTTTTTCAAAAAAAGATCGTTTTTTAAATATAGTAGCATAAATTTTTTTAAGACATTCATTTTGGCCGCTTTACCAACTTCATTTATGTTCTTTTTCCTCTCGATGCGACAGAAATGCTTACTGCCCTACTACATTCTTTGCGTCAAAGATATAATCAGCTAGAAAAACTTTAATTTACAAAAAATCAAATATTAAAAATTTAGTTGTCGTAATTATTCTCTTGATTCACACCATGAAAATACAAGCTAAAAAACAACGACGTGTATTGTATTTACTAAATCGAAGAATTATGAATAATAACTATGACAAACTAGTTTATAAATTCACAAAGTATAATTTTAAAGCAAAATTTTCATATAAACGAATCTATAAAAAATGCTATTATCTATAATAATTTGTTAGTCTATATTCTAAAATTTTGATATTTGCAAAAAAAATACCAGAAGCAAAAATCGATGTCTTTATTGAGCCCCATCTTTATTAGTATAATATTTGTACAGAATTTTTTTTTCAAGTTTAAAATACATCTCTCTATCAATACATATATTTTATTTAAATTTTAGAGTTTTCTAGATCAACATATTTATCAAATATTTATTATATATTTGTTGTATTTACTCGGTATTTTGTTATACCTAAAATAATACTCTAAAATATTTTTGTTATAAGTATTATTATTATGCTTAAAAGAAAATAAAAACTTATTTTTATTCATTATTTTATCATTTTTTTATTTTTTATTAAAAAATGTAATGCCAGCGTTGTTAAAATGAAGAGATAGGCTGACGAAAATATTAAAAAGAGAAAAAGAAGAACGAATAATTTGGTGGTTTGAATATTTATTATAAGGATTTCTTGAGTTACTTCTTTCCTTAGAAAGGTTGAAATCGTTAACGACACTGTTCTTAATTTCTCTGTTCATTTGAATGCTCTCTGGGGTCTTTACCATTTTTACTACTTATACTAAGTTTAATTTGTGGTGTTTTTTTATTTGGCGAAATCTGATTGGTTGTTTTAATTCCACATTTTTGTACCCTTTTCTTAAATTGTGCAGCAAGCAAAAGCTACTGCAGTAAAATATCAACAATTATTAATATTGCATATTTTAAAACTATTTTCTTTTTATTACAATTAGTAACGTTTGATAAACCGAAGACAAAATTAATCATTGCAACAACTAAAATTGATAAGCATTGTAAATTCGTAATCAACTAGAAATTTAAATACAAAATCACATAAGGTACCAAACACTCATAATCCATATTTCCCATTATAAAAGAAGAATTTTTTTACCAATTTTTTTAATATTTTGTGTACTACAATATGTCTTACTAGAATTCATTCTATTTCATAATGATAATTAAGAAATTAAATAAACACACCTACGGCGTAAATGTAAATTTTTTAGAAGTCACTTATGAAATGCATCGCTTATTATGTATTTTTTTATAGTGTTATTGTGATAATATGTTAATATATTTATATGTATTTATTGAATAGAAAGATAAGTGGCATAAGTAAAACGATTTTTTTGAAATTTTTTAATAATATTGTAAGAATACACTATTGTAAAATTCAAAGATTTTTTTATTTAAATCAAGATATAGTTTGAGAAACAATAACACAAACATATAATTTATGCTTTAGAAAACAAATTTATGGAAGTGTCAAAACTCTATCGCTTTTTTTATATATTTTTTTTCGTAAACATAAAATAAATATAAAAATTGAAAATATATACATTATTCTAATATCAAACACCCACAGATTTGAATTCATTATATTTTGCAAAATTGGCTAAACAATTTTTGAATGCATATAGTTGTATGCCGTCACAGTAACTAAAATAACCATTGTATGATTGGGTTATTTTATCATTTGTTTTTATTTGTAATTCGTGTTTTGATGGTTTTGATGTTTGACATTTTTGACGTCTCATTTATTTGATTTGTCTAATTGTTTAGGAGAAGAATTATTGTCATTTGTTGATATCAATATTTCTTCGACTTTGATAAGTGATTTATCAAATTGTGACGATTGGTCCAATTTGATCAAAAAAAAAGCTTAAATAAGCTTAATAAATAAATATTAACGTGTTTTAAATGTCTTTAAATTCCTATAATATTTCGAGTGCCAAAAAGTCGGGTCGACCAAGAGGTCGCCCGCGCACATCCAACCCATATAATAAAAATTGTGTAAACTATATTATTATTTTTACGAAAACCTTAAAATGGAAAAAAGTTTCTAAATTATGCATTTGAACAAATTTTATTTTTTTCAGAACAATTATTTTTGGTATTATTGGATAATTTAATTTTTTTGTAAAAGCTAATTTTTAAAACTTTGTTGTTTCATATCCCTTTATATAAAATTTTTTTCGGTTTGTATACTTAATATAAAGGTTAAAATTTAATAAAAAAACTATAATAAATCAATTAGGCAAATTGTTTTACTGATATTAGTTAAACACAATATTAATATTAAATATTTCAAACACATTCAGTTTATTTTATAAGATAGTCGTATCTTTAATCTTTAATAAATAATCATCATTTATCTGTATGCTCAAACACATAGTTTTTCCTTTGATTAATACTTCAAATGCCAAAAAAAATGTCGATAAATTTTCTTGAATCATATTTTCGATTTTTTTAACAATTAGTAATCTAAATTTTTAACAATACACTTATTGAAAAATTTTAGATAATATTATTTTTCCAATTTGAATCGAAGTAATATTTTTGCAATAATGATTTATGTTATCTAATAATACATAATTTAAAAATGTTACAGTAAAGTAATAATATTTCGTATTAAAAAAAATCGAATTATAAGCTAATTCTAATTGTTTTTCATGCATGATATATTAAGAAATATATTTTACTAATCAAAATACCCATAACTTATGTTGAAATTTAAATTAGATTTATACCAATAAAAATAATCCTTTTCTAATTTGAGCTGAAGTTTTTTTAATGAAAATTTGAAATTTTTAAATTTCTTAGAATTCAGAATGTTGATACATAAAATCACAAAGAAATATAAATTTTGTCAAATCGAAAAAAATTCTAAAAAACTTCTTTAATTGATGATCGATCAATTGAATCCTTTCACTTGAAAAAGCAGATTAGCAAGGAAAAAACAGAAAAAAATTTGGATATAAAAATTTTTTAATCTTGAAAAAATATAATATTGAAAAAAACGAGAAAATGAAGAGAGAATCTGTTGAAGAACTAAGAAGACAAAAAAATGAAACTGTATGGTAGTGTATTGCAGATGTTATTATACATATAACAATATCATATTATTTTTATATATTTCTTTTATGTTAGTCATTTTTTAATTATTTTCACCTTACAACATGCGAAATATATTTTGAAATCTCTAAATTACGAAAATTTATGCCATTTAAAATATAATTTGCTTGTTTTTACGCACAAAAAGGTTTGAAAAAATTTCATTTTTACCATCAACAAAGAAAAATACCAAATAAACCCAACATTTATATCTGCTTAAACGAGTGACCAAGCGAATAGAAATTAGTTGATATTTTAGAAAAGAACGATTATCATATGAAAAAAATGAATTTAATAAAGTTAGATAGTCAAGATCCAAAAAACTAACTATTAAAATTTGAAGTTTGTTTCAAATTATAACTAACAATATTCACTGTTCTTTTAATAATATTTAAAGATTTTCCGATTAGAAAAAATAATAAAAAAACGTAAAATAAAATATAATCTAACTATGGTAAAGAAATTGTTTTTTTTTGTACTTCTGTTTCTGTTTATAAGCGAGTCGTCCACTTTTAGTATCTAGATAGACCTCGTTCCTGTACATTTTTTTTTATATACTCGTGGATTTTTGTGTACTTTTTTTAAGACTTTTATCAATCCGATTATTTCGTAATTGTTATTGAAATTTTCAATGTGTTATTTCTCTACAAATTCATGATTTTTTATAACCCCAATTTTTGCCCAATCGGTTCGATACATCGAGTTTTATACATCCGCATGTGCAGTAGCATATATTATATTGCAACAAATGTTTTTAAAATTTTTTTCGAGACTACATAAAAAAATTACATAAACTAGAATAAAAATCGTGATATAAAATGCAACAAATAATAATATTTGAAACATTATAGTAAAAATATGTTTATGCAAAAATATATAATATTATGACACGTCGATAGGAAAAAAGGGTATTATATTCAACTTACAGACAAAAAAGTGATATTTTTAAATGAATATATTTTTGCATTTCACAATGCTTTAAATCGCCTTTAACTTATAGTATAAATATTTATTTTGATGTTTTTTTTTCGTATTTCTGTAGTATTCTTTTTTTTTCTATTTTGATTTTTTCCAATTCAATATTAATAACAATTTTTTAGATTTTCTGTTTAGTTGAATAAAAACATTAAACTGTTTTGAGTTTCGATCATTAAATGACCCAGCAATAAACTATTTATGCAAAACTATATAATATAGATCAATATATAAAATTCAAAATGTAATATTATTTTTCTGACACTATTTAAAATATTTCATAGCTCACACTTACGATGCTTAATATAATATGGTAAAATCATAATATTTGACTAATAAATGAGAATATAACATTATTACATCGATATCAAATAAATTTCTTAAGCTACAGGGAATTACAACTGACAATAAAAACATAATTTTTTTGGGGAATCTTATTTAATTGGTATTAGATTTGCAAAATGATATGGGATGGGTTTAATTTTCTTAAAATTTTTTATTCTTTTTCTGTAATATGAAAAAAAAAATTGACATTATCTTAGTTTTGCTCCCAATGCTATAATAACATCTACGTTTTGCAGAAAAGTAATCTAACTAATACAAAATATTGTGTTGCTTTATTTCTATATATCTGCAAAGCTTATCATTTTTAATAAGTACATGTTTTTAGAAACTCTAAAAAAATACATAGGATTGAATTTTAAATGTAACAATACTATTGGTTGAATTTTCTGCGACTCGCTGATGATTTAGATGTCAAAAGAAGAATGTTTTTTTGCAATGTTTACTTGCAACAGGCACTTATTTATACTTAATTATATAAAACAAGACAATGCTATCATAACAATAATATTGGATTCGCGTTTAGTGAAAAAATAATATTTTAGATAAGATTTAGGTTCTAATTTTATAAATATAGCATTTGTTTCAACGACAAAAGTCTCTCTGGTAAACTATTTAGTTGTAAACAGTGCCTTTTTCAAAAATTTACCATTGAAAATTTTTATTTTATAAATATTTCTTTGCCGATTTCTAATTACACTTTCTTACTGTTTCAATTCTTCATCCATTTTGCTTCTTCTTGATTCGATTTTTACTAAAAACACTAGTCCAATATAAGTTTTTTCCTATTTCCTATTTCATTGTTTGAACCAGTTTTTTGTATTTTCCCGCTTTTTACACAATCTCGTAATTCTCCGAACAACATGCTTCGCTTTAAGATATTATAAATTTCTCTATGATAAGTATCATTTAAATTCAAAAAAATCTTTGTGGTTTTTTTAGCTAACCGTTCAACCAATGTAAAAGCATCTCGTAAAATTCTGTTTACCCGTTCGACTCAAATATTCGATTTGTGGTGATATAGCATGCTATATTCTAAAAAAATATCTTTTTTGTTCGTCCACATTTTGAGAATTGAATTATCAAGTTCTCTACCGTCGTCACATATTATCTTTTTAAAGAGAAATTATAGTAATTAGTGATTTAATAAAGTATCCACTAAACTTTGATAATTCCCACCAAAAATCCTGGCATAGACTTTTCTGCCAAAATAGTCAATGGTTACCACTGATCTACAATTTTCTGCATAGATCTATGAGATCAATGCCAACCATATCGACCTCGCCAATTCTCATATTTCTTAAAATTTTCTATCCTTTATTGCACATTTTAGAAATTTCTTTAAAATAATTTTGAGCTAATCATCACTTATCACTGTTCCTGCATCATTACATTATTTTTATTTTAATTGTCTTAAATTTATTTTGTGGTTGATTTTTATAATTTTGTGCTCTACATTTAATTGTGTATTTTGTATACTGTTGCATTTAATAGATCGATTTAAAGCATCAGGTACGGTATTTATCACACCTCGATTAATATTAACGATAAAGTGGAAACGTTGTGATCGCTTGAATCATCTTTTGATACAATACGTGCCAAAATTTCTTCATATTTATGGATTTAAAAACACGGTTGTCGGTAACTAGTATCAAGTCTCTACCCTATAAAAAAATATAGTTTTTCAATTTCTAAAACGCAGCATATACATCCTTTTCAGTATAACTAGAGTTTTTCTCTGACCTTTATACTTTTAGAAATATATGCAATTGGGCCGTGATCTTGCCTACGTACAGCACCTAAACCAGTATCCAAAGCATATGTTTCTAAATAATTTTTTTTGAAGTCGGAAATATTATATGCAAAACTGTTTCCCTTTTTTTATATATGTCAGAATATATGCTCATGTTTTTCATTCAAATTGAATTTTGAATTAGTACTATGCAGTTAACAAAGAGAATTCCAGGATTTTGTGCAGTTAGACAAAAATATTGATCATTATTAAACATTCTCGTAAATCTATGCTGCTCTTTCTTGTTTCGCGGGCTTAAATAGTTTATAATTCCATCATATCGTTTAAGCGGAGATCTGATTATATTTTACGATATATAAATTATTTATAATACGTTTTTTTGTCTTTCTATTTTTTCATCAAAATTATTTTAATGATCCTATTTTTCATCCTCTCGAGCCCATTTTCAAGTTCTTATAAAATGTTTCTATATTATTTCCGAAAACAAGTTTATCATCTATATACACTAAACATTTTTTCCGATAGAATCTTCAAAAATTTAGTTCATAGCTCGCTCGCTGAAAAATCGTTTGATTATTTTTTTTAGCCTTTTGAGGTGATTTTTTACTAATATAGATTAATACAGATGCAATTGTCGTTTTTTCTCGTTCTTCTGTACAAATTGGTATATGATGAAAACCATCTTTTAGGTCGATCGTAGTAAAAAAAATTACAAGCTTATAAACACGTTATCAGTACATTTATTCCTGATATTTTATATATCCAATACAACTTAATCATTAATTATTCAGAAATATATTGTAAAATAATAAGTCCCTTATGTTTTTTTTGTTAGAACAACAAGATTAAGCTATCAAGATGTACATGGTTCGATTATCTCTCTATCTCCGAGATATTTGGCTGATTTATAAAAAATATTAGTTTCATAAAACTTTTTTTTTGACATGACTAACTAATTGTACCATTTGAATCAATCATTGCACGGCAGTCTATAGGAATTTTTAGGATATCGCCTTTTTCAGTAACTTTTATACAAAATAATTATATAAGAGTAATATCTTGCAATTATTGTGATCAAGTTCCAATCGGTCAATTACTATGTGTTTCCGTTGAATTATACATCAATATTTCATTTTTTTGTTATTTATAATATCCTACTATCTATCAGTTCTATTATTTCATTCACATTTTCAAAAATCGGTTTTTTATATATTTTACTAAAATATAAAATCCAATTATTGACCTGTCAGCGTATATGTCAAATACAGATTCTGTTACGTTTATCGATAATTTTATTATTTCAAGGAATTTTTTCTCACTATATTTTCAGCTGATTTCAAATAATTAACTAAATTTTTTATGCGCATTCATGACTATAAAAAACACTTTCACTACATTCAAAGCACATTAAATTTCTTAATTCTTGACAGAATCATTCATTCAAAATTTCAGTATTTTGAACATCATATGATTTATTGCTATCTAAAATAATAGTTCGTGATCTTATTTTGTATTTAGAGATTTTGTTCAAGATTTGCAATCCTTTCGATCATTTTATCAATTAAAAAATCACCATCATATATTATAAACTATTACTTTGGTTTATCCAGATTGATCTAAGCTTTTTTTATTACACTTGATTTAAAAGAGTTATTAATCAGCGCTGTATCTCTCATTCTCCTCATAAAATGACACAATTCTTGTTCTCTAAAATTTATTTTTCGTAAGATACAGTTCCAAATACAGAAATTCAGAATTATCACATTAAAATATTTTCATTTGAATGGTTTTTATTAGTATCTTTTCGTCTATCAAAAATTTTAACTCGCATTTCCCATCCGAGCTATTTTAAGTGTTCGTGCTCTGGAAGAGAGATCTTTAAAGCAATCTCTATCTTCTATAATAAAAAAGACTTTCCTAATTGATTTTATAATAATTTTTTTCATATGTTGCATCTATTATCTTTTTTGAGCCTCTGTTGAGAAAATTCGAATTTTCAGTGTTATTGCACTTTTCATCATATATATCTGATATTTGCTATCACCACTGGAATTTTCTTATTCAAGGTTGAATTTCCCGCGAATTATTGATTAATTAGATGAAAAAAAAATTTAGTCATGTTTAATTACAAAAGTGCAGATTTATACATGAATATAAAACAAGATTAAAAAGTTATATAATCTGTTAATTAGATTGATTTTTATAAACAAAAATGCATTAGATAGATTTTTTCAATAAATATAGATAAATTTACATTTGTTTCAACTACAACACTAATAGTGAAAATATAAAAAATAGCTAAACTTAATCATCGCTTTATATATTTAAACAAATTTTTATTTTTTGATTTCAAATTAATTAAAATATTTTTTATTATGCTCAAAAATTTATAATCTTGGAAAAAGAAATCTAAAAAAAACATTATATACAAATTTAACCATATTACTTGCATCAAACATTGGTCTAGTTCGAACGGATATGTGAATGCCAAAAGAAATTTAAACTTTCATCTATATTAAACTATTTTATATAATCGATTCTATAGATGATAACATATAATAGAAATAAATTTATTAAGCGAATTTTTTTTATTTGCCGATTATTTACCATCCTAATAGAGTTTAAAATATATTTTACACATTGAAGTGAGATACATAGAAAAAAATAAACAAATAATTATTTAACATGTAAATACAATAATAACGAATTGAAAATGATATTTGTTTATAAAGTTCAGCAAAAATCTCCCCTTTATCTTGCAATGTATTGAAATATAGGAATAAACGAATTTTTTAATAATATAAACTTGGTTTTCTTATACATGATAAAAAAAACTAAAGATATTTTAAAAAATGTGTTTATAGATTAAAAATATTTTTTCTTATGTTGTAACTGTAAGGAATGTTAAAAAGTGACCGCATCGAAATATTTTTTCCTAATAAAGAATGTTGATACATTCTCAAATACTCTTTCATCGTTGTTAGCCCGTTTTGTCCACTATAAAACATAAATGGCTATTTTTGAGATTTCTAAGTTTATTTTGCATAAAAGACATTCTTTCGTTGAGGAAAGGAATTAATTTATTATATTTATTTTTATAGAATTTTCATAAAACGGTAGGCTACTGTAGAATTTAAATAAATGTGAATTTTCACATTTCAATAAATAGGAAGTTCTTTTAACGACCCAAATGTAACTTTTTAAATAGTAAACCAGTAAAAGCGGGCTGAAAATGCTCATCAGACACACATATAAGAGCTAAAACCTTGCGAGCACTTTTTAAAAAAATTTAATCTATAGAAAATATTCAAAGAAAAATATTGATAAAAATACTATTGTTATATTATTTCTGTGTTGATTGGTCTCTTCCTAGGACAAATTTTTTTGCCTATTTGTCTTCTGTTAAGTCACATCTCTTGATTCAAATTCATGTCAACTTCACTTATAACCAAAAATTAACATTGTTTATTTGCCCAAATTTTCGAACACTTTCTGATTGGCTTGTGAAATACACTTGCTAAAAATGATTTTTAATAATCCTTATATTTTTTTCGGGGACGATTGGTTTCTGAACATAAATATGGATTATTTGTTTTACTATTAATAACCAACAAGAAAATTAGAGTTACAAGAAATACAATAAGTGGCATAAGAACTACTCGTAATCACGCTATAAAAACACAATAAAAAAAACAACATACTCAACCAACATTTCTTTATAGTTTTGCTCTTGTTCGTAGCAAGCTGTGTCAATAATATTGTCACATATAAAAGAAGGAATTTCATACCAAATTTACTCAAATCATCCTTTACCTCGCAGAAATACCATTCTTAAATGTATTTAAACAGATCCACTTCGCATAGCAGATGACGAATAAAAGACCGGATGAAAGTATATACGAAGGTTTTGAAGGTGATTGTTAGAAAAAACCGGTATCTTTAAACAGAATGTAATAAACTACATGAAATTCAACTACTTTCTCTTTACTCTTTCTTTCTATGCCACTCGACTAGGTTACCCGTTGTATTCGGCATAAGCCCACCGTAGAAAGATGGAATACCAAATTTTTATTATACTTTACGAAGCCACAAAACGAAAAAAAACAGACAATATTTATTAATTTATTCAAATGCTAAACATTGCTAAAATTTCGATATTTATTTGATATTTTAATTTTTTGTCAATTTATTGCGACATTTTATGATTGTAACTCGTTAACTTATTCATATTATTAATATTTTTTCTTTAAACAATGTGGTAGTATAAAATATTGAAAAATTGTTAAAAAAATATTCTTCTTTACGAGAACAAATATAGATGATTAGAATTTGGTTAAATATGGGATTTTGTATTTAAATTTCTAATTGAATACGAATTTGCTATGTTTATTAGTTTTAGTTATTCCGAAAATAGAATGTGCTTTTGGTTTATTAAAAGTTGCAAATTGCTATAAAAAAAAGAAGAATAAAAAAATGTTGAAAAATATGTGATATTTTAAATTATAAATAGTTTAGATTTTAAAATAAAATATAATGATGAATAAGAATAATATTTCTTTTTCTTTTAATTGTAATACTATTGCTTTTAACAAAAACATTTTAGAGTATTATTTTAAGCATAACAAAATACCATGTGAATACAACAGTTTCATTGCATTTAAATTATTTATACCGAAATTTTTACATAGTTTTGGTAGAAGTCTATATTTCATTTATGAATCTTAGAAAAAAATAATGGTATAGATCACATATTAAGTTTATAATTTTCACTGTTAAATTACTTGAAACACAAGATAAAAAAGCAATTTTATTTACGTTTAAAATATATTCTAGCAGTACAATAATATTATATTTAAAAACTAAACTTATAATTTAGAATAATAAATTTTATTTTTATGATTTAAAATTCTTGTGAGTATCTTTATAAATTCCTAATATTTTATGATGTTTAATAGTAAATTTTTAGATCTATATAAAAATTTCAATTAAAAAATTATATTTTTAGGTCTTTATCTAGAAATTAATTTTATACAAAAAATCATATAAACGGTCATATATTTTTTTTGTAAATAGTATTTTTGAGAAATTTATAGTTATTTTTTCATTGGGTTCAATTACACTTAAGAAAAAGAAGAATATGTAAATATCATAATATAGTTTTTAGCTATGATTACAACTATCAAAAATTTGTCATTTGATAAAAAAAACAAAAACTTGCACAAATAAACTTTAATTAAATAAAAAATAAAACATTTTGTATTTTTAACTGTTTTTTGTTAATTGATATAGAATCAAAAAAAATTTGTTTCCACTTTAATATCGTATTCAAACATTGTGTAGCAGAAAAATATAATGTTTTTATTGATTTTTAGAAGCGATTAAGTTAAAATTTCAATTTTAATAATAGCAGATATTCTTAAAAACGCCAGTGAAAAAATACAAAGATACTTAAAGAACATGATAATATGTTTTTTAAAAAAATTTTATAAAAATTTGGTAAAGTATAAATAAAAAAATCTATAACACTCTAAACACATATATTTTTATTTATTTCGTATTTTTAAAAAGAGAGATATAAGCACGAAACTTAAGATTTCATTGAACTTGATTTAAATGTTCATATTTTAAAAATTATCAATATGATAAAAAATTTATATAATACATTTTTTTGCTTTTTCCTATAAAAAATTATATTTTACATAATCAAAAATGCATAATCATCGCAACGGTTCATCATATCGAATATTAAGATCTGTGTCTGAATGACTATAAACCAAAATAAACATATTTATAAAGATGAATTTACAATGTTTTTATTATTGTGAACAGTCTACAAATTGATGCATATATTTAAAATTTCTGCACATTAATACTTTTAGTGGTTAGGTACGTGAACTTATCACGAAGTTAGTATAAATACTATTTGTTTTTGTTGTAAAAAAGGTGATAAAAAATTTTATATTGTGCAAGGAATTAAAATAAAAACTAATATCACATATTTAACGGGTTTGAATTACTAGAATATAAGCATGCGTTTCTGAACCTTTTTGCAAATTTAAGGGTGTTATGTATATTTTATTGTTATTATAATAATAATATATGTTATTCATATTAAAAAATGTTAAAAACCATAATATTCTTTATATTTGAAGTAATATTATTCCTTTCATAGCGTCATCTTACTCAATCAACCTAAGTTTCAGTTAACACATAATTTTGTTATATAATATTTTTTGTTAAAAATATTGTGAAAATTAGAATGACTTATAATATCAAATAAATTACTGAAGTTTTTTTTATTAGTTTCATCATAATTGATGTCAAATATTGTTTTCTTATATTATTTAGATTCTTAGTGATTATACATAAGACTCTATTGAAAAATAAAGGAAACATTTTACCTATGAAAAATTTAATTGTTTTTTTTTGTTTTAATGAAATATCTATAGAGCTGCCATGTTATTAAATATATAAAAACTGGATAGATATTACTATTTAAAAACATATTTAGTTTTTGATATTTTATATGATAATATTTGGATTTATACTATATTGTTTGATTAATTTTTGCAATTGTACTATATTCGTTTTTATCGAAAATAGATTCAATAAGAATGAACCTTTATGTTTTCATTAAATAATGGAATAATTAATTTATAAAAAATTTTAAATCCAACGTTTGTTAACTCTATGTTTATTATGAAGGCTTTTTTAATCAATTATGTATTAGTTGTATTTTAAATGGTGATCATTGAAAAAGCTTTTTTTATGTTTTTTTTGCATTTTCAAAATTTTATGTTCATTCTCTGAATCTTATGATAATGTTTCAATTATTGTACCAATAAAATTGACAAAAAAAGACAGCTTGATCTATGGCTGGTACTTAAACAGTCTAATGGTTATCATGAAGCTTTATAAAAATCGTAATTATTTTTTTCTATATATTTACTATACTTTAAAAAATTGTAAATAAAAAATAATAAAAAATTCAAATTTGCATACATACATTTTTTATATTATAAAATAATGACTAATCCTCATTACTTCATATTACCAGAAACATTTACCAAACACAAAATGCTTAATTTGCGATAAAGAATTACAATTGTGACCAATAATACAACCGTTTAAAAATTATCAATCTTTTATAGTATTTCTAAAAAACAACGCTATATCCGTTTTTTTGACTAAATTATACATTTACAGTATTTTTTTTCGTAGCGCAGCATTGCCTATTTTTGCCCAAACTTGCTAGAATGCGCAATTGAACAAAAATGGTGCGATCAATCTGAATCTTACAAAAGAATATGTAATGGAGATCATTTTAAAATGGATACTCTAAAAGATAAAAAAATAAAACAAGAAAAAATCCACATAAATTGAAAATAGACGCCGCAAAAAATAGTTTAACTGGTTACAATAACCCACAATTCTGATAAATCTGATCTTGACCATATTCTTTTTTTCTTTTTTTCTTATTACGCATACTTGAATCTTATTAAATTTTCTTTTATATTTAATTAACACCTAAAATATAATGTTAAAAAGAAAAATAGACTATTTTATAGCAGTCAAATGTATATAAGCAGATATTGCTAAAAATATTCTTCAAGCACCCTTGATTTATTCTTTTTGATTTATATGTGGTCTTTTCTTTTTTTTTAAATTTTACAGTAATTCTTACCTAATTATTCTGTTACTTATTTTCGGAAATAGCAAATCAAATCTTGCGCGAGCATTTTTTGAAAGGATTTGTGCTTTTAAAAAGAGAAAAAAATTGAAGCGGCAACTTTAAGACAAAATATATGTGTAAATGGTTTTAAAAAAAGATGTATATGACTATAGAATAACAATATTTTATTTTTATTTATTTTTTTTCTTTATGATGAAATGCTTGTTTCTACTTATCATGAATAAAATTTTTATAATAACGTCGAGATTTTGTAAATGTGGAGCATAAAATTAACAGAATAGCGATATACATGTATACATTTATTGTAAATAAAAAATGTGACAAAAATTTTGTCATTAAAATTATTTATTCACCAATTTGATGTTTTTAATTTTAAGTAGTCAATTGATGCTTATAGGATATACATAGAAAAAAAAAGTAAACCGAAAAACACCAATCTTTATAAGCTAAACTTTATTTTATTGGTTTTTTTTTTGGTTCAAATGCGTGTGTAATAAAGGAAGAAACAAACATCAATTATTTTGATAAAATAAAAAATAAAAATCTATTTGTGAATATATTTAAAATGAAGTTTAAAAGCACTATTTTTTAAATTGTTCTGAGCAAGAACTTTAATTTTCCGGATTGAATTTTTTTATATATTGCAAGTGAAATTAATGTTAATATTAGTTGAGAACAAAATTATTTATAGACCATTAATAAAAAAGACATGGGAAATAAGTCAAGAATTAATAATTAAAGATCAGTAACTTTGGTTTAAAACCAATTTACAAAGTTAATTGATATTAATTTAATTCATAAGTGCCAGAATTTCTTTAAAGTTAGCTTTATCAACGTCTAATACAATGCAAGTTGTCTCTTTGTTAAATGAATTAGAGTGTTTGAGATCGGACATTTTTTCAACGAACAACAAAGGAACTTCTTTTTCCTCAGAAAGAACTGGTAAATGTGAAACAGTATCAGCAGGTTGAATATCGGCGGCGCATACAACAATTTTGTTGCTTTTGGATGCTGTTGATGTCAAGAATTTTGTGCATGCTTTTATACCACGTAGCATTTCAAAGTTTTTACTTTTTATTATTTCTTGTAGCTTTTCAAGTGCATTTTCTCTTATGATTGGTTCAGCGAAGTATAGCATAATATTAACGGTCAAGATTAATATTAAAAAGAATGAAAGAAGTGTTTTTCATGAAAAAAGTTAAGTCTACGAATTTTTTACAAATAAAAATTCAATAGAGATAAAGTGAAGTTATTAAATGATTTTAAATGTCTTCAATTTCTAAGAATTTTGCATCTAAATTTTAATATATATTTTTAAGAATAATGATAAATTTAGTCAAAAGAATTATTTAAACTGGAAAAAATTTCTATTTTTAAAAACATGCTTGTATTTTTTTAATATGCGGATTGTGCTTTTTGTATAGATTTTTAAGTACCCATAAAATGCAAATTGAAGAGCAAATTGATAATAGACAGGGTAAGCCACAGATTTTTTCAAACATTCAAGTTCTTGAGGAGCTTTCGTCGATATTAGAAACTTCACTTGGTCCACTTGGAATGGACAAATTTCTAATTTCCTCAAAATCGCAAATAACGACAAACGACGGAGCTACAATAGTAAAAAACCTTGGTTTGGAGCATCCAATTGCAAAGCTAATCCAAAGTGTAAGTGTTGGTCAGGATGAAGAAGCCGGCGACGGAACAACCAGCATTATTCTTTTAACTGTAGAGATTTTGAAGAGCTTGAAAGATCTTTTAAAAAGAAACGACGTAACGGAAATTATTGATATTTGCGATGAAATATTGCTCAAAGTTTTGGAAATTCTGGAAGAGAATAGTCTTACTTTTGATGAGAGCGATCGTCAAGAAATGCTTTTGGAAATTGCAAAAACGCCTCTCACATCGAAGATTTTAAAAAACAACAAGGAGTATTTTGCCACATTGGTTGTGAAAGCACTTCAAAACAACACAGAATTGGCTATAAGGCCGATTAAAGGTGGCTCGTTTCTCGACTCATTCCTGTTCAAAGGTGTGATATTTGAAAAATGCTTTACATATGCTGGATACGAACAGCAGCCAAAGAAAATCGACAATGCAAAAATTTTACTCACAAATGTCGAACTTGAATGGAAAAGCGAGCGTGAAAACGCAGAAGTAAAGCTTAAATCTGTTGAACAATATCAAAAGGCAGTAGACGCGGAGTGGAAAATTATACGTGACAAACTTGATTTCGCACGAAAATGTGGTGCAAATGTTGTTTTCAGCAGCTCAGCTATAGGTGATTATGCAACACAATATTTTGCAAAATATGGAATTTTTTGTGCAGGACGTGTATCTGATGAAACAATAAAAAATGTCATTGATTTTTGTGGTGGCAGACAGTTGAGCTCGTTGAATATCGACAACATGCCTCAAAATAAAAGCTTTCTAGCCAGAGCTGATTTTTTTGAAGAGAGGCAAATGGGAAATTTAAGATACAATTTTGTTGCTAGTGAAAAAGGATCGACGATCGTTTTGAGAGGACCGGGAGAAGATGTGTTAAAAGAAATGGAAAGATCAATGCACGATTCTATCACTGTTGTCAAAAAAAATATGTCTGCTGACACAGCTTTGGTGACTGGCGGTGGGTCTGTTGAAATGTTGATTGGATACAGTCTTAAAAAGCACATGAAAGAACTTCAGGGCAAAAAAATATTTGTGTATCAGGCTGTTTCAGACGCGTTCGAAAATTTTGTTGCTATTTTGGCTAAAAATTTCGGATTAGATTTCCTTACAATTTTAGTGAATATGAGAGAAAAAATTGCAAGCGGCGAGAAACATTTCGGAATAGCAAGAAATGACGATGCGATTGCTGATATGCGTCTTGAAGGTGTTTTTGAACCATTAAATGTCAAGAAAAATGTTTTTATAGGTGCATTTAATGCAGTCAAAAGTATTTTATCAATAGATAGCACAGTTTTCCTGCAAAACAAAAGATAAATTAAATATTGTGCAATTTAATTTTTTATTTTTTTCTTTTTATATTATAATATAGTTATTTGTAAATTTATAAAACTAGTATATTTAGATATTTAAATGAAGTATATATCTATAATATTTGAAATGAATTGCGGGAAGCGCTAAAAATACCTTTGTGCCCAAAATAGCTCTCAAGAAGAGATAGACAAGTATTTTGGTTATATCGATATAAATTGGAATTCTTATAAAATTTATTATTAGTATTAAAATCAAAATTATAATTGTTATTCATTTTTTATTATTTTTATTTTCTTAATGCTGCTTTTATAGATGAAGCATAACTAATTTAAAACATTTACATTTTTAGTAGTTTTCTAGATTTTAGATAATCAATCATTACACGAATCTAAAAATGTCAAAAACCAATGAATCTCTTATCTGTTGAAAACCAAAAATGGTAAATGAGAAAAAAAACTAATTATTTTTGTTGCTAATGCAACATGAATCATTGTATTTTTCAATTACAAATAAAAATAGTATTGCTGTATCTTAAAAAATTGATAAGCAAAAATATTATTGCTTGAATAATCCTTTTTTGGATAAATCCGGATGAAAATTAATCATATTCTAAGCTCTAAGAAAGAGTAGTTACAATAAAATGTGGTTTAATCAAAGAAAAATAATTAGCATGAAAAAAAACGGGAAAGATATAATTTTTATTAAGTTTGTTATTGTATTACAGTAAGCTTTGTATTAAAAACAAAATTTAATTGTTAAACTTATGATTCAAACAACGATATCACATTTATTTAAAAAACTATAAAAGTGCTTCAAATATTTACAGCTTTTATTCACACTGTGGTGTAAAAAAATCAACGGATACACCGGAATGTGATGCATAAAAAAACTAGTTTTCCCATCAAATCTAAGCCATATGCCTTCAATGTTACTTGTTCCCTTCTGCTCGCCTATTTAATGGTTGCGAAATACCCCAAAAAGATTGATCAGCGGCAGCAGCAACAGCGATAAAGCATGGAACAGGTGTTAAAAGCAACGTAAAGGTGTGATTTCCAGGCAAAACACCACCAATAACCTACAAAATAAAAATAAAAGTAATTTCCACAGCCAACCTGTTTTTTTATTGCTTTATAATTTATTTTTAAGCCAACACAGTTGGTCCATCGCACGATACAGAACACACTGTTTTGGATTATTATGATATATTTTTTTAGAAATAAAGTAAAATATGATAACAGGTTAATACACTAAAATAATTATATTCATTGATTCAATACATAAATTTGATTAAAAAAATTATTATATTACATTTAAAATTTTGTAAAAAATCAAAAATCATTTAAGTTAATTGTATTTTAGATATAAAATGCTACAATTAATCGATATCTTTCTTTTCTAAAATTATTTAAACTTTACTAATTGCACCATGTTGAAATAGCGATTATAAAAAAAAACTTCATTGTTTATTCAAAGAAAATCGTCGAAATATTGAATTTAATAACGAAAAAATAAAATATTACAACTTATCATTTATAAAACGGCGATGCATTTGTTATCAGTTGATTACTTTATCTATAAGTATTTGTGCTATTAATGAAGTTAAAGTTAATTTTATCAATTGAATTTAGTTTGGTTGTTGAATACTCATTATAATATATAAAACAATTATAGAAACGTGATTTGTACATTTATTTTGGTAAATTGAATTCAAAAATAATTTCAATGGTTAACAATTTCTTTTTTTGTATTATATTTAATCGTCAGTACGACATCAACATATAAAAGAATTAAAAAAATCTTACCTTTACAAATAAAAAATGTTTATTTATTTAAATATTTCATTTGTTTCGCAGTATTTTATAGAATTATGAACTCGCCAAAATAAATAGTCTTAAAAAATATAAAAAATAAAAATTTTATGATAAATTAAACAATAAAAATAATCATTTTTTCTTTTATACAGAATAATATTTAAAATTGTCTAAATGTTTAATATCAAAAAACGTTTACGATATAATAAAATGTAATTTTTTATATAAAAAACACTTCTAAAAATGTTACATTTATTTATGCCTGTGGAAAATTGTTATTTGAATCAAAAAGCATTTTTTTCGTTTGCGGATATGTGAAACGTCGAAACATAACAATACATTGTGTTTCAGAGTAATCTTGTGTTACCCTACATGCATTTCTATAACACAATTGTTTCTCTCATAATCCTACATAAAAAAGTAAGCAAAGCATCTCTTGGCTACAATGAAAAAAAAACATAGAAAGCAGCAAGAGCAGGCAGGGAACTCTAATTTTATTTCAATATAATGGAATGTTTAAAACCTTAATAGTCTACAATAAATAAATATATCGCGGTATTTCAATATGGACTTTCCATGGATAAGATAAAAACTATAAAGATTAGTTATTGAGAACAATGTTATCTCGTAGCATTTAGATGGTATGATGCTTTAGTCCGCCACTTTATCGCTTGACGCTCTAATTATTCCATTTATTGTGCATGGGAAACAAAAGCTATTCGTATTTGTAGTTTGCAATGCTATAGCAGGATCTGCTTGTCTAGTTTCTTCCCACAAGCCTTTGCTCTTCTTGTAAGAACGTTTATAGGACGAAGATAGTTTTCGCTTTAGTAAATACAGCAATATATTCACTAAAATTATTTTTTTCTTCTGTTTTCTTGGGCTATATACAATATCCTCTAAGCAACTACAACGGGCTAGACGCCTTGATAAATTGGCTATAAAAGATAAATTCGCGAAAAAAACACCATAAATTAATTTTCTCAAAATGTTTAAGTTCCTTTTTATTATTCGACTATTTGGTAATTATTACTTTTAATATAAGATTAAAACTATCCTGCATCCTTTCTATTTTTTTATAGCATTTTTCAAAAACTATATCTAACCAAAATACAACATATTTTTTATGATTTTTTTCCAAATTCGAATTTGTTTCAAATACAAAATGTCTTTGTAATATAAGTATTCCATAAGTTTTTTTATTTATGGATTTGTTTTTTTTGTTATTTGGGGTGATCGCAAAGGAAGATCATGATAATTTATTTAACTGTTAAATGTCATATTTAGTAGCGTAATATATTTTTTACAATCTATTCATATACCTTCCAATTAATTTGATTGATCAAATAATTGAAACTCTGACCAATTAAAAATTCATTTATAAATAACACTGTTATCTTCAAAAAACTTGTATATTTCTTAACAAAAAATTAGAAAATTTGCAAATTATATTTTAATCTTATAAAAATGATTATTCAAAGAACTAAATTTCTTATAATTTTATATCGAATATTATAATGTGTTATTTAGATTTTTTACCAATCAATAAAAACCAATTTAAAAGTTAGAATCAAAAAAAAGGTTAAATTCAAGAATTTGTTGTATTAAAAAACCTGCATAAATAGTTTTTTAATATGGATAAATCTAATACAAATAAACACATTTATAAATATTTCCTTATTCACATTTGTAGTTTTTTAAAATAAAAAAACCAAAATTATTTATATAAAGATATACATGCAAAAATAGAATAAAAAAAATGTATCATACTAAAAAAATAACATAAACTATGATATATGTGCATTAACAACTAATAAGATTCTTATTTGTATTTTTAATAATATCAAGAAGCGTAAAATCGATATTATGTAGAATTTTATAACCAATAAAAAAACTTTTATTACCATTTTTCATTATAAAAATTTTTATTTCTTACTTTAAAGTTACAATTTCAAAAAAAATCTCATATGAAATTTTAATACCATTCAAATTATATATGGAACACAATTATATGAAAACTTGTTTACAATTAATAAGTTTTTTATTATTAAGGAATTTCACAGATCAATCAAAAAGGTGATACAATTTTTAGAAATTTTAAAGAAAAAAATTATATTTAAAATTATGGTATAATTTATGATTCGCAAGAATATAAATAGCAATCAAAAGTCGCGTGCATCAATAATTAAAAATTTGTTTTGCGTCTAATTTATTTAAAAAATTATAAAGAAAAACCATGGTTAAAAACAAATATAAAAAATTTATGTTTTATATACACAATCCAAAAATATTTCTTACATTGAATATGGATGTTATTATAAATTTTTGGCGAAGTAAACTGATTTTTTACTATACTTATGTTTAAAATTGACAAACCGAGGTTTTTATAAATTTTATAGAAGATTAATATTTATTGTTAATTATCTTGATTTAAATATATTAAGAATTGTTAATAAAAAAAGCTTAAATATTTTTTGATTGTCTCTCAAATTCTTTTTTTCGGTAAATTTTAAAATTAGAAACAGTGTATTATTCACTATGTTTAATTTAATTTAAAAGTAATAAGTACCAGGAGATGAAATATAAAAAGAAATAAAGCATAAAATTTTGAGAATCAAATCATTTGTATTTTTGTGTATAAGTTTTTATTACTTTTATTTAGGAATAAAAATTTTTGCAATTTTTTTGAATCTTGGCCGCCTGGGGTGAACCCAATAAGGTTATTGATTTTCTATTATAATATAAAATTGAATCATTTTGAAAAAGAAATCAAGCAACAAAGTACAAAGTCAGCTACGTGTAAAAGATCAGTTGTTATTTTAGAATCATCTACAATTGTTTTTTTATAAATAAAACAATTCAAAAAAACTATTTTTTTTGTATTTTCAAACATATGAATTACTAGAAACTATAATAAATATATTTTTTTGTTGTTAAATTGCTTTTGTTTTATATGAAAAAAATTGTAGCAAAACTAACCTATATCTTGAAGTCTATAAAAAAACAAATAAATTAAAATAAAAGCAAGTAAGATACATTAATGGTGCTGTATATTCTTTAGATCGATACCAAAAAAAATATTATTCTGTAAAATGTTCCAGAAAAAACCGAAAATGAGATCAGTTTATTCAGAAATCTAGTTCTTTAAGGGGTACATAGGGATGAAGTAAAATTTGTAGAATCAAAGAAAAAAACGGGATAAACAAAATTAGTTCACCCTCCGTAATACCCGTTATAATTAAAAAAAAATATGACAAAAAATCGATTTTTAGGTTTTTAATTTTAAACAAATATTTTTTTTTGGTCGAGTGCCGAAAATGGTGATTAAAAATTTTTAAAAAAACAAAAAGATATTTTAAAAATATTTCTTATCATATAATTATCCAAAAAACAATCTTTACTTTTTTCCATGTTTTTTTATAAATTTATAAACTTATTCTAAACATTGTTGTATTATATGATAAAATATTAGAATTGTTTATAAATTTCAAATAAGTTAATTAAAAATTTTTACAATTTGCAAATTAAAATTAATTCTTAATTTTTATAATTTGATTTTTTATTTGAACCAATATAATTATTTTATTGATAAAGTAATTTATTATTGTTTGTATGATTCTTAAAGAAAATATTTACTAGTTTTATTGAATTAATAATTGGTTAAATTATTTTTATAAAATACATTAATTTGTATATTAAATCAAGTAAAATTTGTGAAATTTATATCTGAAATAAAGAATCTTAATTGGTGAAGAAAAAATATTAAATTTAAAAAGATTAGTATTTTTATCATAGATAGAATATTAAATTATAAATTAGAATGAATGTGCAATTTCATTATCAAAAACATAATTTTTTTTGTTATTATCTAAAACAGAATCGTCCAATACATATGTTTACCTTTATCCTATTATGTTTAAAGCTATTAGAGATTTTGAATAAAACTTTAAATTTTCTACCTGTCATATGCAGTAATCAACATACAGATATTCTATTATATCCTCTCATATCTAAATATGTATAATAGGATGGTCTTGTGTTATTTTTTATAAAAAAACTGCTTTTTTGTGTTTCTTATTTTACATCTTGTGAACATTATTTTATAATCGGTGATCGTTCTACATACCGTGTAATCATACATGTTTAGTCTTTATATCCTTTTTATTGTAATTTTATTCCCAGTTTCTCTCATTTACTTCTAGAATGATGCCGTTACCTTTGAATATCCTTTATATTTTTGTAATATTCCTCATATTTCATTCTGATTCTTTTTTTATATATTAAAAAAGGTTTTCTTTCTCTTGCTCTTTCAATAATTCATTTTTGAAAATCACTGAAAATTGTTGATTCCAATATTTTTATAGGTTTTTTTTTGAAATGTTTGAAAATTTTGAAGCGTGGATATTTAATGAGTTCTTGCAAAACCTTGCATTGCATTTATACATAATATAGTTTTTAATAAAATGACAATTCTATGGTAGTGCTTGCTTAGCCTTTTACATCAGAATTTCGCTTTTAAAAGCAAAAATCTAAATGTTTTCGTTTTCTTCTTCTCTTTTTTGGCATTAAAAATAGAGAATATTATAAAAAATCGACAGCCACCTTTTTGGCGCGGCTAGTGGCCTTCAAATTAAAAATAACTTATATTTGTTTTTGTTTTTTGATGTTTTCTATTTAGTTTAATAAATTTCCGGAGCAAATTGCTACTGTTACGATATCATTGTAGGTTCCATAAGAGAAATTCACAAAAATATAACAAGTCTTACAATAAAACAAGTTTAGTGCAAAAATACTACTTATATACTTGCATATCTTCATGTCGTAAACACCAAACAAATTTGATTTTATTTTTTTTTGTGGTTTAAATTACTTTATTGTTTTGAAGTTATTTAAATGTTTATATTTTAGACCCTTAAGAATAAAACAATATAAAACCAAAACAAAAAATCAGAAACCACAAATAAAGAGACAAACAGGAGCATCCAAACCATATTTACATTAGTATCTTTCAGTGTTTTTATTTTATTAAATTTCTTTGTTTGTTTGTGGATTATTTGGGTATCCAAGCTATCACTTGAAGAACACGCCAATTCAAAAGCGTTTTTTTAAATAAGAGCCAGTAAAATCAAGATTTTTTAGAATTTATAAAATATTCTTTGTTAATATATTTCTTATAAAGGATAGATTAAATAATATTACACAAATGATAATTTTTTACACTTAAATGTTACAATCAATATATAAGATCGCAAATCACAAATAATTAAAAGCAAAATTACACAAATTTATATACTATTTTCTAGATATTAGAAGATGTTATTAGAGTTCATAGTTATTTGTTATATTTTGAGAATGATAACTATTAGATTGGAATTAATCTCTAAAAATCATAGTATTTTTTGAAAAAGAAAAAAAACATCATTTTTATTAAACATATATAATAATTTTGTAACATCTTTTCTATTATAATGCAACAATTTACGTATAGCATTGAATAACATACTTTTCAATATTAAATACATTTTTTCTATTGTTTGAATTGCGTTAGAAAATATAAAATCACAATTCAAAATTAATTAAATAATTTTTTTTTCAATATAAACAAGATATAAAAATATAGATAATTTTTTTTATTCAATGAAATAAGATAAAAAGGAAGTTTGTAAATAATATTTAAACACTTCGCGTATTTTTTTCAAAAGTTGATTTTTCTTAAAAAAGCTTTAGTTAAATTAGATTGATTTGAGGATTAACTTGATTTTCAATTAAGAAAGACGCAAAAAAACTTTTTAATTAAGATG
This sequence comes from Edhazardia aedis USNM 41457, assembly GCA_000230595.3. NCBI lineage: Eukaryota > Fungi > Microsporidia > Culicosporidae > Edhazardia > Edhazardia aedis. The sequence goes on along the minus strand of AFBI03000002.1, from coordinate 571,459 downwards.
AGTATATAAGTTCATTTCAAAAAATAAGAATATATATGGTTTATTTTGGAATTAGTAGTTTTATTAGTAAAAAAAAACTGAAGTATTAGTGACGATTTAAGAGGAGACTTTTTAATAAATAACATAAAAAATAAGTTTTTATCATATTTGTTGATTATTATTTTTTTATTCTCCGTAAAATATTTACAAATAACATTTTTAATCATTATTGATATAATAAATATTATAATTTTCGACATACTTTTCAACATATTTGTCTTAATGCTTCATAAATAACATGATATAAATTCAAAAATTTATTATTTTTTTAATGGATAAAAAAGTAATTGAAAAAAATGCTTGTGGTAAAAAACATATGCACATAAACTCTATAACAAAAAATTCACTGAAAAAAAAACCAAGTTAATCAGATACAATCAAAGAAAAAGATTGTGTTTCACATAGAGATTGCATATACAAAAAATGGAATTTTCAAATTTTTATGAAATACGAGTATTCAAAATTATATATAAAAAAAAATTATAAGAATTCTATATGATACAAAAAAAATATTTTTTGCGAACTTGCGTACTTTTTTTATTTAGTGATCGATGATCGGTAAATTTCCAAAAACTATGCTATCTTCCAAAATGGCACCGTCAGGAATTTTAATAGTATTATTTTCACTAGCAATAATGATTACGGTTCCCTTGAGTGTTACATTTTTTCCAAATTTGACGTTTCCGCTAACAGTGAGATGATCTAAATCGAGGATATCTGGAATACCACTGAATCTTTCTAAATATTTATTAACTTCTTTGAAATGTGGGCCGACTAACCTTATTATTGGATTTCCGAGGTAAAGTCTTTTAGGATTTAAAACTAAAGCTCCCTTTTCTTCAATAAAAATATTGCTTTGGACTAAAAATAAATCCGAAGTTGTTTTAACGGGTAAAAATCTTGTTCTTGGGACAATCATACCTTTAGCATTTTTAAAGTGTGCAATAGCTGCACCTATCGCTGTTTCTAGCTGGATAACCTTTTCATTTGTCTTCGGAAGTGCTTTTTTGTTTTCGATGATGTCAAGTTTCATTGGACCGTTTTCTAAAATTTTTTTGAGTGCTTTCAGATTTACCCAGACGGAATTAGTATTAAATATTTTGAATTTTCTGACACTTGTAAAATCAGATTTGTGTTCTGGTGGGACCTGTGCGATTTCCAAAAGTTTCAATGAATTTTCGTATTCTATAATTGTTCCGCCTTTAATATCAGCTCTGGTTTTATTTGTGACTTCCATAAGAAAATCGACATTGTTTTCTACGACATAGTTCAAAATTTTGCAGTCTACTGTAGCAGCCATGTTATCGATGTTACTAATGAATAAGTATTCTTTTCCTTCGCTGATCAGTTCGTCGAGTAATCCACTTCTCTTCAAAGAGTAGAAAAGATCACCGTGACCTGGTGGATATAAGCCGGCATCTCTAAAACTTGGACATACGGGGAGAAGTGAATCTGAATAAATTCTCGGATATACGCTTTGAGAAAAAACTCTGATTCCTGAATATCTTCGTATCAATTTATTAGTGATTTTTTCTGTGTTAAATGAGTTCATCAAAATAAGCGGAACGTTTACGTTATGTTTTTTGTTTAGTCCATCGATATGTTTGACACTCATATCTAAAAAATTTTCGCCACCACGGACGTGAATTGAGCTTTTCGGACCAACACAACCCATCGTAGTTCCCAATCCGCCATTTAATTTCAAAACTGCAAGTTTGCTGAGAAGCTCTTTGTCGTTATATTTTTCATTTTTAAGATCGTCGTATCCCACAATGTTTTCTTCTTTTGGTGGTTTAATTTTACTCCATACGATTTTTTTGTCACGGGTTCGGATGTAACGCTTAAAAAGTGCATAGAAATTATCGAGGTCATCAGCAGTAGCCTTATACGATGGTGTCTCCTTCAGTGCATCAAACTCCTCTTTAGCGCTTGCAAGCAAGTTACGTATGTTTTTCTCTTTGTTTTCGTTTTCATCCTGTATCAAGGGAGCTTCCTTGTCCATATTTATTTGGGTGATCATTTTTAATACTTATATCTACATAATTTGATTGCAACCAATGACTAATTTTTTCCTCCTTTACCCATCATCCTTTTTTGAATTTTTTACATTGGTTTTTTTCTTGTGACAAATTAAATATTTCAAGCTCATAGGACACGAGTAATTAATATTTCCAAATTTGTAAATTTGCTTGGTTCATTTGAAAAATTATTTTAATGCTGCATGTATTTGTGCATTCCATGGCAAAATATTATTTGCGAATTTTAGATGTGATTACATTGGTCAGATAGAAAATCAAACGAAGCGTGTTATGTTATTCAACAATTTAAATTATTTAAATTATTTAAATTATTTAAATTAATCGATATCATGGAATCACTTAAAATCCAATGCACCCTTTTCAAAATTAATGAATTCAATAATAACATTTTTCTCCATTATTTTTAAAATCTTCTCTCAAGATATTGTATTCTTCATTAATCTCAAATTTTTTTTAATATGTTAGTAATCTGATTTTATCAGAATTTCATCACAAAAATCAAGATTTTAGTGGCTTCAACATATTTTTTCGAAAATTAATTAGATATTCTTGTGGAGATATTTAAAATTTATCAAGGAAAAAATAGAAAATAAATTGTTTTCTTCATTTTTACTTTTGCAAATAAATAAGAATAAAAATAACTGTAAATATGATCGAGATTAATGAATGAAATTCAAAGATTTTTTTTATGAACCTTCTAAATTATATTATACAGCATAAAGTAGTATGCTATTTTGCTTCATAATTATTTTTCATTCAATCAAATTAATGTCACTTTAAATTTTTTTTTAATAATTTCGAATAAATATAAATTAATGTAATTTTTCATATATATTAATATAAAAATCGCATTTTATTTTAATTTAATTCACATTCTTTTCTGACGAAACTTAAAAAACATTGAAAGCTATTTTAGCTATCTAAATAATATAGTTATTGAATTTAAAAAATAACATATTCAGCTTTTACAAACTGATAATTAGTGTTTATATGAAATCCTCAAAAATAAAAATTTAATGCACAATAATAATCTTTTATTTTCAAAGAAGCATTAAATTACTGCTTAAAAAAACTTAACAAAGCGCACGATTTTACAAGAATAGCATTGTCAACAAACTCGCTTTTTATTGTTATTTTTTTATTGATTCATGAGAAATGAAATGTAATCAAGGTTATTCCTGTTGATTTTCGTTCAATGAATTTAACATTCATTTTTTAAGCCATTGAAAATTAAATTTCAAAAATTTTTTTATGATTATAAATCCTGTCTTGATTAAATTAATATTAAAATAAATATAAGTACAATTACAATATATTAAAATTAGACGACATAATTTTAGATTTTTTGTGACATAACACTCGTTTTCTTGATCATGGCAAATATAAAGTCTGATTATAATTGGATCGTAAAGTACAACTTCAAAAACAAGATATAAATCAAGATAAAAAAAAGTTTACAACATATATTTCAAATACTACTACTGTTTATTAGATGAAAAGAAAAAAACATATAGATATATACAAAAACTAGTTCTAAGTTGAATAATAAATAATATTTCCCAAATTTTTGCATTTTTTTTAATCTTAGAAATTTATCATTTTTAACGAGTAGAAATAAGTTCCTAAATATCCAAAGTAAGTTGAATGTTAAATGTATAGGTAAGTGAGTAAATAGATTATAAATTTATAAATTGGTTTATTAAAATAGAAAGGCGCCAATTAGTATAAAACTGTGTCTTTTTTATGTATTTTTATACTTTTTTTCAACAAAATATTTTATAATTATTATTCGATTCTGAATTGTGTTTTGAATGGTATAAATAAGAAATTGATGCAAATTTTGAGAATTCTTGGACTGATAATATACAAAAAAAATTTTTGGTGATAAAATATTTTTTAAATTGCACATTTGAAGCAATCTAATCCCCAAAACTTATTTTAAACATATTTATTGTTATTGTGTTTCTCTCTATGTGAACGATGTGAGTGGCGTAAGTAATTAGAATAAAGAGACTGATCTGGTGTGTTTTTTTGGTATATTGGTACCTTAGTGTCAGGAGTATCTTTTCGACATTTTTGGGAAGGAGCACCAATCATTTCCTTCACCTTTGACGTTCTACTCCCTGGCATTGGTGGGGAGCAGAATACGTTCGCTTAAATAAGAAACATGGAGAGAATAATTGGAGAGAAAAAGAGTGAGTAAGCCAATCAAAGGGTGTTTCTAGTACAAACACTAATGTGGTTTACCACATTTGTATTGAAAAAAATGTTAAACCATTAAGCTTTATTTTTAAAAAAAATAGAAAAATTGATGATATTTTTTGTTATTTCATCTTTATGTTATAGATATACCAAAGTGAAATTAAATTTTATAAACGTTCCAAAATTTTGATATTTATTAACAACTATTCAATCTAAAATTTGTCGATTTCATTAATCTTTTTATATCAACAAATACATGAACTCCTAAAATACGGTTCTTTATAAAAGACCAAATATTTTTAAAATATTGTATTTATGTAATATGAAATTTATTTTTTTTGGAATTGTAATGTTAAGAGCAATCCTAAGGAAATATTTTAAAGAAAAAAATTGGCATTCTTTGGCAAAATTTGCTTGTTTTTTCCTATTAATTTAACTATATTTTTTTGTATGACACACATCACATCCTCTGTATATTCTTTTGCGTGCTAATAAGTAGTATCCAATGATATTTTTTCATTTTTCGTAAATATCATTTTTTCCTAGATTTTCTGTTTAATTATTTATTGATCAATTGAAACGAATCTAAAAAAATTCTATATTTTTGAAGCAGTTAAATTTTTCAAAAAATATAGCAATCAAGATATTCCCTTCTTCATAATATTTGCAAAGTAAGCAACAGTAACTAAAACAAAGAAGACAAAAATTTAATATTGAAAAATGATATAAGAATTAAAATTGATCCAGAAGTTTCCAGATCTCAGCTCTATGATACAAACAGTCAATGGTAAAATTTCTTTTAATATAAGAAAGCCTTTATATATTAAATTAGTACTATCTTATTCCTATAATATTAAACAACAAATTTATTTTTATCTAAAAACATTCACAAATCTTAAGCACCTCTAGAGTTTTTCTCAAACTTAAAAAAAAGTTAGTATTGTATATAATTCCATCTTTAAGTCAAAAAGAAGGAATTTGAGAAGAATCTATTAATTGAAATGTTTTAAAATATTTCTTTTGTATTTTTCACACTTTAAAGCTACCTAAATCGATATTGAATGGTTTTTTTTTCTGTGGTTGTATTATGATCAATTTAAACATAGGTTTACCTTTTAAAACTTTTTAAAATTTTTCTTTTATTTTTTGAATTGTTAAGAATATCGAGATGTATTTTTGTATTCATTAAATGAGCTTTCATAAATTACTTTTATGTCTTCATGAAGATCAAAAAGCTATGTTTACATCATAGGATTAGGAGATGAAGCATAAAATAATCGTTTTTAATCTTTTTGGTTATATATTTCGCGATTAAAAAATACTCCATGTGATAATTGTATTCAAAAAATTATATAATACCTGATTTTAGAATGATTTATACTATTTTCATAATGTTGATTTTTATGGAAAGGCACTATATTTAACGTTTTTATAAAAACCACAATTGAGAAACATTTTTATAATATAAGGGTTCTTGAAAACTGGTTTGTATAAGGATACACACCAAGGTTCTATTACAACCACTTATGCACATTTAGTAATAAAAAAAATGAAAAAAATCTATTATATTAGTTTTATTAGGACTATTTGCAAAAAATATGATAAAGTGTTGTTTTAAAATAAAACATTTATATTCTTATTTTGATTCTTGAAAATTAAAATTATTTTAAATTTTGGAATTTCAAAAAAACAAAATTTCAGACACAAAAAATTGAAAAACATTCGGATTTTTTTTTATACTTTGTAAATCTAATTTATTAAACTGATATCTTAAGTTTAATTCGATCCTTAAAAGTTTAAATAAAATAATTTATATAGAAGAAGCAGCAGAAAAAAAATTTTTTTATGTTTTAAATTTACCTGTTTGCTAGAATTCTGGTTAATCATAAAACCGTAATCGATTATCAACCACATCAAAAAAAAATTATATCCAGGAAGAAAATTTTGTGAAACTTAAAAAATAATTGATATATTTTCTGATAAGATTTAAAAAAATATAGATGATAAAAATAACATTTTTAAGAATTTAATGCGTCAAAATATTAAAAAATCTTTTCAATGAGTATTAAAATTTTAATTATCGAAATTTCTGCGCAAAGATTAGGATATTTCTGTCTATAAAAATTTTTTTGCCACTATATCCTTCTTCTTCTTTTTGTGTTTGCAGTAATTTCGTATTTGAATTACAATTAATTGAATTATATTCCCTATCATCATACACACTTTTTTTCTAGCAACGAGGTTTTCTCCGATATATAAATAAAAAAACCTAATATTTGTATGTGATAAACCATTTCTTACTACGATACATTAAAAATTTTTTATGATACAATTACATCTAAAAAATATATACCAGATCAGAATGCTAATATAGTTAGGTGATATACCTATTGAATCAATTTTTATCTACTTTTGCTTTAAAAATATTATTATAAGAATTTATTTAACACAAAAATTTTGTTTATTTTCTCATACAATTTAACACTGCAAAAATAAATAATAAAAGAAACTAATAAAAAATCAACAACAAAGCAAGAAAAAACATTTGATAGAAATAAGCTTCTAATTATACCATATTTCTCTTTAACCCTTGTGTTATTCCTTAGTTGTTTTTCTTTCTGTCATAAGAACAACAATTTAATGTTCTGACATGTGCACTATTTAATTTTTTTTAAAAAATTCAAGAATGCTATTCATAAAATAAAACAACTTGTAATTTTTTTAAATATAATATTTTATGTAGTTCTTCAATCAAGAAATCTCTAGTAGCATATTTATTATATCTATTATTATAATTTTATGGTAATGTATTTTTTTTATTAAAATACACAGAACGCATGCTATTAAAAATAGTTTGCATGGTTCTTATTTATAATATTGACTTTGAGTATGTTTACTTGTGTCTTGTATTTTTTAATTTCATAATATAAATTATTCAGCTATACTTTCAATCTTCGAAAGCGATTGTAATATATATAATCATTGTAACAAATTTTTATTGACATAACTACTTTTTTAAAATAAAATTGAAATAAAAGTCAATATAGGTATGACTAAACATAAAATATTAGTTTAGGTTGTAGTTTTATAATTTAATTGGTCGATATCGATAAAACCAAACATATATCATTTTTAGGTGTTAAAATCTATAATTTATGAAAGAATTTATTCGATTAGTACATTATCTATTAAACTTTTTATTTTTTAAAAAAGATACATAGTATGTGTAGCATTATAATTGCCATTTGTTATACGAAATCAATTAAAAAATATACACCGGAATATATTACACATTTTTGAATAAATCAAATTTATTTTTATTTATCTAGATATTTGAAAAAACATAAAAAAGATAATTTTTAGCGTCAAATATGCTAATATAAAAATAGAAAAAAAGTGTTTTCATGAAAAACACTCTTAAAAAAAAAAATTAAATGTCATTTTGAAAAATAAATCATACAAATTAAAAAATCATTAGGGTTTTAAATATCGATATTATTGTATATAAGTTATTCATACACATGTTAATAAAATATATAAAAATGAATTATTGATAGATTTTTATTGCTTTTGAGTCGGTAATTTCATTTGAACTCTATATTAACCTGTAAATAATATACAATTTTGCGCCAGAAAATCTTTTGATGACTCTCATTTTGTGTTTAAAGGAGATTCCGGTTATTTTATTTTATGTTACTGTCAAATATGTATTATATAACTATTAAAATATTGTTTTTTCAAAATTTGAATTTCCATCCTCACACACTATTTTTTTGACTTTTAATTTATTCGTTTTCGATGTAGTTACCCAGAATATATTCTACGATACAATTTTTTTTTGAAAGTATATTAGATTGATAGAAATTAAACTAGAAATATTGATTTTTTATTTTGAATTTCGAAAAAAAATGTTTTACTCTTAAAATCAGCTATAAAATAATAAAAAACACAATAAAAATACAAATCTTGAACGCTTTAAGTTTTTTGTAAATTAATAAGTATTTAATATGTATGCTAAATGAACAATCTAACAATTAATAAGTATACAAAATTGCAACAAAAAAATAAAAACCATTTTTTCTATTTTTTTTGTAAGAATAGGATTTTATAACAAGAATATTTAGTATGAAAAATAATTATTTAAATAATAATACAAAAAAAATTTAATAACAAGAACATTTATTGCAATTCTATAATATAATTTACCAAATAACAATATTAAAGGAAAAAAAAACAGTAAGACAAAAATATAATAATTAAGGGAAATTTTTATACTTTTAGTCACATTATTTTCATTAAATTCTATAATATAGTGTTTTTAATGAAAAGTTTAGAGAGTATTTTAAAATTATAAAATTTTTTGCATTAGGTTTTTCTTTACCATGAAAATTGTTAAATTTCTATCTTCGTAAGCATAGTTTAAAACATACAAAAATTTTCATAAATGTGTCTTATAAAAACAATATTATACTTCTAAAAAATTTTTAAAATTTATGCATTTTAGTTTTTTTGTACCGTAAATAATCCTAATGATAAATGCAAAAAAAATTTAACTTTTTTTAGTAATCATATTTTAAGTTAAATTCAAAGAATGTTGAAATATATCGCACCCAAATTCTGTTTTAAATATTTGAAATGATATGATGATGCATATTTACAAATTTCTATTGGTCATATTTATACATGATTTTTTTCTTTTTTTGTTGTTATCCCTCTAAAACCTTGAATATAATAAATTATAGCTATTTATTATAATAAAAAAAATATTTGGGACCAAAAATAAATGAATAGCTTTTAAAAAACTTCTTTACTAGACAGGATGTTGAAAAAGTAATTTGATACGATTCAAGAGACAAAAACAATTATCTTAATAAGAATTTTTTCGATACGATTTTTAAGTACTAAAAATTAAAACATCATTATATAGCAGCATATTTAGTATTTGTCTTCAAATTTAACTGATTAAATTGTTTTTCGGTATAGTCCATCAATTTTATCGCAGATTTATATCTTGATAATTCTATTACTCAAAGATTTATACAGACATAATAATTTATAAAAAGTTAAAATATGCTTAAAGAAAAAAATTCTGTTTTTAAAATTATCAAAGTAAAATATTTCGGTCTTTTCAAAAATAGAATTTGACACTTTACAATAAAATATTTCTATATTATATTATCAAAGATTTATTAAGATATATGCTAAATAATATAGAAAGTATAAAGAACCTATAAAAATTATCAGAAGCCAAGAAAGATGTTTGCTATATCAAAAGATAAAATTTTAGCAGATTATGATTTGTTTCATATATATAAATCAAAATTTCCATCTGGAACAAAGTTGAAAATTTAAATAGTTTGTAAATTTTTATATATGTAAAATGTTTATATTTTTTTTATAAGCAATATTTTTGCAAAAAATTTTATGAAGATTTTTTTGTAATGTTTTATAGCTAAAATTATTTTTTTAGTTATATTAACACAAAAGTGTCTATAGTATGTTCTTGTTTTAGATCTATTCAGTAGTAGCATAAAAATGTTGCATCTTATTTTTACGAGCAAAAACTATCTTCTAAGGGATATGATTTGCATAGGAAAAATAAGCTTTATTTTTTTGGCGATTTTTGAATAATGTTCTACACCTATCAACAAAAAAATGTATTTGAAACACCTAAATAAATAATTTCTGCTTTAAAACAGATGTATTTGTCTTTCGGAATATTTTTAATTTTAGCCAATGTTTGATATTATTATACTACATGCAATTTTAAAAACAAATCATCTATTTTTTATATGCAAATTTTTTTTAAAAAAATATCTTTTAAAAGAATACTACAAAATTCACTTGACACCTGATTGTTCATATTGTCTAAAAAAACTTATACTAAATAGTTACACTATTTTACTAATTTTTCCTTTTTATAATTTGCAAATTAAGTAGTTTTGAAAACTGAAAAATTTATATAGAAAAAATATTACTAAATACATTTATTAAATAAATAAATAAATAAAAATTATGAGCTATCAGTAAAAGAACCAATGAAATGAATAATTTTCTAAGATTAAATTTCAAAAAATTACTATCTATTTTAGATCAGTACAATTGCCTACTTTTTTTTATCATGTTCATGATCACTAAATGATTGATCATATTCAGCTTATATATCAAAGCAAAGCAATAATAATTATTTATTGAAAACTTCTTATTTTATAAAATCAAGTATTTTCATATATATCTATATTCAAACAACATGAATGTAATCTGAATGTGTAATTCAGAAATGATGCTTTAAAATATATAAAATTATGCCCGATTAATATTGAGAAAAAAATTAACAAATTTCTAATAAAATTTTTCAAAAAATATCCTTCTTTTAAATGGCAATTTCGTTTTTTTTATAAAAATAAAATTTTCATATAAAGTCACTAAACCCAATATTCAAAAATACTTCACGCCGATAGCTAAAATAATATTAAATTGATTATCATATTTACGAAATAAATAAAATTGTAGAATTCTAGGCCTTGTGAAAAATTAAAAAATTCAATGAAATATAACACTTATAATATCTAAATAACAAAAAACTGTATTTTTTTTTATTTAAGACATGCTGATATATTAGAAAATTCAAGTCGATCAAATATCGTTCTGATTGATTAAGAAGTATGCAAAAAATTCGCCATATATACAATTTTAAAACAGTTAAAAATCCTTAAGTAAAAGAGCTAAGTGCCGAATAATAAAAGTATGACACAAGAGGTAATTTGATAAGGGAACATTGTTTCGAAAAATTTTCGGATATTTAAATTATAAATAAAAAAAACCAAATGAATTCATTAAAATTCATCATCAACATCTCAAATATTTAATGCTGCTTTAGTGATAAAGATTTTAGTATGTTGTTTCATTAATTTTTGCTAACCAATGCAGTTAGCACAAAATTTAACTGACAAATGATAAATTAAATAAAAAGTTGTTTTTTCGATATAGAGTTTTCCTTTGCATGAATTTTGGTAATGAAATATTTTCTTTAGTATTCAGAATAAATCACCTGTTATGAATTCAATTTAAAATATAATTGGTCAAGCAGTTGCTAATATGAATGGTTGAAAACGGTTTAAAAAAAGTATAAATATCAACACGCATTAATTTACATGCTAAAAAGGAATTTAAAGAAAAAAATCAACATTGAAGCTAAAACCGCATATTCTAAGACAGTATAGAAAATTGATATTTTTATTTTATATTTGTAATAAATCAATAAAATGGCATTTTACAGAGAATTATAACATACAAAAATTGAAATCTGTAATTGACCTGATTCTTGATAGGTTCTGAAATAAAAGCGCATTTTAACAAATCTTTAATTTACAAGATCATTAAAATATACAAAAACAGATGTTACTATTTTAATTCTTGATCAAGAGATTACAAAATTTTCAATATCAAATTAACACTTTTGCAAAAAAAAATCTCCGGTCTTAGTTTAGGAAAAAAACAATTTAAGATATATAAATATTTATATTGTATTATTATAATAGAAACCACAGTTTTTGTCATTTAACTGTTTAATGATATATGTATCCAATGTAGAAATCACTTTTTTTATTCGTTTGAAAATATGAGAATATAAAAATATTTAAATTATACACATAAAAACATTATAAAAAAAGGCTACTTGCTCAATAGATAAAGATTTATAGAATAAAAGATTATTTGTGTTTTAAAAGACAATATATAGATACAATTTTGAAATTTATTACATTTTATTTATTGATATTATATTGAAATAATTTTATTCTTAGTTTTTGTCTTGGAATCTAAAATTTTGCTGTAACAAAGAAAAGAACAATTAATCACAAATAAAAACACAAAAAGAATGAACATGTGTTATTTTTATTCTTTAATTGTGTTTAAATTTGCGTGGACTGCATATAAACCTCCCCGTTTTTTCAGATTTGGAGGTTTTAGACTAAATAGGTAAATAAATTTTAAACTTAATTGATATTTATTTTAAGATCTATTATAGCGTTTGTCTGATGTTATAATACTCATAAAAATTTTATTTTAAACATTCAAATCGCAAAACTTTCAATTATTTTAGTTTTGATTAGTTAAGAAGTAATATCACATTAAAACTTTAAAAAATATGAGTTTTGTTGATATAGAACTTTTATTATTCATTTATTACAATTTGTATTAATTTTTAATCTATATCTCTATTTTGTAAATTTTTCTTTCCTTTAATAACTTTTACATCATTGCTAATTTTTTTATGTTCAATTAATAATTTATCAATTATAATTATGAAAAAATAAAATATATGCTCTTTTCATTATCTTACTATAAACAGTGATTTTTTTTAAACATAAAAGAACGTATATTATAGTTTTAATATAATTAGTTTGCAATTATAAGCTCTTATACTTGGAATATGACGTTGCATATTTCAGTAAGGCTTTCTAACAAGAACAAAAAACAATAAAAGCAAAAAATAACAACAAATGACACATAATTAAAATTGTTCCTGTTGAATTTGCAAATTATTTTTTTTGCTTTGTTTCTCATTCTTCTGTACTAACGTCCAGATGGCTGTTAAAAGAAATATAACATGCGTATAACTTTTTTTTCCGAGCTGAATATTAAACTTAAAATTTGACACACGAATATATGTGAAGAAGGATTTGTATATAATGTAAAGAGAACTATCGATAAGTCAACAATTTGGAGGTGAATAATAAATACTAGTAGATATATATTAAAAAAATCTCCAGAATACATTCTTATTGAAATTTAAGATCGTTATCATTTTCAGAACTTATAAAATGAGGACAAAGTTATATGAAAGTTGTGAATTTAGGATAAAATTATACAAAAGAAAACAGTATAAATATAATTTTTTTCAAATTTAATGATTTAATTTTTTTTATTAAGAACAAAATTTTTATAAAAGTTTATAAAGATCAAATTGTCAGCAAGAGGAAGGATTTTAATATTGATTTAAAAACATCCCATATATTTCAATAGAAATATTATTAGTATCAAATAGAAAACGTCTTATTTACATAATACTAGTTTTGTTAAGAAAAATAGGCGTATTATATAAATGTTATAATGTACGTAGTACTTTGAAAGATATTTGTAATTATTTCGTATTGATGTAACACTTAAATCTGTATCACCGAAAACAAATACTCGTAAAACATTCATTTATAAAAAATCAAGTTTAAATATTTTATGCTTTAAGAAAAAAGGTTTTTTTTATACCTTTTCGATATTTTATATGTCGAAATTTTTTCTAAAACAGTAAATAAATAATAATTGAATCAAGTTGTAATATTAAATTACCTTTAAAATAGATATTTTTAATTTATAATGCAGAAGATTATAGATCAAAGCGCTTCAAGTATAATAAATGCAAGAAAGTTTGGAGAGAGATGGAAGAGACCCTGGCAATAAGGAGATAAAAGAAGACAAAGAAAGTTAAATACCCAAAAGCTGAAGAAAATATAAAAATAATAAATTGCTTCTTATGGACAATGTATGTGCGATACTTCACATTAATGAAAAGTTTTAGAAATTGAAATGAAATACTCTCAAATAATGTCAAATATGGTATCAACTAGAAATTATAAAATTATTGCATTTTGTGTTCCAATTTGGAAATGGAAACGAATTGACGATGTTTATCAATTATAGTTGTATCGAATTGGAAATAGATATTAGTCAATCAAAATTTGAGAATTAGCAAAAGAGAATAAAAAAATGATAAAATTTAAATACTTTAAATTTTAAAAATATTCAATGAATAATAAAAAAACCTTTCAACTTCTTATTATTTCAATAATAATAACAATTATTATAATAATAAATTTATTTAAAATAGAAATATTTTATTAAATTAGTTTAGAAATAACCAAATTGCTTTTAGATACGACAGTATTTCTTGAAATTTTATTTATATTCTTGATTTAATGTTCTTTATGTTCTCATTGCCTTGAAAAGATGTGTCGAACTTGCCGTTCGAGCTGATACATCACAGATATAAACGGTTGTGTTTTTCACTTTAACCAGATAATTAATAGAAAGTTAATTTATTGTTTTATTGAAACATGTGGGTCTTCAAGAGTACTTAGATCCAATATAAAATGATTGCAATTTTATATTTGTTGCAGTTACTAAAAATATAAGTTTCTTACAATGATTTCAAGTTTTTATTTTGAAAAACCAATCAACTATAAATATACGTTTGTATAATCCTGAATTTTCTCAGAATTGCATTTTGTAAAAACACATTTAGAAAATCATGATATTATTATTTGTTCGGTTTATGAAAGAACGAAAAACTCTAAACCTTTGATCAACTATTGTCTGGAAGCATATAGTTAGCATCTGAAGCCAATTGCTGAAATTAGGCATCCTTAAATCAGTTCAATTTCAAGTAAGCAGAAAATGAATTATAAATTTCTCGAATTTGATTAGAAATGCCATAAAGGCAAGTTCAAATTAAATGGTAGTTGTATCTAAATATTTAAATATTGTTAACTTTCTGGCATTTAAAAGGGTTTTGTTGTCTCAAAAAACAGTATCAAAAACGAACCACCCAATTGATATTAATATAAGAGTTTTCTTTTTTTTGGTTTTTAGTTTTATATTTTCCATTATTTTTTTGGGAATTTTACGTATTGCCATTTAAATTAACAACAAAAAATAACAATAGGAAAATTTTGAAACTAAAATTACTACTCTTTTGCTTCGAGATTTTTTTACAATATAAACTCGAATCCGAACAATGATTTGCTGAAATTTCAAGGTCATCTTAATGATATTAGAATCAACCCATTTTCTCTTTTGAAGGGCATTCATTGCCAATTTTTGGTATAGTAACAAATACCTTTTTATTTATGATATGTAGTGAATATATGATGAATTTTTAACCTGAATGGTAAATTCATGTTTATCAACAACAATATCAGATTATTTTATATAAATAGCTATCTAAATGGTTTTTTCATAGCTAGTTTAGCACTTAAAGCCATTTTTATTTACAATTTTTTTCACATCAAAAAATTTTAATCATAAAATTACTATTTTCTTTTTTTTTTTCTTATATTATTAAAATGTTTAATAATGCAAGTAGTTAATAAAGAGTAGATAACAAAAAAAATGAAGATTGATTTAATTACTCTTTCTTATGAATTTGAATACTTTATTTCTTATGAAGCCAAAATTTAAATTATGAAAATTAGAAATGTAATTAGCAAAATTTCAAATATTTACAAGTGATAGAAAAATGTGCAAACATCTAATCAAAAAAAGATCTAAAAAATACTTAAATCTATTATATAAATATTATCAAAATAAAACAATATTTAGTATACATTTTCGCTACATATATAATATTTTAATCAGGATAATGATTGTTTTATGGCTATTGGTTTTTTTGATATGAATACCTTTTTTTGCGAATTGAAAGTTATCTATAATAAAAAGCGTTTACGATATTTTAGATTAGTAAATTTATAAATTTTAAAAATTTAAAACCAGAAGCTATGAATTTTAGATAAAAATGCTATTTAAAGTCCCTGAAGTTTGACAAAATAGGTATAAGAAAAATATATCGACATAAAGTGTTTTAAAATATAATATTTAAGGTTTTATTCAAATTTTGTGATGTTTAAAATAGTTGAATATTGATTATCCAAACAAAAAAATACCATTTTTTTCACAATTCTTGCTTTAAAAACATATTTGGTGTTTTTAGTTAAAAATATAATGATAAATCAAAAGGTTTATTATAATTTTATTAGTCACATAAACTCTATAGCATATATAAAATTTTTTATCAAAAAATTGATATTAACAACAATTTTAGTTATTTAGATATTTCTTAATATTCTTTGTTCATATAGATTTATTGGATCAAGTAGTTCTTTGACATAAAAAAACTAGTGACTTTATAAATAAAAATATTTTTTTGAAAATTCATACCAATATTTAATATTATTATTTTATATACACAAAATAAATGACACATTGTTGGAAGGTCATGGAACCTTATCTTCATTACAAAAATTTTTTTTATTGATATTTAATTGGTTCAATGTACAAAAAATAGCTATTTGAAAAATTTTTAGTTGAATTGAAATTTTTATTTGTTGTTCATGTTTCAGAATAATAATTTATATGAAACAAGTTTATAATTGATTATGAATAAATCAACACACGCGGAAAAAGTATTCCTAGTTAGTATTTACTTATTGAGTTCGATTGCAACGACTGTTATAAACAAATATGTGATATCAATTTTGAAATTCAACATGTTATTTGTATATTTGATGATTCAATCTATTTTTATCGCTGCGATTTTATCAATTTTACATTGGTATCGATTAATATATATACGTAGGATAAATTCGAGTTTTGTTTTTAAATGGGCACCATGTTCATTGCTACTTTCGTTGATGATATTTACAGGAGCGAAGAGTATGGAATATCTGCCAGTTTCACTTTTCACTTTATTTAAAAATTTTAGTATAATTCTTGTTGCTTGTAGTGAGTACTTTATATATGCTAGAAGAATAGGCTTAAGAACAATAATTTCATTCAGTTTGATTATATTAAGTTCGATAGTAGGCGAGTATACCGATTTTACAACGTCCAAATTGGGATATGCCTGGTCCGTGTTAAATGCACTTTCGACAGCAACATATGTAATAATGCTAAAGTTTAATATCGATACAGAATATGTCAGTAACTTTGAATCTGTTTTCTACACTAACTTCCTATCAATCCCATTTCTATTATTTGGATCGTTGTCTATTGATAAAATAGATTATAGAATTACTAAATTTGATGCAACACTTGCAAAAATTTTAACTATAATTATAGTTTCAAGTATATTTGCTTTCTTTGTATCTTACTCGACTGCTTGGACACTGAGAGCTCTTTCATCAACAACTTTGAGCATGATGGGGGCATTTAACAAGCTATTTGTCTCCTTTTCTGGAATGATTTTTCTTGGTGAAAAAAATATTAGCCTTTTAAAAGGCGCTTCATTGATAATCGGATCCTTAGCTGGTCTTTTATATTCTAAAGAAATAAAAAACGAATGATCATAACTTAAAATTTCGTGTAAACTCTATAGTTAATGCTGATATTTTAAGTATTTTAGATTTTTTTTAGATGTTAGAAAAACTTTAAATATTTTAAGATTGAAAATTAAAATATCAAAAAGAAAAAAATTGAAATTGATTAAAATAGATATTTTTCTGGTTTTAGATTGCTAAAATTTCTATAATCGTTTTAAGTTTATGTGCTTACAAATTTAAATTATAACTTTTTAGATACTAATTTATTTGGCAGTAAAAAAGTATTTAACGACAATTTCTTGAAAAAAATTAATCGCTGAAATTTCTGTTATTAATATTTTTAAAAAATAGGTTTCGATGAATTATTAAATTTTTTTGATTATCATTCCTTGAAGGCATGTTTTACTATTTTAAATCCTCTAACAAAAATAATAATTTATCATCAAATGAATATTGTTTTATATAATAGCTAATTACATTCGCAAAATATTTCATCAATAAAAACTTGATTATCAACAATAAAATATTTTTTTTCTCAGGTATAGATCATTATTACAATGCTTAAAGTTTAACAGTTTTATTGTAACTTAAATAATTTGCTAATAATATTTTTCTTAATCAATAAAAATGAATTTGACAGCTATAATCAACATTAATAAAAAAATTAATTTTTTCAAACAATTCTAAGTATATAGAATTTTTATTAAAAGAGATAAGTTGGTTAGATGTTTAGAGTTTTTAGTTTGTGCAATAAATTCTTAAAATCTAAAAAAGTGCGTTATTTTAAAGATTAAAAATATGGCAAAATATAATTTACAGCAATAATCTTTGTACAATAATCAAACTGTTGAATAATATTTCTTTGCTAAAAATATCTATTTTGTTTCTAAGATCAAGTAAACTAGGAACTAATAACATTTTTTGAATTCACGACCAAATATCAAAAATATGTCGATGTAGAGAGGTTTCAGTATTTACTTTCGTTTTATTTATGAGAAATAAAACGAAAAAATAGAAATTTATACAAATAATCTCATAAATAATAGTTATTAATAATAGAATTTGCTAATTTGTCCTTTTATAACATAAAAATCGAATTTGCTTGATAATAATTTTAATAGATAACCTGATCAAGTATTCTAAATAAAAAATAAAGAAAATATGTAACACAAAAGAAAATTATTTATATATAGATCTAACGAAACTATATAATATAAAACAAGAAAATTTACAAATTCAGGTAAGCATGTAAACCAATTTTACTTTTACATGGGTGAAATTAAACATTATAGTTGATTTAAAAGATTGTTCTTAGTTTTAGCTCAAATTTATTCAAGATTCGATAAAAGGATGCATTATAAAAATTGAAGAGATAATTTTTGTAAAATAATAAAAACATACGATTCAAAGCATTTTATAATATAAGTTAAAGAGCTATCTAAGTGTATAATTCTAAAAAATTGTATTTCAATCGTATTATCATAATAGATAAGAATAATTTCTGTGTGGTTATAATGTTTGTTTTTGAAAGCTGATTTTATGTTGCTATCACGCATAAATTCAAATCTTTTTCCGTTTTATATTGAAACAATAATTATACTAAAAGTATCAAAGAATACAACACAAACTTCATTGAAATTTTTCACGAGATAAAATTTCTGTGTCAAACTATTATAAAGATTTTTCAACTACTTTTTATAATTCAATTTTTATTTTGTTTCTTAAAATTTTAGCCCTCAAATGGCGAAGAAAAAGAATCATACAAACCACAATCAAAACAAAAAACACCATAGAAATGGCATAAAAAGAGTTAAATTCTCAAAGAAACCAGATTTTACAGGAGTAAATCCGAAAATAATAAAGAACAATTATTATGCTGTTTTGCATCAAAAAACAGGTGGAAGAACTAATTTTGATAGTGAGGAATAATAAATAGCAGTAATTTATACTCATGAACGTAGTATTTTTTTTATTTATCATCTTTAAGTTTATTTATTTAGTTACAGGTATTTGTTCCCTTTATGTCTATAAGATACATTTCAATTTCGCCCTTTAAATTTCCTGTAATTGCACTCGCCCAAGTTGTGTTACATTTTTTCTTTTATAGCAAGTGTTTTTATTGCATAACAAGGACTTCATAATAATTATTGTAACTTTTTTTGTTGTAAAAAACCATTTTATTATTGTGAACGGATCAATACATAATAGAAAATATATTTAAAGGACTCTAAAAATAAAAGACAAAAAATCACATTCTGTAGTTGTGAGAACTTCCTGTAAATGGTAATTTCATTCATGTTCGATATTACTTTTCTTTGAAATTTAATTAAATTATGATCCCACAAAAAAAAAGAAAAGAATGCCGAAGAAGATTAAAAATGAATCGTATTTAATAAATTAAAATTTATGTGTCTCCGCCTTAATATCTTAATACCCAAGGTAAGATATAGATGTAATAAGAACTCGGTCTTCAAAGATCTAGTCGCCATTTTGAAGGCACCATTACTTTGTTTTCCTTGAAACTGAGGATTTGCGTTAATATTGCAAAGAATTGTTTATATTAAAAAAAAATTAAGGGCATAATTGTGTATTTAAAATGATATATTTATACCAAGGTAAAACTAGAGTAAATTATTTGTGCTCCAGAGTTGGCGTCTGGCAACAGAATGTGCTAAAAAAATATAATAAAGAAATAAAAAAACACAATTTTTTTTGTTTTCATCAATGCACTTTATTATATCCGAAGAGTTCTGATGAACGCATCAAATACAATTGAATAAAAGTTGCAAGGAGCTTTAAAATATCACAATGTAAAATAAATCACAACAAATTTTAATATATGAAAAACACTGAAAGCAATATTTATTCGAAGTAAACTATATTTTTAATCCACTTAACTTTTTATTTGTATGAATTTATTTATATTTTTTTAAACCTTTAGGTTGAAAATATTTAACAGAAACTAAATTCAATTTTTATCATTTTATTGCTTTTTTTATTTAAAATAACAGAACTATACATTCCCCAATGAACTTTTATTGAGTAGTTGTATAGCTTGCAGAAAATTAACTTCGGAACTCTTAAGGTTTCGGATGCTTATTTTTAAATTTGACCTGACATAAAATTTTGTTTACCAAAATAAATAAAATTACGCATATGTTTGTAAACGATGAACTTAAAAAATTGTGAGCTCTAAATGAATTTTTAACATAAATTGAAAAATATATTTTTGGTACAAAGTACAACATTAGTTTCTAAATAAAATATTATTTATTTTTAATAATTTTGATAGGGAATTGTAATATTGGTAGTTTTAATATACAATTTTGATTTTTTTTAGAAATAAAAATATGTAGTATATATTGATTTCAACATAACAATGATTCCATTTGTAATTTTGTGATTTTTTAGAGATAAAAAATCACTGATAACTATATAAATGCAATGTGATTTAAATAGCAAAATGTGAATATTAACAAATTATATAGATTTAGTAGTATGAGTAGTAATGTTAGATATAATAATTTTCGTTTATGATATCAATATACATAGTAACAAAAACGTTGATTTTAACAACAAATCGGAATTTCTAAACATTATTTTTATTAATTAATTATAAAAAATTTTTTAAGTGTATTAGAATTCTATTTTAAAATATATATTTTTCGTCCTTACAAAACAACATTTGCAGAAATAAATAATTTTATTGAGATCACGATTTTTTAAACGGATTTTATCATCTTTTACAGCGAAATGTAATTATTCATTCTTAAAATTATAGTTATTGCTATAACGAACTTTTTAGCCCTCTGAGAAACCCTTAAATGTTTTTTTCTTTATTCTCAATTTTTCGTGGAATGTTTTAGAAGAAAGAAATATATATCAACCTTTGATAATTGTATAGATTTCGGAGAGCATATTACTAAAGGAAGGCGCTTATGCTGCAGATTCATTCTTGAAAAAGCTCATTTTCTCTAATCATCAATTCCTTTAAATGTCAACTACAAAATTTTATTCATGATGAAGAGCAGATTGAACAATACGGAAACCTTTAGAAACAAAGAAATAAAAAAAGTGCTAATAAAGTGGCAAATAGAATGAAAACAAGAAGCTTTTTTATCTCATCTCGTTCAAATAAACGAAATTTCATAAATATCGAATCCATGATAGATCTACACAATAAAAAACCACCGAATATTTTTCCTCTCCGCCTTTTTGGTACGAAAATGACAACTATATCATAAAATATTTCTAATTTATCGAAAATTGTAAATTTACCGTTTTTAAATTAATAAAAATATTCTATCATTCTTGATAACCTTAATTTGTCCTTTTCTATATGAATATTTTCAAAAATTAGAAACACGTTTGAATAGTTATAAAATAAAAAAAGATTTCTAGCAACATCATAAAAAATTGTAAAAATATATTCTTCAAATGTAAAAAATAAATTTAAACACGATTTACGTATCTTAAATACTTCAAAACAATTTCAAAAAAACAATATGTCAAACTTTGCATAAAAAGATTTTGGTGTTTTTTTTAGAATGTTACTTTATTTTGCACAAGTGATATAGAATCAAAATATCACATGTATGCCTTTAAAATGATACTTTAATTAAATAAATATTAAAACTCTATTATAGCATGGTTTAATTTCCTAATACAAAGTTTAATTTAACTACAATAGAGATCACTGCACAATAAATAAATTTTAAAATCACCAAAAAAATTTTTTATTACATAAATAGCACACTATTAAGATTTCGCATGAGGCAAGGCTAGTTTTTATTCTGACATATATTTTTTTGTTAAAATGAATTTATGAGACTGTTTTTTTTATATATAAAAATTTCTATACGGACTAAAACAATAAATAAAATATTAAAACGGGCATCTACTTTGATAAAACATAAAAATTTGAATATATAACAATTTTTGTGATAAGTTAAACAACTTTTGGAATTAATTAATTAATAAGATAAATAGACATTATATTTCAGATATAATATGGCTTATTAAAATGAATCTAACAAATGATATGTTATATAAGTATCAAAATACTAATATTTTTAATTTTTTGCAGGGAGCACATTTTATAATATTTCTAAATATATTGCAAAAAAAAAAACCAATGAACTAAAATAATATAAATTTTTTATTGTATGTATTTTTTACTAGCTTGATATTTTTGTACAACTTTTAAAACAAGACAGTTCAATAATTGAAAAAAACATTTATGTCAGTATATTAATTTCCTTCACAATTAATAATTATAACATATTTTTAAAATTTGAAATCAAAACATCAATCTATTTTTTACTGAAAGTAGATTCAGTTATTATACAAAAAAAAACTAATAGAATTTAGTAAATCGAATATCAATACAATTAAATATTAAGACAGTATAAAGAAAAAAGCAAACGAATAAAAAAATTCTACATACTTCGTAGTGTATATCATAATATTAAATTTTTTTCAATTGATTTGATGACTTTCATAAAGATATAGATCAAATCTAATATAAAAACAATGCCTTTAGCGTACTTTTAAATGAAATATAGCTATCTGGTAGTTTTAAAAACTAGAATTTTTTTTTGCACGTTTTGTATCCTTTATTCATGTTTTTTCCAATTTTATCACATTTTTTTAAAAAACTCATTGTATATATATTCAAAAAAAAACAAATGTAATAAACAAGTATTATTTTTTTTTCAACAAATAATTGAAAAAAAAAACATTTTTTAATTTCCAAAATATATTATTTAGAAAACGGGATCTCAATGATGATTTCAATAAAATTTTAATTTTTTAGCTATAATCAGTCATTAAAAGATCTAAAAAGCTAGAAATTTAATATAATGATATAATCAAACTTTAGTAATTTTATAAAATTTTAATACAACTAAAAAAGAACAACTAACGATTTGTTAAGTACAAATTCTCCTAGGGTGGTATATTAGATTTTATTTCAAAAAACTAATTAATTTTCATCTTAATCAGATTTAAATGAAATATTAATATGAAAAAAATATATAAAAGAGTTGGCCAACAAGTTTAATATACATATTTTTACATTTATATTAATATTACAACCCAATCAGAATTTAGAATGTTTAATTAAGAATTCAACCAAATTTAGCAAATGAAATTATTTGATCAAGCAATTAATATAACCATTTGTAGCATGGTTAATATATTCATTAAATAGAAAAATATATAAAATTGAAATATTTTTTAAAAAATGACAAATACAGATGAAATCAATGATCAGAATGATAGAAAAAATGAAAGGCAAACAAAACTTTGATTTGGAACACTGGTAATAACAACTCTACTGCCACTATCACATGTTGGAATCGCATACTATTTTTTACAAACCTATATGTTCGCATTATGGTATATTCCTCTTCTTGTAATAATTGTTCCGTTTTTAATGGCAATGTCAATACCATTATTTCATCTAAATAAGTTGAAGAAAATAGTTGCCTGTGGATCAATTATTATTATTTCGATCATTGGGTGTGCAATAAATCAGTTCTTTTCCACAACCCAAAGTTGCTATGTGATAAATATTTCAGATGATTATCAGTTGAGACTATCTTCTACACCAACAAGAAAAGTTTTTGTAGTGTTTGAGAGTGCTATTCAAAAATCGTTAATTGATGGAGATGAAAAATACAAAAGCAGTGAATTAGAAAATTATTTCAAGAAAATGGGAAAGGATTCTAAAAAAAATAAAAAAAAATACATAACTTTATATCTTGATTCTTTTTTTGACAAAGAAAATGATGTTAAAAAACTTGCAAAGGCTTATACAAAATTTAATTGGACTATTTATCTTCCAAATGGTGGTTTTTTCATCGCTAAGGTGAGGCATCGCGATCCTGCATCTGTTAAAGAATTTTTCAAGACAAGCGAGCAACTAGACAAAGATTATCAGAAAAACACAAGGGTAAAAATAGAAAAATCAAACCTTTAGAATGTTGAATATTTCATTGTGGTTTTTCCTATTTATGTGATGATTTATATAATTAAATAGATTCACACCAACATAATGGTTTGGTTTTTTTTAGATTTAAATTTAAATAAGTGAAACACACAATATGCTAATTATATTATTAATTTTAAAATTAATTAAATTAATAATATTTATTATATTAAACACAATATTAGAAAATAATAACTGTTTTATGAGAAAATTTGGATATCTTATATTTAAAATATATCAATGTCTAAAAATTTGTATATAAAATTCTTGGGCTATATTTATCATGTATGATGAAATCTTCTACATGGAAATTTCACAACTAAAACTGTCTAATTCTTCAATTTAAATAATATTTAAATTGAAGAATTCTAAAAATTCATAATTATGATCATGATAAAATAATTTTAATAACAGTATAACCTATTAAAAATTTCGGAAATGTGTAACACTACAATATCAATTATGAATTTTTAAAAAACCATTTACCTTTTTTAAATTTTACAATAATTACATTTTTGTGTGTTCTTTATTAAATAATGAAAAATATTTTTGCACGTAATTTGATATAAATAGAAATTTGAATCGCTTTCCGATGTTAATTATAAATCGCGCTTTTTAAAAGTTTTCACAGATTAAAAAGTCGGATTTATTATTAAAAGACAACGAAGTGAAACATAAATACTTATATTACATGATACGTTTTTTTAATCTTGTGTTTATCTTTAAAATTGTTATTTCTTAAATCAAAATTTTTATTTAACTAATAAAATATAATTCATATGCAGAATAAGGTTTGTTTCATATGGTAAACGATTCATATGCGATTCATGAAAAACAGAAATATATTCCAATTTTATGATATTTCTGGTAACGTTGAAATGTGAAACTAAAAAATATGCTACTCATATTTCTAACAATAAAAACAATTGATCTCCATCATTATAAAAAATAATATAAAAAACTAACTATGAATATAAAAGGATTTGGTGAAAGGTAAAACATTATAAATTTATATAATAAAAATGAGAAAAGTTTTGTGCAATATTTGTTAAATAAATACACTAAAGTATACTATTTTTTATGTTTAAAAAACACATCAAACATGAAAAATATATAGGAATCAAATGCAGACTCGTCATCGGTAGATTTGTTTCTATAATTTCATTTGTAATTTCAATTCATAAAATAATTGAGGAAACTAATGTAATATATTTCTTTAAACTTTTTAAAAAATTTATATAGAAAATCAAGTAAATTTCGAACTTATATTACTTTAGTAAAGCATTGTAACAAATGAAATAAAATAAAAATTTAATCACATATATCGATTTTTTTATTGTATTATATTTCCTAAAAAAATATGAATTTGAAATTCATATATATGAATATTCGGATTCTAATGCCTCTTTGTTGTTTCAATATCTTATATTCACGATAAATATATTTTTTTTTCATTTAAAGACATTTTCTTGATAGAAAACATTTATACTGTTATAAGGTTTATAATATTTTTTTTCGTATATATAAATCATCGGTAGCACATATGTCTTGACTATTGAACTTCATATCAATTTTCAAATTTAAAAGATTTAAAATCGAATGCCGAAAACCTATAAGTAATCTTAATATTTATAACAATTAAAAACCCAAAAATAAATTGATAATTTTTTGCTTTTAATACAATATTTATCTTAATTGTATACTATAATTTGTGTTTTGCACTAATACATTTTTAGTTGATTTATGTCAGTTTTTTAGTTAACATAACGTTGCCATTTCTATCTCTTTAAATGTACTGTTTCTATATGATATAGTTTTTTTATATCTACGATTGAATTTTTTTTAAAAATTTTTGTAATTAGATTCATAAAGTTTTTGGATGATGAAAAATATCTATTTTGGGTTTTGAATAGTTTCGAAATCGCTGACATTACAAAAGGAGATTTATCGACGAGGATAAATCAGTTTGATTCTTTTATTTATACATTATTTTGGTTTTATTGATTGAGGAGAATAATTCATTGAAAATTGTCAATATGTTGGCATATTCAATTATATGGAAATAAAATATCAGTCAAAAGGATTGGCAATCGCCTATTTAAGATAGAAGATTTTTGTGTATGGCAAAAAAATGAATAGAAAATTAAATAAATTTTCGGAAAGCGTGCCTTCCAACAAAGATATTATTCATTATTGTGTTTATATTTTTATCAATGGTTATTTTTTCGATCCTTGATTTTTATATTATTATGAATAGATTTTTTTCAGTTTATAAAGTGATAGTAGTACATGGAATAAATTAAAAAATGAACAAGTGATGCTTTATTAATCTTCACCAATTTTTTATTGTTAAAAAACTGCGTATAATTTTATCTTCATATGATCGTAAATTTATAAAGAAGCTTTTTTTCGAATTAATTCATAATTTTTGTACAAACCTATCGAATTCCTTAAACACCAAGCTCTTTGGTAAACAGTACAACTGTGTCGCCATGTTGTAGTTTTTACTAATAAAATATAAAACTATATTTATTTAAAGGCTAATTTTTGACAAATCTTTTTCTTATTTTCGGATTCAAACATATAAATAAATTGCTGTTATTTCAAATAGCAATCAAATTTTTTTAAAAACATTATAATGGTGAAAATTGTGTGAAATAATATTAAATCTTTTGATTCTTCTTCAAAAATGCTTTTTATTAGAATTCAACACATTAAATTGGAGATCTTTAACTGTCATTGGCAGAAGAACTAGAAGATTGAAAAGAACAAAATAAATTATTAAAAATCGATATCTCGGTTAAATCGCCATTATTTTTAATAATATTTTAACACAGATTCTTCATCTACCTCGCATATCTATGTATGTAATCCTGTATACTTTCGAATATAATAATTTATAATGCAAAAAAAAAAATAAAAAGTATGATTAAATAAATAAATTATATACAGATAAATAGACATTTTCATTATTCTAATAGAACATATTTTTCGGGAATTTTTTTAAAAAAAGAAATATAATGAAAAAATAAGTGTTTGTTGAATATTTTGTTTTTTCTATCTTTATGACAGAATAATACAATTTTCGTTATTGAAATGAATATATAAATAACACACATCAATATGTCTATATTATACAAAAAGGTTAGTTTTTTTATTGTCTATATCAAAATTCGTTTAAGCTGTATTTTTTGTTTGATGGAAGATTTGATATATTAGCAATTCAATGAAAAGTTATTGGCTTTAAATATGCAATATAAAGAAACAGAATACTATATCTATTAATTTATAGCATAATTTTTTATATTTTTTGTGCATGTTACATCTATTAAGTGACACCCATGGTTTTTTAAAAAGACGCTATAAATTATTTCCTATAAATTATACAACATGCGCATTTTTTGCTTTTATATGTGATACTATATAAAAAATAAAAGGAATAAAGAAAATTTGCATATCATCTCGAATTATGCTAAATATGGGACTAAGACTAAATCATTAAAATGGTGAATATTGTGTTCAATTTAGAAATCGATACAAAATAACAGTGTTTATCAATCATATCTGCACTATAATTAGAATTGGCTAATAATTTAC
Organism: Edhazardia aedis USNM 41457; assembly: GCA_000230595.3. Lineage (NCBI taxonomy): Eukaryota > Fungi > Microsporidia > Culicosporidae > Edhazardia > Edhazardia aedis. Next base: position 543,500 of record AFBI03000002.1, on the reverse strand, counting down.
AGAAAATTTTACAATTAGAGAGAAAAAGAATATTAAAAAAGTAAAATTATAACTTTCACAAGCACAATATGTGACATTGAATCAAAAAATTTCAAAATAAATTATTATTAAAATTGCAATATATAAGTTGATTTTTCAAATGTTTAAATTTTTATTTGTTGAATATTAAATATTGATCGAAAAAAATTAGAATCAAATTGTAGATTAGATTCTATAATAAAAAGATGGAAAAATTTTTGTTGTGATAAATTGATATAATTTAGCAAATAAAAACATTTAAAGGTTGAAATTACTAATAGATGCGAAGAATGAACACATATACAATAATATTTGCGTGAATCGCCCATCAATATGCTAAATTCAAACCTAGGTTGCATTTATTAAAACGAATAGATAATAATAAATTTTTTCTTGTACATTTTAAAGCTACTAATTATTATATTATTTTTATAATCGAAATATTTTATCTTATTATTTTAGACATAACCAAATACTGTCTAGATGCAATAAATTGTTTGTAATTATGCCGTATAAATATTTAAAAGACTAAGAAAATACTGTTTGTTCTTCAAGAAAATGAATAAAGGATAGAATAAAAACAAAAAAAGGTGTTTCATGTAAGAATTGTCTCATAAAAAAGGTTTTTTACAAACATTTTTAGTGCAATCAATATTACTGTTTGGTTATAGAATTTCTAGTTAATTTAAAGCAGAAAGAATGCAATGATGAAAAAGATACTACTTTAAAGATAGATTATTAATAGAAAAGAACATATCATTTTTTTAAAATTATGCACAAAAAGTAAAGAGAATTTCAAGAAATATAATATAAAGAATAAAAAAACAAGTTAAAGAATCAAATGAATTGAAAAGTTAAACCGGAAAACATTTTAAGGAAGTAATCATGTTCATAAAATTTAATATTCCTTATTTAAATGTGTTAATGCCTATCAAATATTATAGAACATACATTTTAAGTGAATAAATTAAACCCCATTAAATTAGCTTCTACCTAAGATTTGTGTTTATAATCATATAAAATTATATATTTGATATAAAAACTTAGTACAAACACAAAATATAAATTGAAAAATAATGCAGTTACGACATAACGATTTATAAAAGCACAAAATTTATGTGCGAAGAAGATACGTTTAAAGAATAGAGACATAGAAATAAAAATCTAAAATTTTTCAAGCTATATAAAGTACTTATGATTTTGTTTTTTACATTTTACAAAAGTTTTTTTATATGAGATAAAACAAAAGAAATATTTAGGTGATAATTTTGAAAATATAAATTATAAGAATGTAAAAAAATTGTCTAAATGAAAATAAGGATTTAATATTATTAGAGCCAATCATTATATCAAAAATCTTACTAAAAGTTCAGCGATAAAGTCAAGTCCCAAATTATTTAGATAGTGGTGAGAAAAATCGAAAAATCCGTAGCCTCAAAAAAACCTTTTAGGGCAAAGAAAGCTCTATAACATTTGCGGATTTTGTAAAACGAAAAATGGATCGCAAAACTAATTTTTAGTGTAAATTTATGCGCAAAAAATATTTATGTTTGATTTTTCATTGTAAATTTCTTCCTTTTTTAGATATTTTTTGTGTTGTTCTTTAGCTCACAAACTTATTTTAAATCATAAAAATATATTTTAAAATTAAAGTTTTCGATGTATTACTAAATATACACATTTCGATAATTGAATATTGAAAAGCATATATAAGAACCTGAATTAATTAAATAAAATATTGATGATTTACTAAAAAAAAATATTTGAAGAAAATATAAAATAGAAAATAGTACATTTACTAACGTAAACATTTCTTAATTGTGATAAAAAAAAGATACTGATTCATAAAAAAGTGTAATGAGTACCTATGAAGTATATAAATTTCACAGAAAACATATTGAAAGACATAAATTTTTTGATAAATCAATTTTATTAATTAATAAAGCTGCATACATGACCAAAAAAAACTTTGGAAATAAGTGTGTCGTATTTAAGCTACGACGTATCCATAAATATTTTCTTAATTATGACATTACAAAATATATCTTGTACGTGTTAATTTTATATTGATTTTTTTGATTTTGAAGGATTGATATATTGAAATTCATAACAGATATAAATATCAAAAATCAATTTAATACAAGTAAAGATAAAGTTTCATATTGTTTATAAATAGATAAATTTATAAACATCAGAGTTAAGAATGATAAAAAAACGACAAAATAATTTTATAAATTTATTTAGCTCTGCAATTACAAATTAAACATATTCTATTTTTATAGATTACTTGCGCGATTCTAGACAACAAAACCTAGAACGCGACAAAGAGTTTTAGTAGACTATCATTAAGCAATCTAATATATTTCTAGTTACTCTGTTAATATTAAAAGATAACATTTTAATTTCAATTAATAAAAAGTCAAATATATTTAATGATTTTTTTTAGAAAAATAACTTTAATGAAATTTACATATTATAAAAAACAGCATATGTCTGGATTGAGTTGCTAGAAGAAATAATGTGTATCATATTAAAACATATAGAAACAAATGTGAACCCAACTTATTTAATTATAATTGTGATGAGATGGTAAATAACATAAAAAAATTCTTTTATAGCGATGCTATTTTGAGTCAATAAAAATTTTGAGTTCACCATGATATAATTTATATTAAGTTTAGAAATATTTTATAAAAGAAAGGTACAAATTTACTTTAAAAAAAGTAATATACATAAAAAGAAACTGAAATTAGTGTATATATCGAAATCAAAAATATATATTTTTTAATATAACAGAATGTTGCCCCTCTTATCCCGTAAAGTCTATTTCGCTTTAGATATATTATAATTGTAAAATTTTTTCATTGAGATAAATTTATGCATTCAGGTATATTTATACCTTCCATATAACTATCCAACTCAATGCATTTAAAAATTTTCATAACATCTTAAATACTGTTTCTAAAATTATTCTACCAATTAAAATATGTTTCATATTATGTATAAAAATACACGAAATATTTTGTATCAGTCAACTAAAACAAAGAGAAAGCTGCGGAAAGTGGCAATTAATAATCTTTTTTACAACAGAATATACTTTAAAACATATTGTATAACATACATAAAATAAATAGATCTCTAGTTTAAGCGGATAGATAAATTTACATTGAGTTTTAATGTAGAAATATCAATACAAATTTGTAAGTTTGGTTCTATTGTCGAAAGCAAAAATATAAATTTTCTATGTGAAATGTTGAATGACCATAAATAGTAAAGGTTATATTAATTAAAATTTCTTATAACCCATATATTATATCAACAAACATATAAATGTAATAATTTTAATGTTAGAATGGAGGCTGTATTATTTCTAAAACATGGTATCTCAATTATTTTAACTATATATATGGTGTTAGGAAGGGAATTTTAACATTTTTAAAAAATGTGTATGCGCAAAATTGCATTCATTGTTATTTTTTAGGCATTATATCATTGTATCTTTCTTGATAGTATATACATATAGTAAATATTTTAGTTTTAGTAATTAAAAAATTTAATATAATGATATATTCATAATTGTTTAAATCATAGTCTAAATAAATGCGTTGGCAAAGGATATGAGCAAATATAAGTTTTTTGAATATTTTCGAGAAAAATATCATAAGTAAAAAAATGAAAGATTCATGCAACATTTTTGTAAAAAAAACCAAAAAAATGTAAATCTACTACGCTGATAATGCTAGCTATTGCATTAGATGTAAAAAGACGTGCATCATTGAATATAAATTGTGTGAAGAGTATTTTAAATTGTTAAACAAAAAATTATCATCATGAAATCAATATCATTTAGAAACGCACTACCGATAATTTAATTTTTATTATTAAATTTTTAACACTAAATGCTATCAAAAAAAGTAATACGTATAAAGTAAGCATAAGAATGTAAAAAAAAGAAGAGTATATTCTTCATTTTTCGATGTTTTAAGCATTGTGCATTGACATTTTTGCGTATTCAAATAAACAAAAAACATGTGAATTTAGCTCTAAAATCTAATATTCGAATGATAGCATAGGTAGGTTATTGATATAAAAAATGTTTCTTAGAAAGAATAGAAAAATAAAGAAACTCGTTTTATAAAATAGTTCACATATTTGAAAGAGCAAAAAAAATCAAGGGTAGCAGAAACAATAAATAAGTATAGTTTTCAAAGAATTTTTAACGAAAAAAACATATAAAATGTTATTTCTATATTGTATAATGTTACATGGAAGACTTAATATGACTTTTGCGAAAAAATCTTTTTTTAAAAAAATTATTTGTTAATGATTTTTTGAGTTTAATAGACAAAAAAAATCAACTATTCCAAAAGTCAATTTAATAGTCACTTTGATATTCTTTGAAATAAAAATTTAAATGAAAATAATTATAATGTTGTGTTTCGAAGATAAAAAAAGGTAGTAAAGTCAATAATTAACAAATATATTGCAATTCAAAACAAAAAAACAAAAATATAAATAAAAACCTTAAAAACATTATTTAAAGAATATTTGTGGATTTTGATGAAATTTGGTTATATATTGTGAAATTTAAAACAAAATTTTGCTCTTCAAATCGAATTTTTTTGTTGAAAGCTATATTTATAGCAAATCTCATGAATATTTCACGGATTCATAACTTCTAAATACAACTTTATTAAACAAACAAAGGAATTCCAACACCTTTTATATCTCAAACTTTTTTTTAAGATCAATTTTTATTCTTTTTGACAATTAAAAAACAACAGAATATTACTTTTAAATTTCTGTATAAAAATTTAATTTAAATTTGTTATATTTAAATAGTTAAAAAATCATTAAAATTGTAAATCTGGAATTATATAAAATATGGATAGAAATATCAGTAATATATAATATGAAAATTTCGCAAGCATAATAAACAAGAATAAGTGATCTATTTGATAAAATTATTATTTTGGAGTAAATTAAAAAAAATATACCATTTGTAGTTGACGTAATTAGAAACAGATACACTGTATAAAATTTATTAACAACAAAATGATACACCAAATAAAGCATTTGAATCTTTGGAAGAAACTATAATTTAATAATAAGTAATGAATAAAGGATATATTTGATAAAAATAGTTTCTTTCTAATAAAGCCAGGTATAATAAAAATTATAAAATATTGAAATGTTGGATTTTGTGTTTCAATTTGGAAATAAAAAAGAATAGATTTTTTATGCGATATAATAGTATCATAATTAGTTATTAGTTCGTTGCAAAATTCATGTTTTTTATAAAATTAAATGAAAAATATTTAAAATATAAATTTTTTGATTAAGTAATTAAAGAATAAAGAACTTTTATTCTCGTAGATTTCGTCAATTCAAAACAAGAAACATAGATTTATTATATAATAGAAATGTTTTAGAACAATATTTTAGACATAACAGAATACCTTTTAGGTATGACAAGGTCAAACAACGATGTTTAAAGTAACTTAATTGATGAAAAAAATATTAGAAATAAAAATTATTAGTTTTTTTAATAACTATTACATGTTTTTGATGGTATTTTTACAAAAAATTTATATTTTTAAAATATTTTTGAAAGAAATTAAAGATATTTTATCGGTATACAATAACATGGATGCGAAAAATTGTTTTGTTTGAGCAAATTATCTTTTTGGAACAAAATATTACAAATGAATAAAGAAAAATGTTTTGTGAAAATAAAAATTTACTTTTTAATTGATTTATATCATATACAAAAATGCAAATTTGAATTATTTAGTAGGAAATGCTTCACTAGATTGAACATAAGTTATGTATATAAAAAATTATTATCATTAAAAGCATGTTTTTTTATTGAAATTTGCTTTTTTTTACTGTTTATTTACGTGTCTTTTGGCATTCTTATACTTTTTTTTACTTAAGTTTATAATTTAAGGAAATAATTAGGGTCAATATTTTCAGCAAAAAAAATAAAAATATAAAAAAATTACATGTATCTATATAACTGAATAAACTCGATCACTGAACATTAAATTTCGTTATTTACGTTATCTTTGTATGGTTTGTTTTTAAATACGCGATTAAAAATTTGGATTCAAAAAAAACTTTTGATAGCACAAGTTATAATAGAGCTTGCATTTAATTATAGATCAAAAAATTGTTTTTTATACAACTATACATCTTAGCACTAATAAATATATATAAATAGACTATGAATATATAAATTGTAGTGTATACCACAGTGTAAAAAAATGTCGGATTGTGGCGAAAACGAAAAATTCTGATTTTTAGCAGCACATCAAAATTTGAGTAAATTATATTAATTTGTGACACAATCGAAAACATCTGTCATAAATAAATTCTCAGATCCAATTGAATATCCATTATAAATCTGTTTTTTATTTTTTTTATTCTAATCAAGTCGGAAACAGCAGTTTTGGAAGGAGATGTAGAAATTTAACAATTCAAATAAAGATAATTACCAATTTTCAATGATCGAGTTATACTGTTGTTGCAGATACGAAATAAAAAATGAAAATATTAGGATTTTTAAAATATTTCATAAATGTAGTTTTACAAGAAATTTACACTTTCATATCTGTTTTATGCTTAATTAATCTTATAAATTAGAAAAAAGAACCTTCTTTTAATTAGAAATAAAAAAATTTAATCTAAATTTTAATGTAGACGCAAAAATTTTAAAAATTCAAAATAATAAATCATTTGAGTTAGAATTTTAATTATAATAAGTTGTGTATAGTAAAATGACAATATATCTAACAATTGAATTAATTATGCGTAGTTCAAATATTTTTTTGAAAATTTTGCTTGATAGCATTACTTTTTGAGATTTAAGTAGATTAACGGGATTTAAATACAATATCAAAAAAAATACACCACAGGTAATATTTTTGATTAATAAAAATTTAATAACAATTTTTAATTTTTTTTAGAAAATACAATATATTGCAATCATTCAAAATTTAAAGTGTGTATAAAACGATTTTTTGTAACCTATTTTTTACGAAATATTCTTAGTATAACAGCAATATCACAAAAATTCTTAGATTCACATTTTGTTTCTGAAGAATTCAATCTGATATTAAAAAACTATTTGAAGACCTCTAAACGAGATTCAAATTTTTAAAAATTGCTGTGAACGATTAAATTAACATTTACAACTTTCATAATGCGCTAAAACCTAACAAATTTCTCAAATAAAAAAGGCATTTCAATAAGTTATGAATTGAAAAATTAATGTTTTTTTGCTTATATTTGAATAATTTAAATCAAATTTTATTATACGGTAGAAAATACGCACGAAATATTTGTGTTTGTAGAGATTTTTTTTAATATTTTTCGTTTTTTAATGATGACTATTCGGTATAGAATAAAATTGTTTTATCTTTTTAAATACTATTGATATCATTTTTTAATGAAAATTATTTAATTATATGTTTCTTTTCTTTTTACAATTATAAAATAAATTTGACTACTCAGTGTGTTATATTTTAAAGGATTCGTCATTTGTTCAAACAACTGTTAATATTACGAAATATTTTAATATCAAAAAATGATGCGAAATTTACATGATTTTTGATCGAAATTGAATTATAGGTTCTATCACACATCTATATTATTTAATGAAAATGAATAGTCTATTTCAAATTAAATTATTAACACTTATCCGCAATTTTATATTTATTCTTCCAATTTAAATAATAGTATTTAATTGAATCAAAATACGATGATGTTGTAAGTAAATTCACTTTTTTTATTTTAAAATTTAATATGTTCTTAAATACATAAAATTCGTAAAAAAATTTACAGAAATTTTATAAACCATTTATTTTGTAATATAAAAATTGTATTGATTCTTTATTAAACATTATGTAATCAAAATCACGATTACAAGCATGTTTCAGAAAGATTAAGATTACATGAATCAATCAACCACAACTCGAACATTAAAACATAAAATTTCAGCTGCTTTGCCACATTTGTTTTTTTTTTAAATATCTTTCATATTTTTCTGTTTGTACTTCCATGTTGTCATCAACTATGTGAACAAAATAAGATAAAGTTAATGTATATGAATAAAATTTTGATTTCAATTCTACTAATAAATTTTGGAGTGTATTTTGATCTTCGAAAAATGTATTATCAGCAGAATAATAATTTGAAGCTAAAAATGCAATATAAGATTTAAAAGCAACGATGAACATATTTAAGGAGTAAACCGCAGTTTCATTAAAATTAACAACATTTTCAAAATCTCCATTTAAATTCAATATAAACAAATTTGATAAATACTCTTTTGATCGGAAATAAAACTTTGTTAATTGTATAGAAACATTTTTTTGCACCTTTACTAGCAATTGATCATCTTTAATATTTAAATGCTCGATAATAATCGTAAAATACGAAAATAATACATTACAAATATATGCCAAAGGATATATCGATATTTCTTGTTCCGATCGAATTTGTTCTTTTGATATATGTAAATTTGTAGAAAATAGTGATATATGATCCATATAAATTTTTAGCACTTTCAAAATATTTTCCTTATAATCATTATATATTTTGCTACTGCTTTCAAAATTCATTATATCTATAATTGAACACGAAATGGTCATTGAAGATTGTAAATTCATTCCAGCAAAATCAGTATTTGGATTTTGAAACATTTGGTTCGATAATTGGTTTTGAGAATTTTCTGTTTTTTTTATGTATGAATGATATATTTTTTCAAAATAATTATTTTTATTAATTTTTTCTTGTTCTTCACCTTGTTCAATTTTTTTGGAAATGTACAATCTAAAAGAAATTTGTAGATTATCTAAAGTGACTTTCGCTGCTTTTAATTTTTCTTTGTTTAAATCATTAAAAAGTGATATTATAAACAAAACATAACTATTATTTGTTTTCAATATACTATCAATTTCTTCATGTTTGGTGATCATTTCTTGAATTCTTTCTTTATAAAAAATGTAGTTAAATGTTAATATATATGATTCAATCAATTCTTTAAAATACGATATATTTTTTGAGAAAGTTCCGAAAAAATTTCCGTTTTTAATTTGCTGGATTTTTAAATTTAATGCGACATTATCGCAGAGACCTCTTAAAGCAGTGAGTGCCATTTTTGTTTTTTAATTGATTGACCAATATTATCAAAACAAAAACAAGTCAAAGTTAATATGTAATCCAAGAAGTTGTAATTAAAAATCACCAAATAATCATAGATATCTTTTTTCTGCTCTTTTATTATTTCTTGATTTGTTTTTTCTTTATCTAAATTATTTGAAGATAAATATTTTTGTTCTAAAAAATTTTTGAAAATAGCTTCATTAGCAGCAATATCCGGATTTTTTTCCTGAAATTTATAAATTTGTGCGGTTTGTCCATTTTTGAAATTTCCCTGTTTTAATGATTCTGATGGTGTTGAATAGCAAAAAAATAGATGATACAAACAAATATACATAAAGGGTTAGGATTTGTTTATTCATATATTAGCTAAAAAAATTTTTTTTATTAAATTAATTGGTTGTTTAAAAAAATATTTTTGACAGAAATCAAAACAATAAAGGAGATTTTAAGTATATAGACACAGTTATGGATTGCGCATTCGCTTCGATTATTTAAAAAGTTATTTAATTTAATATTATTGATTTTTCCTTGCGCATAGAAAATCCAAAAATAAAAAAAATATTAATGAAATTAATAAAAACATTAAGAAGAAAAAATTAACACTTTAAAGAATAAAAGTTTATTGTTTTATTTTTTATAGTAGTTTTTTAGAAATTAATGAATCATTGTGAACATTCTATAGCTAAGTTGATAGATACGAAATATTTTTGAAAAATGGTTTTTTCTGTCAATCATATAAAAAATAAATCGAATTATTTTGATATGAATATTGCTAAAACTTAAACAATAGCCTAGTACAGGAAAATGAAAATTCTAACAATGACAACCATTTAAACAAATAATAATTTAAAATAGACAATACAGATTGATTAGATGAATAACAAAAAATCCATTAAAGAGTGTATAAAAGCATTTCTATCGATTTGGAAAAAATATCACTTATAAAAAAAGATAATTCTATGAAATTATAAATTTTACTAAAATTAGAATTATTGATTGATTGTGCAGATTCGCTTAGTAAAGATTTCGAAAAAATATATTGTGTACTTTTTTGCGTATAAGGGTTGAGCAGGTTCAAAAATTTGAGTTTTATGTGAAAAATGAGCATAAAAAGTTAATCATAAAATTTAGACTATTATCTTTATTTATATTCATAAAATCAAGTGCAAAAGAAAGTTTATAATCTAAAAGAAGTTGGTTTTCATAAAAAAAACCAAACACTGCAGATCATAATATTTTGAAAATGACGTTTACAACACATATTGTTTATTTCTCAATAGATTTTTTTTAGATATCCTGAAAAAAATATATCACAAAAATAGCTATCGTACCAATGAACAGCGCTCTGTTTCACGAAAAAAAATCAACAAATAAGATAAACGTTATCTGATTTTATTGTTTACAAAAGCAACATTTTGTTTCGATTCAGCGCTATGCGCATCAATTGTTAACTCATTAGAATTCATCTTGTTCAACTTAATGTTAAAAAAAAGAATATAAAGTAGAAAATAATAAATAATAGATTGATCATGAAATAACGAAACACAAATGAGGCTATTTGGTTGATATGATTAAATTGATACTGAAAAAATCTTAAAAAACATTTTCGATTTTTTAATAGATTTATTATATTTTTTATGTTGACATTGAATTAGGAACAGTCTGTACTGAAATATTAGATAGCTAAAGATATAAGAAAAGTTTCCAAAATAACATCATCTTGTTTTTTTATTTAAATAAATAAACAAATTACAATTTTTAATTACTCATCAAACCAAATAAATAAATCACCAAAATTTTAAATATTTCGTGAATCACAGTAAATACTTAATAAGTTTATCATCAAACCAAAAACGACTCTAATCAAATCAAATATTTTGGGTTTTTTTATAGATTACTCGGTCTTCCGACACATTCCAAAATATTATAAAAATTGGGTATCTTGAAAACTGAATATGTTCTTTTTCTCACCTTTTTAAGCTTCTATTAAAAAAATTTTAATAAAATATTGATTTTATAACAACGCGGCAAACATTAAGTTTTTGATAAGATTCAATATCAATGGTTTTTAAATCTTAACATGTCAAACATATCAAATCATATATATGTTAAAAATCAAACATTAATGACATCATTGATAAGGAACACCAATAATAATTATTATTGAAAAAATGACAATAATTTTTATTTTATTGCATTCTAGCTATATGTTATTTTCTAATTTTCTTACGCCGTGGTGTCAAAAATCACCGAATATTATTTTATACCAGTTATTTTTTAAAAATTTTTATATTTTTTGATCTGAGTTATTTCAAAATAAATATACCAAACATTTTATCATTCATAAATTTAGAGAATTTTAAAATGTATTTTTACTATTGTTAAAGTGATTTTTTTTTGATTTAATATGAATATTTTATATTCGGAACTTATTTTTGTTATTCTTTTAAAAAAACATTGCACAGCGTTTTTCATATTTTTTGAACATTGATATTAATAAATTAAAATATTCAAAAAGTATGTTTCGTCGATTCTAAATTTGCTTAAATATGATTTAATTACATTGAGTAGTAATTTTTCTTTTACTAATTCTTTTCATTCATTTGCTTTTACTAGTCAAATAACGCAAAAGCTTCAATAGCATACTAAAAACCTGTTAAACATTAAGTTTTAGTGTGTAATCAGATTAGTGAGTTCAAGAAAATTATGAAAAAAACAATCAAAAAAATATCTTTTGTGGTAATGCTTTATTTGGTTTAAACATAATTTTTTTAAAAAACATTATAAAAGTTAAATAAATAAAAAGTTACCCTTAAAATTTTGTGTTTTTTGATTTTTACTATTTTTTTGTTAGAATGATAAAAGTAGTCCCGTAAAATAAAAAAACTAAAACAATATTATTTAAAACATGATTTCGATTTTTGATATATTGATCATGTGCATTCTTCATAAATGCTACTTTTTTCAAGAAACGATTTAATACAGAACATTTTTGTTGGAAAATGAAGACGCAAAAAGCATTAATTCTTTGGTTTGACGGAAAAAAACTTGCCAATGAATAAGAATAATTTATATTTAAAAAATAAAAGATAAAATGGCGAAAATGGAAAAATCATATTGATACACTTTAAGATATTATAAGTGATATCTCGAATCTTTAAGATAGCTAAAACACAATATTATAAATGTTTTTGGTATATAATACGTAATATTCCACGATTTTCAAGTTCTAATTAAAATTATGATTTTATACACTGACAAATACTACTTAAATATAGAACATAAGCATTAAGATACAAATGTTGTTTTGTTGTTCAACGTTTTATTAATAAATATTCATCATGTGCGATACAAAAAAACCCGAAATAAAGCTGTTATATGCCAACATCTATGGGTAATAATATTTGAAATTGTTCCTTTTATGGTAATTAATTAGAAATTGATTTTGTTTCAGTTTTACCAGAATTTGACACATTTTAACACAATTCGAACGAATTACCATAAATGATAATATACAAAAAATTGATGCAAAAACTATAAAAGCAAAGAATTAAATTATAAAATAATAAAATAATGAACAATAATATTTCTTCTAATTTTAAAAACATTATAAATTTTTACAATAAATTGAATTATGCGCAACAAAATAAGTGTAAAAGCAATTCAATTATTTAATTGTATCTTTCAAGCAAATGGATATCCGATGGACACCACAAAAGCAAAAAACAGATTAAATCATAGCATATATTCCTTAAAAAAGAAAATATGACTTTTTAAATAACAAAATTTTTAATTTGTTGAAGAAAGAGAAATAAATTTTTATAATAACAATGTATGCATACTTGATTTAGATATAAATATATTATTTAAATTCTGTTGTCTAGTAGTACCAAAAATTTTTCAGAACTGTGAAGATTTGAACCCATTAGCGCAAATTCTTCAATGTATAAAATTTAACCTCCAGTCTAATTCACCATCTCAATAAATAAAAGTTCAAAAGGCACCTTTTGCTCTCAAAAACTAAACAATTTTATAGTTTTTAAAAAATATTACTTTGATATCAACAATTCTAAAATGTGAATATAAGAATAGAAATTATCACACGTCAGAAGCGTACTCTATCTAAAAAGATAGTAAATATGAAATTCTCTATAAATAATCAAATTGAATTATAAAAATAAAAAATATTTGATAAAAAATTGATATTGTGAATTAAATTTGTATATTTAATTAAATTTAGGAGAAAAATTATATTTAATTTATTTTGAAATAAGATTAAATTATAATTAAAACTTTTCGATTTCTATATCAATAAAAACTATTAAAAGGTATATGATAGCAATAGAAATAGAGAAATGTGGAATAAAGATAGAAATAACAATCTAGGAAATTTTGAATCGGAGATACTCAGGTCCTTAACATATTTTATTGTGGATCAACAAAATCTCATAAATAAAACAAATCATTACAGAAATTTAATTAAGAAGTGAATTTAAAAAAATTCGAACTACAGGGCTAAAAAATAATGATTTACAACCACATATTATTATAGACTTGGCATTTTATACATGAAAATTGATTTTATTAGAGAAAATTAAAAAAAAACCTATAAAAATTTGTAAAATTCAATAAATATCAAGTAAAATATTCACAAACAATATTTTCAACCTAAAAAAATCACACTAATGGAAAACATATTTTGCCAAGTTTTATTTTTATATGATACAAAACCATATAAATTTTTGGTTTGGTACATATTTATAGACTTTCCTAAACATCGTAATATTATTATAACAGGAAAAAACAAATTTCAGAATAATTTTATTAAATATTGACTTTTTACCCTTTTTATGTTTTACAAAATGTAAATTCGTATAATTTTGCACAAAAACAATTGAAATAAGCTCAGAAAAAAACGATCCGATCGATATAAAAATTACAAAGCCATGAACACAGAAAAACACAGTAGTTTAAAAGCAAAAATCAGATCGCAGTAGACATCAGTGAAAAAAAGTGAATTTGAGAAAATATCTAACAAACAAGTTAGATTAATAATATAGGCTAAATACACTAAAAATATTATTACAAAACTTAACTGCATTAAAAATAAAATAGTGAGATACATGTTTAGCCTCTTGAAGCGAAAACTAAATCTATGTGATAGAACAACTGATAAACATAAATACAGCTTGACTAAGAAAACAAAAAGAAGAAAAATATACACAAGTTCAACATTTAATTCTAGTATCAGTGAAAGATTTTTGTTTGTCACTATCTTGATTAACTACTAATATAAAAATCTAATAAATATTGTCACACGTACAAAAAGTGCTCTTCAAAATTAGATTGAATTTTAAAAATAAAATTTAAATTTGATAATGATGATAAAAATTCGATCAATAATAAAACCTTAAAATTACATTTTTGGATGATATATCAAAGTTGACATTTATTTTTAGCAATTTCTAATGTCGTGAAATATAATATTGAAAATTTTAATACAAATGAAAGTAGTTAATTTTATTTCATTTATCAATATAAAGCATAAATAGATGTGAATGTAAAAAATGAAATAAAGTATAGAAACCAGAGCGATCCGAAATAGACTGAATCGAAGACTAGAGAAAAAATAAAAATCTCAATGTGGATCATCGGAATTGCAAAAACAAAATTATTACACATATATTAATTTACATCTTAAATCAAAATTATTATAGTTTATGTCGATCTGCATTAGTTGAGCTGAAAAATTTGTTTCATTGCTACTAGTAGCGCGGTATTTTGCACTTAAAAATAATATAACACAGGTAAAATTTTTTTTCTACCCATAAATCAACAAACCAAACGTTATAAATACAATTAGTATACGTTAATAAAATTCCGTATATATATTTAGGAACCATAGTAAAGAAGAAAAAAAAGAGCCTTTTATATGCCGTGACTATAAAATAATATAGTATGAAACATTCTGGGTTTAAAAGGGCTCTGCATGCTTTTCTAATATCATTTCAACCTTTGTGAGATTAAATAATTTGTAAAATTTTGTATAATTTCATCGTTCATTTTTAAAAAAATAGTAGAATTTTTTTGATGCAAATAATAAAGATTGACAGATAAACGAATTTTTTTTGCTTCAAATAAATCAATACTATTTATTTCTTTTTTATTTTTGATTTTATTTTTGTAGATGCGCATGTACAATGAATATTTTTGCACGATTCAATATTAATCATTATAAAATAAAAAAACTATATGTAAAAGTCTTTTTTCAAAAATTTAATTCTCTTATTGAAATAAAATCCAATACCAAAAAACTTTGCGCATATCAATTTTAAGTATTACTATGTCATTTATTACATAAAAAAAACGAAAATCTAGTTTTTAAATAAAATACAGAAAAAAATTCTATTTGAAATCCTAAATGGGTAATAAAAACTTTAAAAGAAAATGCTTTTGTTAATAATTGTTCTGCGATTTAAATATAAGCTCATCAAAATATGCTAAATCTCTCTTTAACAAACCTGAAAAATTATATTAACACGTTCAATATAATAATATGTGTCAAAATATTAAAAATATTGATATAGAAACGCTATATTTAGTGAAAACCCTCAATTTAAGCGTAAAAAAATCGGAAACAACAATGTGTAGAGATGAAGCAAAAAACAAAAAAATTCTAAATATTTCAGTAAAAACATGTAAAAATTATCATAAAGTTTAAATGTATTATTTTTCATGTATTTTACTTAAAACCCACCAACAAAAAAAGAAAAGAAAGTTAAAACCCACAAAATATTTACCATTACAATTCACAATAAAATATCTGTGAACCAACAAATTAATTATCCTTAGCTTGATATATATTTTACAGTCTAAACAAAATTTTTTTATTTTATATATTATACTTTAACTTATAATGCAAAAACGCAAAACTCTAAAATAAAAAAATTAATAACGAATTGCAAATTTATCAAACAATTATCATAAAAATATATCTTTTCCTTTTTAAATCACAAACACTAAATATAAATTATTTATAAAAAAGCACAAAGATATCAAATTTATAAACGATGTATTTCCTTATCGTTGAAACTTAAAAAAGAAAATGATAAATATTCGAAAACATTAAAAAGTGATATTCGCGATAGACATTGTTGTGTGTCTATGATATGAAATAAAATAATCAATGCAAGAAATAGGTTTTGATACATGAATATTTTAAAGATAATATGTATTGATTTAAATTGATCGTTGATGTTTAGATGAAAAAAAATGTTTAATTAGTTAAAAAGGTTTAAATATTTGCATGAAAAAAAGAAAATTGTGATTAGGTAGCTTCGTTACAGAAAAGCTATTGAAGAACTTTTTAAATAAAATGATTTCTATGACAAAGAAATCTAATTTATCTTTAAATTGAAAAGAAAACGGTAAGGGGGTTACACTAAACCGATATATTACAAAATAATGTAAAAATTCTTGCAAATACATTTCTAAACAATATCAAACACATTCCACAATCTGTATTTAAAAATGGTAGAAATAGCATTGAAAACATAAATCAAATACTAACATTAACAAATATAAAACCACAAAAAAATTATAAACAGTTCGTACAGATTGGCATCTATATATATTTCTTGATCAATTTTTTATGTCTTTAATGTATTTTTCTGATTCTAATTTGTCACATGATAACTGAAATATGTAAAATTATATAAAGATTACTTATTTTAGAAAAAATTAAAAAACTAAAAAATTTTAACAAAGCAACGTTTTAAAAACTCTTTTTATAGAGATTAGATAGTTGTGTCGGAATAAAGTCTTCAAGTACACCTTGAAAAACTTTTTTCGACACACAATTAAATGTTGATAGGTTTCATTATAAATTTTGATAATTAACAGAATTATTACTTAATTTCTTTTTGACATAAATCTGATATGAAGAAATTTTTTATTTACAAATTTAATTAAAAAGTTAATTAAAAAATTGATGTTTTAAATGAAAAAAAAGCATTTAAAGAAACTTTTAAGAAAGAAAAAGGAAGATGAGCAAGCACTTTCAAATCAACAATTCAATTAATAAATATAACCAAAAACATATTTCTTTTTTTGAGTGTAAACCATTTTGCAAATCAATATATTGCCAAATGGTTACACATCGTCCGGTAAGGATCGCCGGAACCGACAAGTTGTACAAACAAAATTGAATAACACGAAATTATAAAAAAAAATTTTGAAATTTGCAAACTGTTGCATTAGCAATAAAAAGAATTGGTTTTCTTACTCATTAACCTTTTTAGGCTATCAATAGATAAAAGATAAATTGGTTTTTGATATTTTAAGAAATGTAAGATTAACTGATTATCTGAAGCCTAGATAACCAACTAAAAAGGAAATGTGTTTAATTAGTTATGCAACATTTATAAAAGCAGTATTTAGAAATAAAAGAAAAAAAATGAATAATAATAGTTTTAATTTTAATTTTAAATTCATTAGAACAAGGGTAAATATATATACATCCAGAACACTTGTTTATTCCTTCTTGAGAATGCCACAAAAGCATTTTGGGCGCTTCCCGCACAAACATATATAATTGATATGCAAAAGAAAAAAAACTTTTTTTTTGAATTTGAAAAGAGAATTTTAAAATATTACGCTTTGTGCATAGCATTTTGAAATACTTGGATATTTATAGCAATCAAACATATTTAAAATTTAATTTCACAAAAAAAACAAATATTTTGTTCAAACTTTATGATAATATCAAAAAAATATCCGAAAAATTTAGGTATTGATTTTCTGAATTGAATGTTACATAACACAAGTATATAATATAAAACATTTAAAATGTGTTGTTCGTAGTTTTTAAATAAAACAGAAAATGATAACAAAAACCACAACAAAACATAGCTTAACCTGATAAAACTTCGTTTTGTAACCAACTTTTTGCACAGAAAATGTAATTTCTAAAAATATCATGTTTTTAATATCAATAGAAATCTATCCTTTTAAATAATAGCTTAAAAAATTATCTTGGTCATAAGAAAAAGTCGAAATATGGCGAAAATAACATAGTACTTGAATGACAAATACTAAAAAATCTAATCAATGCTTAAAATAGAACCTTTTAGACTATAAAACAAATAAAAATATTTATTTTTCTAAAACTGCCAATACATTGTCAAAAAGCTAAGCGGAACATCAATCAGAACAGATTTTATATATTGTCATACACACAAAATTGACAAGAAAGCTGTGCAAAATTATGTTTTATAAAAAAAATTTTGTTAGCTGTTTTTTTATAATGTAGTGTTTGTAAAATAAAGTTTTTTTTTCATTTTGTATGTCAGGTCTGCTTTGCCTCAACCTTTATATGTGCCTGTTCGATAATATGATTGCCAAAAATTTTAATATTAAGATGTAAAAAGGTCAATATAAAAGTTAGGAGAGGAGGAATACACCACCAAAAATCTGTCTATTGCATTTTCTATGTTGTTTAATTCATATTATTTATTGAAAAATCGAAATAAACTAAATTAGAGTTGATATGAGATTGCGCATGATTTGAAGATTTTGAATAGGAGAAGTTGATTTTAAATTTGCAAAATATATTTTTATAATAGATATTTTTTTCTTACATAAAACGTGCTCACAACAGTTAAATAGTCATAACTTGTCAAATTCATTCTGTTCCCTTTTTATCATTTTATAATTGTACTGAAATAACAATTAAGTGACAAAGAAATCGAAAAATAAACGTATTTTGTTTATCGCTGTGGTATTTTTTTACCAAAAATTAGGTTATAGGGAAAAGGTTCAATGGCTGATTAAAACCAACATTTTATTAATACAAATAAACTTGTAAAAATCTAATTAACAAAATGGCTCTAAAATTTATATTTTCATTCTTCCTCGATTCTTGTACGTAGGCAATATTTAGTTTTAAAATCACAATATTTCAAAAAAGCATTATTTATAATTTATGTACCCGGGATCTCAAAATAATTTAGCCGGTTTTCGTAACCAGCATAATTAGATAATAGAACTTAAGGCTGCTAATAAAAATTTTAGTATAATGACTATAAATTTTTATTATCACGGATAAAATGTTTTGCATTATTCTGTGAATCGATATATGCTTTGCAGCAAAACGATACTTATATATAACAAAAAAACACTTTTTTTCCTTTCTATTATTTTTCAATGATAAATTTAAAACGTGCTTTCGGTGTAAAAAGCACCAGAACTTAAAAGTAAATTACTAAATCTAAAATCAGAATAGAAACCACAAAAACATTTTTCAAAGTATTTATTTAATAAATTAACTTCATTATTCTTTTCACAATTCTCATTAATACTCTTCATCTTCTTTCTTTCAGTTATATTTTCTTTTTTTTTTAAAATGCTTTTATGCTTTTGTTAGCTTTATTTATATGAAAAGTAAAGGAAGATATAGAAAGAAGAAACTAATGTGGATCTTTTTGTCCAGAAGAAACAGCAACTGCATGTGCAATTTATTTTAAACCTCTTGGGTTCTTGTCATCCACACGTACTATTACATGTTTTTACTAGGTAATCGAGAATATCAAAAAGTGTTAATTGCTAAATAACTTGATAGGGTTTTAATTTAAGTTGTCTTTTAAATTATATTAATACTTCAAGATTATTTTAAAAATATAGAAAAAAGTACTTTACAGCAAATAATTACAAAAATAAAATAAATAAACATAAATTAATATGGGAGAACAAAAATTACAATTTTTTTTATAATAAAAAAGCAGCTATGATTCTGTATAATAAAATTTCATTATCATGTATAAAGCCATAGTACCACTCTAAAAAAATAAAAAATTGTAATGACACGCATTAAAAAAGTGAAATACATTTTTTTAGGCTTATGAAACCACAAGGTTTTAATTTTGCGAGCATTTATATGATTTGACTGCGTAATCAGAAAAATATTAATAAAGTATTGAAAAACAATTAAATTCAAATATTTATTTTAAAATTCTTTCAAAAATGATGCATTTCACACACATTTAATAATTTTAAACCTTAATATCATAGTAATAAAACGTCAATGAAGAGTAAAATATTTATTCATATATCATTCACAAAAAAATCTAAACACGAATTGATTTTTTTTGCAAAAAATTTACGATTTCTTTCAATAAAACTTAAAAAACCCTAAAAAACCGTTAAATCAAAACTAAAGCATCCTTAATTTTTTTATTTTCTTTTTATAGTTTACTTTTTATTTTTTGTTTGTTTAAAAAAAGAAGAAAAAACAATTTTGTCATCATCAAAACTTATTGATTAATGTAGTAACATTTATATTTACAAAATTTCTATTAACAGAATAATTTTTTAAAGTTTTCGGTGCGTAGATTCATAATGCGTAAAAATATAGCATTGTTGATTTTTTTATCTTTTTAGATTGAAAGTGGAATTTACCATCATAAATGTGAAATATTTTCCTAAATAATGCTATATTGAATAAAATATAATTAATCTGCTTTTTTTTAAACTTTCCATTTTACCTGTCAAAAAGAAAATGGAGACCCGAGGTTCGATCCAAACATCGATCCTAAAGAGAGCATATCAACATTTAAAGTGTAATTATTAATTCAAAGTTTAATATAATTTTTAAAAAAAGTTTGGTTAAAATTGTTTGATAAAATGGTAATTTAGAAAGATTATTATTCGTTGAATGAGGTTGAAACAAGAAGCAATTATGTAATATTGTTAAATATATTTAATATTTTCAATGGAGAAAAAAATTGTTTTAAAATGCGAAATTTTAGAAGTGATATTGAAATTTTTTATTAATTGATTATATGGATTTAGAATTTATTATTTCTTCAAATAATTTTAACTTTTCGTTTATTTATGCATTAATTTCTTCATAAAAATTTTTAGCAATTTCGTCTGCTTAATAACAGACTTTAAAAGCTCTTTAGCGTTAAAAAAATGCATTGGTAGCCTTACGATATGTGAACATTTTGATCTTTTGGGAATTCAAATCTATCGGAATAGGAATTTTCCAATATATTATTTGAGAAACCAAATTGCAATATTCCATCAAATATTTCAAATATAAAATTTTTTAGTTCATCGACTTTCTTCATGCAATCACTTGTTAATATTGTAGCGTCTAATGCATAAGTGAAAGGTATTACCAATGCTTTTTGATATAAATTCAAAATTTTAGATAATTACTTTGCTTCGCTAATCCTTATAATCTTGAATTTATCCTTGATGTAAAATCGTATATTTCTATTGCCAATTTTATGATTTTTTATCGTTTTATCAATTTTTATGATGATTGTACGCAACACATTTTTAAGCATGAATAAATATTCGTCTGCAAAAGGTATTTTTTTCTCCAAAGTCTTCGATTTTATAGAATAATCATCTTTAATTATTAAAACTGTTGTAAGTGTGATATTTATTATTTTCATTTCGTGAGGTTTCATTAGAATATTTATTTGAAAATTTTCTATCTTCCATTTTTCTCTTTCTTTCTCAAATTCACACCTATTTATAGCTTTATTTGATAAATATGTAATTTATCAAATCTCACTATTATATTAAAAGTAAATGTATATTTGTCATTTTATTTATCTAATTAAAAATTTTTAATTTATTAAATTTTAAATCACAATTAAAATTAAATCTAATTTTAATATGAATTTATTCAAATCAGAAATATGAAATTGCATATTTCCGACAGAAACCATGAAAAAAAACTAATAATAAGACTTGAATGAACGTTTCTTTAGTTTTTTTGTGGTGCATTTTAATTAAATAATGATTACGATCTCTTTAACTTCCATATTTAGATCACCAATAATAAAAAAAATTAACCTGTCATTAAATATTATTTATATTAAAAACAATGTAAAAACATGCTTCCTATAAAAAACATCCTAAAAATTTATTAAAATCGCACCAAAAGAAATATTTAAGCATATTTTTTCATTTCTTAAAATTTAAAATATAATTTTGGAAATTCATTCAATGAATTTTAAATGTAAAAAAATCTCACTTTTTATATAGTAACATCATATAAACCGCTATATTGTTATAGCTATTGTATCAAAAAGCTTTTTAATACAAATTATATAATAATGTGTCAGTTTAGTGGATAAAATCCCTATATAACTATTTTTTATTTAGAAAAAATTTATTAATATCGTTTAATATATATATATGCGATATTATACAAAAATAAAACATTCATGATAATTTATTAATTTATGAATCAATAAAAATTTCAAGATATTTCACTGTAGTATATTGTATTGTAATGAAATAGAAAATGTAATGTTTTCAATACTTAGAATTAAATTTTTAAACTAAAATTCAACACATAAAAATATTAATTATTAAATATTCATTATAATTGAAATTGAAATTAATGAAATCTGATAATATACAAAATGAAGTGAATTCAATGTTTTTGATTTTTATGCAATTAATTTTTTAGTTAGAAAACTGCAAAAATAAATTTTAAGAAAATTCTAAATTGAAAATAGTTTTTAAGTAATTTCTACAGTTGTACACTTATTTTTGAGGTTAGACCTGAAAAAATTGAATCTCTTCTGGATAACCCAATAACTATGTGTTATTTGATTAAGTATTAACCTATATGACATTATAAATACATCTAAAATATTTTAAATGTTTTAAATCAATTTCAATAGCATTTTTTCTTAATTTGAATTGTTTTATCAAAGCATACAATTGAACTATGTCACTAAGTAAAAAGAATTTAACCGTTAATATTATCTAAATGAAGATCAACTTGATTAATAAATACGTTTCACCCCCTGTAAAAAACAATAAAGCTAGTGTGTATAGCATTAACAATATTGTGACAACCGAAAACAAGTCATCATTTAATGTGTCATCATGTAATTTCAACTTGACCCTGTTAATGTCTTTTTACTGCATAAGCAGTTTGGTGGAACAAAATAAATGAATTGAGGATTAGTTGGCATTGTTCAAGCAATTTATGCCTTCTTATAAGAAAAAAACATATGTTTATTGCAAAGTAGGTTGTATTTTATTAATAAGTGAAGCTGAAAATTTTTATGATATTAAACCAATGTAACTGCTGGCATGCTGGGGGAGGATATTGACAATTATGTTGGATTTTACAGATTTCTTATCTATAGATTTTTTTTAATTTCGAACCATCTATCTAGAAATTAAAATTCTTTAGATACATATAATCTTCTTAATTTGTGGATAGTGAGCCAGCACCCATGATTGTTTAGCTTTTACAGGAAGTCTCGTATCGCCCTCTCCGAGTAGACCGTTTTCACCATGGTGGAAAGCCTCCACGTGGCGTTGGTGGATACGTAGCCTCGTCCACTACAAACCAATTTCCTTGAGCAGATCGGACGGTGAATTCATAACTGAGTGAACTGTCACGTAGCCCCTCTCAGACAGAGGTAGAAACACCAAACGGTGTACCTGTTGCATATAGCAACTTAGTAGCTACTGCTCACAAGAGCAATCCCGCTGCGTGCCGAACGCGGTTAAAATTTCGGTAATGTCTGCTAATCAAAGCGCGAATGCGTGTGATAGGGGTGGACCCCAATACATTATTGTAATGACGCTTAAAGTTTTTTGGTTCTGAAGAGATGCGCATTGAGTGGAAAAATTTTCCCCAGAGACAGAAACCACTTTGAATGAAGTGGGTGAAAAAATCTAGGTTTTTTTAGTACAAAAAAATGCGGTGTGCTGATCCGAAGTATTTATTTTCTATAGGATAGGAAAATTTATAATAAATGCAGATATTTTTTTGTGGACAGTGATTTATATAGAAAAATCTTCTAGATATATCATTATTCATTCTGAAACTTCATTAAAACGTTGTAAAGTAATTTAACTGTTAGAAACCAAAATAATAAAAATTGTATAATGTTCAAAATTAAATCGTTCCTCAAATAAATATTTAAAAACGGATTGTTAGTACAATATACAACATCTTTAAATATTAAAAGATGCGGTGAATCAGTAATGCCGCACCTTTATTAGAAAATATTACTAATTAAAAATATAAAGTGATGTTGAAAGTTTTAATGATTTTTTTTGAATATTAGAGTCATGTGCGATGTATCAAATATAAATGTATATCAACTGTTACAGATAATTATTAACAATATGAATATTAAATATAAAAATTTTGTAAGCTTATACTTCAACAGTGTTTTCACATTTGAAAAATTTTTCAAATTGTGCATGCCATTGATTCATGTGACGACCAGTATGCAGCTATAACAAGACATGTTGTGAATTGCAAACAGACACAATTATTTTTGCAATGATAAAAATAAATAGGTAAAAAAATTATTCAAAGTAACTTTGTTAATTGATATCTAAAAAATTATAACATAATAATGTTTTTACCAAACGATATGTAGTATTAAAACAGCTGAAATTGTGAAATTATAAACTATATTTGTCACAGTAAAAAAATACAAAAAACAGCCACTATTGTTTTAACCCTGTCGATAAAATTTATGAAGTAGAAAATATATAACGAAAATTTACAAGATACTAAATTATATTATAACTGATACTTTTTATATGTTCTACTGTGAAGAGAATAACCGAATGATTTAAAAACAAATAAATAAATTAAATGCTTACAAAAAAACTTGAAAGCTTAAAATTTTTGAGAAACAAAAATTTTATTTATAATTTTATATGTGAATTATTCAAAAGAACAAAAAATATTCATAGAATTACAAGATTTATCGACTTATATTTATATAATGATCAAAACAATCATCAAAAACAACACAAGGATAAAATAAAATTAGAAACAGAAGCTAATTTATAGTGATATCGGCACATAAGTAAAAGAAGCGAAATTTTCAAATTTTCTTATAACGAAATATATATAACACTTGCATATACTTCTATAAAAATTGCGAAAGAATTCCAATAAATATAATTAACATACTTTCAACATACGTAAACCCGATTTTAGTGGATAATTCAACTTAATCATTGTTTTTAAATGTAAATTTTCTGTTAAAAACACAGCGTTACTAAATTTAGAAAAAAAGGTACTAACAATAAACGTCAAAGATGAACTTGAGTAATAACAATCATTTTGCTTCTGGCAAAAAATAGCTATAAAGCAAACAAAAATAGCACATATAAAGAATTTTTTATAATATTTTCACTTAATAAAAAATTCTAAAACTATATCGTGTAAAGCTTATTATATTAATATTATTTATGATAAAATAACATTTTGTTTTTTTTCTTTTTCTAATTTATTAATAATTATGATGTTTTAAAAGGTGTGTATGCATGCAAAATGAATTCTAAAGCAAAAATAAAAATTTCACTAAACATTCAAATCATTTTTATGGTATATTGACGTTAATCATATAGATCTACTATACTTATGATTTTATTACTCAAAATGCACAAATCGATTATATTAAAAGGTCGCAAAACAATTGAATAGCTATGATCAATAAAAATTTTCATAATTTACTGTTTTGGGATTATTTCATTGCGATTTTTTGATCAATAATACAGTGGTTCGATCCCGTTTATGGATCACAAAAAAGAAAATGTCAAATTAATTATTTTTGTTTGGTTTAAATGCAATTATCCGAAAGCACAATAATAGGAATTATAAGATTGTAAGAAAAAGAACACAATTGAAGGACCTTGCTTATGTGATTTATTTATTCTTTAATTCTTTTTGTTTACCATCAATGATCAAAAGCCAGGCTTTATATAGCCATCTGTCAATCAGATTGATTAACATCTCATACAACCCAAATAAAACAAATTAAAAAGAAATTGATAAAATTTTATTTTTTAATTATCTTTTAAGAATCACTATTAAATATTAGATTGCTTTTTCACATATAATTTATGACACATTAGATTGTTATTTTTAAAATTTATGTTTTAATCGAAAGAAACACTATTAAATTTTTGTTTTGCATGCATTTTAACATAGAAAAACATTGAAGAAAACAGGAAAGATACTTTAAAATTTATTATAAAAATACGAAAAACACTTATTGGATCGTACGAAAAGATTTAAATTCATCATTCCAAAAAGTAAAAAATTATAAAAAATTTTAAACAATTATTTTATTAATCAATATTTTGCCAATAATGTTACATACATTAAAATTTTACTAACTATTACATTCAAATATTTCTTCCCAAAGGCTAATCAGTTAAATCCAAAAAACGATCATGCTCCATGTACAATAAAAACTACTATTCGGAGGCATTTGGTTATTGGATTGGTTTCAGATTCGATGCACGGGAACTGAATGTAAAACAGTAGACAGACTTGAAACAAAGGTAACAGAGAACAACGTACGAATGCCATATAAAAAAACATCTTAAACGAAAAATAACAAAATTTTTTTGACACTCAATAGTTCTTTTACTGGCTACTTCTATAATATAAAAGATCAAAAAAATAACACAAATATGCCTTTTTTAGTTAAGTTGCATACAAATGATCAAATTGATTATAAAAATATCATAAAGGTAATTAATTTTAACTAAGAAATATTTCTAATTGATAAAATCCGTTTATTTTAGTTTATAAAAAAATTTTTTTTTTCTAATAGAAAACTTCTAACATTATCAAAATTTGTTAAAAACTATAATTTTAACTTTGATTTGATTAATCAATGACAACAAAATTGTATGTCAAACTTATATATTTTTATTAAAATCAAATATAGGAAATGTCTATTAAATGTGAAAAAAAAATGTTATTACATATTTAAAATATATCAAAAAACTTACTGATTTGCTTTGAAATGGTCGTATACTGTCTTTCATGTAAACTTTTTATAAAAAAATGTTTAATTCTTGAAATTCATTAGTTAGATCTGCACATATCAAATTTTTTTTATTATAATTAACTGTCACACACAAACCAAACGAATAAGAATAAATTGTTATAAACAATCGACTTTATCAAAAGATCTGTTATTCTTAAAAATATAATTTTATAAGTGTGTATTTTTGTGTTTTCGAATATAACATTTAACGTATATTTTAGAATTAGATACGGATTCTCAAAGTTTATGTTCCGCAAGAATAAAAAATAAAAAAATTTTAAAATATAAGTTTTAACAAGATTTTCTGTAATTATAAATACTTTAACTTTCAAACAAATATTAATATATTATATAAAATAAATTTTACACCAATGCACGCTCCCCGTGATTTAAGTACGTCAGTGCAATAAATATCACTGTAATAAGCATCAATATGTTTTTTCATAAATGTTACTTTTTTATGACTTATTTATTATTGTAAAGTTTTTGAGAAAACTGATTATTGCAAAATATTATTTCAAACAAACAAAATATAAATTTTCATATAAGACTTTTATTTTTAAGGTAAAATATTTAAGATGAATATTTTTGTTTAAAATCTGTATTTTTACACTTTACTGCATAAACATTTTTTTAAGCAAATATTTTGATTTCATTTTAATATCGTCCAACAAAAATAAATGAATTTCGTAATTTATATTAAATTTAAAAGTATTAAGTTGAACGATACAAAATAAAACACTTATATCACAAAATGATCAAAATGGCTATCGTTTTTTAGGTTTTGTTACCTAGAATCGCGCAGATAGGTTATAAAAATAGATAAGTTGGTTTGATGTATGAAAAGGAAAAGTTAATTTGTATCGTTGTTATTTGTTTTGTACGTATTTTTCTCTTTTCTTCTACAAAAATCAAATGTATTTAATAGTTGTTTTGGAATACTATCTTTTACTGTTAAACCTTTCAAACTGACTTCATCACAGATTAATCAGTAAAAGTCAAAAATAAAATCTAAACCTTTTTATCTATAACAAAAAATTCTGAAAAAATGTTTTATCTTTTAAAAAAATAACCAATATTGTGAATGATGTGTTGTAAATTTATGTTTAAATCTTATTACATAAAAAGAAAAGTACAGCCACAAAAAATTTTATTATGCTGTTTTTTTTTGAGTATTTTTTTTATTTCTTCTAAAAAACCAATAATCACTACTATACAAAAATTTTTTATGTTGTATTGCACTAAAAATCACAAAAAATCATCGCCACTTTCATTATGTATGAAAAAAATATAAAGTTATGCCGATTAAAATGTAATTTTTGCCTTATAAAAATTTCATTACATAATCTTTAATTGCGTATTTTCTATTCAATAATACACGCTTAACAAAAATCACAAAGTAATAGATAATTTTTACATTTATTTTGATTTTTTTTACAAAACATTTCATAAAAATATTAAAAATATTGCATAAAAACTTGTTTTAAAAATTTTAGTGTTGTGCATTAAATTACGAACTAAAAATTTCTGAATTTAATTTTAGTGGCAAAATGATTAATCAAAATTCAGAATTATATATATTTAAAATATATTGTCTCATTTTAACCTGTTGTATATAGTTATTTTTGCAAACCAATATTTGAATGTATTTTTTCACTGAAAAGTATTTGCAATTAACATTCGTTGCGATAGTGTAGTTCGCCTTTTTAAGTTACAATAAATAAAATGACAAAAATAAAACACCCATCCTCAAATTTTAAAATATATCTTATTATCGTATAAATATTTTTTAAACATATACATGCAGACAAATACCGAAAGAAAATATTATGAAAATTGCAATGGTGTTGTATGACAACGCTAAAATAAATAAAATTTGGAAAAAATAAGAAATTAATCGGCTTGTGCGATAAAAGATCACTTTGCATCCTACTACGACTAAATATTAGCTTGCATGAAGATAAAAACCATTTGCTCCATAATGATATGTATAGGTATGTGGTACATGTACAAAACTATAAACAGGAACAGGTGTGTTAAAAATTAATTCATAAATCAACAATGAAATAATTAAGTGCATTCTTTCGGGTTAGATACATATTTAAAAACACTCGATCCACATAGCAAAAGAACTCAGCCGTTTGAAATCTAATAAAATTAAACTTGTAAGTTTATAACAACCAGAAATCATATTATAGGCTAGAATTCAGGGTTTAAATATTATTTGGTATTTAAACCTATTCGTTTGGGTATTTTTAAAATTTTTACTACATTAGATCGAAAAAAAATGATTTAATTATAAATAATAATCAAAAGTTTTAATAAATAATTCAAAAAAAATTTTGCTTTTTGGCTCCTGATTTTTATAAAGAGAATCTAAATTATTTTTAACAATTTAAAGCTAATAAATGGATCAATAATTATATTAAAACATAAAAACATATTCAGAATATAGAACTTTAAAAACTTAAATTTTATTGGCACCTAACCATTTAAAATCAATTTTTTACACGAATATTTTTGTATATTTTCAACTCTAACGATATATAACTTTTAAAACTTTTATACACTTCAAATTATCGAATGAAATAATATCAATCAAAGTTTTTTAACTAATAATGATCATTTGGTTTATTTTTAAAATAAATAAACAAATTTTAGATATATGAATTTGTTTTTTTTGTTTCTTCCTCATTTGATATTTAGAATGCAAATTTTTGCCAGGCCTAACAGCAATTTTATTTAAAAAATGTGAAATGATAATAAAACAATTAAAAAATCTTATACCTGTTTAATGTGTAGGAACGTCAAGTAATACTATCATAACAACCTTCTTGTAAATTATGAATATTACCTTAAAACAAACATAAAATTTAAGCTAATTGATAATATTATTTTTAAATTTTTAGTTTTTCCAAGAAATTTTTTAAATACTTAGATCCACCACTTACTGTAAAATCCACATTTTATTTCATTCAGAAAATTTTTTATGCCTCAAATCGTGCAAAGTGCGCATAAAAAATACTTTTTTATTGTAATATTTTTAGTTGCTTTTTAGATTTTTTATTTAAGTTAATATGCTTTCTTGACTATAAAATATTCTGTTTAGGTAAGTTTGTTGCATAATTTTTTTTATGTAACATATAATTAATAATAATTTATATTTCTAAACCGATTGACACATACTAAAGTTTAACCTCTAATATGTTTCTCAAACAGATAAAATGCTATTTTCCTTGTAGAAAAATTTGACAATTAATTTAGCATAAATTTAATGTGATATAGATATACATATATTTTTAATGAATAGAACAGTACATTAAAATTCATATTTTAAAATTACAAAGTTTTGGTAATAGAAAAGAAATGTTGCAAATGAATCAATCAATTCAATTATTGAGAGTTACCGGTGGGTTATTATTTCCACGATATAGCGCACATGAGAATTTCAATAGCATAACCTTGTAAAAAAGAGCTATCTTACGGCTATAATATCATAATAATATAGTTTTAAACCAAAAAAATCGCGCAATATAATGAAAATCGTATTATCATATTGTGGTAAAAACATTGATCAAGCATGGTGAAAAATAGATATGTTGTACTGTTTTAGCATATTTACACATTTTCCCTACAAATTATTTATTTCAATACCCTCTTTTGAACCACTATAAACAGATAAATTACCTCATAGATTAATGAACAAGAAGTAAATTTTTAATTTTTTTGAAAGATTGCCTTTTTACCTAATCATTATAGAAATTTGGTAGAATCAATGACATCATAAAAATATACATTTTGTTTTTTAAAAAACCTTACTTGCCGTTAATTTTTTTTATTTTCACTATAAACCAACGAATAAATGGTTAATTTGAGCACATCATATCTTTTTTCTTCTTTTTTTTTGTTGATGACACATTTAAATCAGATAAGAGTCTTTATCGTAAGGTTTTCTTTAAGCTATAATATTTTTGTGTTTGCAACCCCCACAACTTATATTTCTTAGATAACTGTATTTTTTGATTTTCATATTATTCTACAAATTAAAAATACTAAACATTTTTTGAAAAAATAGTTAATGCGAAAAACAGAAGAAAAACTAATTTGTCGTTTTTTTCGTTTTCAAATTGTCACAACGATTCATTAAAATACAAATTTCATGTATAATTTTATAAAAAAATCTTATTAAATTCTTCCATGATTTAGCTTTCTTTGTTATTTTTATATGTTTATTAATAACAAAAAATATAATTAATTCTGTTTTGTTTTAATATTAACTTTTACGTATAAATTTTGATCCAAAAATGTATCTGAAGACCTAGTAAATAAAAATATTATAATGAAATATATTCAAAATACATAATTATGTCAAAATCAAGGAAAAATTTCCTATCCTCTATATTGTTTCACATTTTATACTGATTACGGTTTAATTAGAACAGTTTTCTAAATATAATATACATACATTATTTAGACAAATCTAGTATCTAAAGGTTTTTTTTGTGAGAATTAAGAATTGTCCAAATTTTAAGTAATGAATACTGAAATCTATTTTTTTAGATCATATTTTCGCGTTCTTTAAAAGGAGAAAAATATGACAAAAAGAAATGTTATATATGTTATTGAATATGTTCTTTTATGTAAATTTATTCGTTGAAATTCTGTTCTTCTGGTGGTTCTTCTACTGTTTCGGTCTTCGTCGGTTTTTTTTTATTCTTTTTTTCTTGAATTATCAAAGATGAATTTAAAATTCTCTTTTATTTTTGTTTTTATAGTTCTAAAATTAATACATTTTTTTGTTTGTTAGAATAACAACATCTCCTTAAAAATTATTTTTTCCGCATCTCTTTTTGTAACTTTTGGAAAAGGGCATGAAGTGAAGCAGGTATAAAATCTCTTCGTGATATTTTGAGTTGTTTTCTTGTAACAATTACTATTGGTCTTCCTAATTTTTTTTATTGAAATATTTGTGGTTTGCGCTGTTTTAATTTATTCCATGCAGCGATTTTAGAAAACATTTACAGAATAAAACTTCATAATTTATATGCAAAAAAGAAACAATTTTGTATTTTTTAATACTCTTTTTTATTTTTTTATGCAAATCGACATATTTTGAATTGTTTGACATTTTTTTATAGTTGTTAGTTTATGAAAACTAATAATATTATTTTCTTTGATTTTTTGGTAATTTCATTAAGATACGATTTTTAGTAAAATTTTACTTATTTAAAGCAATTTTTTAAAACGATGAAATTATACATTTCTATTGAAACGTGTTTTTACAGTATATAAACAATTAAAAAAAATCAATATATATATTTATAAAATATAAGAACGCGAGAATATATATTTGTATTGATATAAATTCTGGTGATTTAAAACAATTTGAATCTTTGACAAGAAGCAATGGTGCAATAAAAATCATCCTAAAAATAAACAAATATTTGATTGTGTAATACCCAATATAGCATAATATATCCACCTATAAGAATTTTCAAATAAAACTTTAGATAAAATATAAATAATTTGAACTAAAAAAAGATTAAAACACCGATTAAAAATTTCAGGTGGATTTTAATCATAAATATGTCTGCATTGTAATATTAAATCGTTAAATTCAAGCGATTATATACGGCCTAATAACATTTATATGTTAGAAGTATATAGTTTGAATTCATGTTCTATTTATGAATTGAATGATATGAAATAATAGCAAATGAATCATGATTTTAATCAAAATAAAATTCAAAAAATGATATAAAGTGGGTGAAAAATTATTTTAATGTACATTTTTTATGGTTTTTACCAATAAAACATCATCATAAAATTAAAAAAATTGCTAAAATTTTTTAGCTTTAAATAAAAGCATAATCCTTTAAAAAAAATTACTGTATTTTTTCGACATACGGTTAAAAAAATGTGAAACCAATATTTTGTTTTTATTTTAATGGTTAATATTATATGTAACACCAAAAAATCACTATATATGTTTTAGCAAAATATACATGTCTTTTAGAATATCTAACCTACAATTTTTTTAGTTATTTTTACATGTGTTTATAGACTTTCTGTACTATCAGTGTTCATAATTTATAAATTGTTTAATAAATAAAAAGTTAATGTTAAAAAAACAGTAATAATTAAATATTATAAATTAAAAAATATAAGAATTAGAAAATTTATCGATAGGTCATACATTTCATTTTAAAAATTTTTCAAAGAAAAAGTAAGTCAAGTTGTCTAAAAAATCAGGAAATCGGGGTAAAAGTATTTAAATTTTTATGCAATATTATACCGAAGGACTGTAGAGTGGTAAGAAAATACAAAAAAATCTGTATAAATGAAATTTTGTGTTATAGTTTTAAATTTAATACATTGAACTAAATATAAAACAAATTTATTTTTTATCAGGATGTAATTTTGTAAAAAAATTTATATATAACCAGGAATTCTGACATTAATATGAAAATAGAATTTAATACGTTGGTTTTTCATAGAATGCATATAATTTGACAGCGAATGCCAATTATAACTAAATAAATTAAAGATGATTTAGCAGAAACAAGAATTCAAATTACATGTAAATAGCACATAGTTCTATTTTTATATAGGTTTGACATTTTTGTCATAATATTTTTGGTTTTTTTTATTTTTTATTTTTATTATAAACTTATATCAAAAAAATTGCTTAAAATTCAAAAAAGGAATATGAACACAAATAAATAAAAGATGTAAGATACAATCAAAACTAGTCATGTAAGTTAAAATATAGTAAAATTCTTATAAAATAAACATTAAGCTAAAGACTATTAATATTCGATGGCAGTTTTTGTCTCTCATATATTACATTGAGTATTAAAATAATATGGAATATTGTAGAAAAATGAATATGTATTTCAGAATATTTTATTTTCATCACTAAAATATGTAAAAATAGAAAATGATTGAATAAATTATAATTAATGAAGTAGTGTGTTAATGTACAAACAACAAAGTAATTTTTTTGTATTTATTGTGTTTTCAAGACTGGTAGTACTTATATTAATATCAAAATTTGAACTCTACATTAATTGTGCTTAAAAAAACAAATTACGGCTAAACATGTGTTGCATTGTTAAATAATTGTGTAAAGATAATTTTCATATAATTGTGTTGCTATTTTATCAATCTAATTAATATGCTCTTTTTCTTATAATTTTTTACTTCTATATATATATTGGACAGTTAGCATATATTTTTGTACTAAAAAAATCCCATACAACAGTATAAAATTATATTAAATCAATATAAACTCTACATTCTCTCATAGATTCTTTGTAATAGCTTTGATATCACCTTTTTTTTTAGTGTATTGCATATATTTTGAGATGAAAAAAATCTAAAATGCATTTTATATTTGCAGAAAAAAGGTACAATAAATCGAATCATGATTTTAACAATATAAGTTAAATTTTTTTATAATATTATATTTTTTATGGATTTTTACTGTTTTTATAAATTATTTTTTCTTTTTCATTTGAGTATGCAAGAAAATAAAGGCAATTGTTTTTTTTATGTGCTTAGCTTGTTCGAATTGATTTTTTTAGATCATAGATAAATATTTAAATTATAAATTTCTTACCATTATATCATCTTAATTTACTTTTATAAAATTTTTTTATTGATATAATAAACTAAGGGTTTTGGTTAATAGTACAATATACATAATTTTATTCATTATTTGTAACAAAAATAATACGTAAGTCATATATTTATCCTTTAAATAGAAAATAAATATTAATCGTCTTATTATTATAGCTTTATATAACCTTGAATTCAATTCATACATGTCCCTATCTCTAGAAATATTTATAAAAGAACGCATATAAAATAATATTTGAAAGTTAGAAACTTTGCAAATTTTTGATAAGTTATATACTATAAAATACAGAATAAATGTTTTAATTGGCATTTTTGTGTTTTTGTTTTCTTGTGTTTTGTTTTTAAAGCAAAAAATATTGCTTAATATATTTGAAACATACTTCTCGCTTTAAATATACTAAAAAATACCTAAATTTATAATAGAATATCATTTTTACAGAATTTATAACATGCAAATAGCTAAAATTAATAATACGTTTATCATTAAATATATCATAACACCATTTGGTAAAGTAATAAATTTGCCAACAGCACTTACCACATCGGTATTAACAATTTTTTGATGTGAGTGGAGTCAGAAAAGAGCTATAAGGATATTAAAATATAAGTTGACATTTTTTGGCTTGTATTTTTGTATCGGGGCAATGTTTGCAACTGTGCTGCCCTTGATGCGACATCATAGAGTTCTCTCTGCTTCATTGTTCAACCTTATATAAGCCATAGAAAGAACCTTTAATAATTTACAAAGTGGGATGATTGAAGTGGTATTTAGAGGCTGCTTCGAAAAATATCTTACTATTGTCTTTAAAGTGCTGTAGATTCGCTTTGGCGCCTCTATCGAATTGGTTCTCCCAACTTACACATGTAATTATCAATTCTTAATAAACAAGTAAAACTCATTAGAATTTTTTCAAAAAGAGATATTTTAAGTCATAGAATAGAAAAATTTATATTATATAAAAATGAAAAAAATCATATATATTGTATTAGTTAAATTTTCGTAATTAAATTAATGCACAACTAATCTCTTAACACAATAAAAACAATTCAATTTCTTAAATTATATAAAATTTAAGGTTTTTCAATCTAAAATAGAAACTCGTTTTTTTACTGGTATTTTAATATATATATCACAAAT
Source organism: Edhazardia aedis USNM 41457 (assembly GCA_000230595.3). Taxonomy (NCBI): domain Eukaryota; kingdom Fungi; phylum Microsporidia; family Culicosporidae; genus Edhazardia; species Edhazardia aedis. The sequence goes on along the minus strand of AFBI03000002.1, from coordinate 507,683 downwards.
ACAAATCTGCTTTTTATATTGTTTTATAATACTTTTGATTGGCTTATGTAAAAAATTTAAAGACTTTAAAAACAATTACAATATTGGAATTTGGCTTTTAAAATAGATATTAGCAAAATATATCTCAATGTTATATATTTTAGACAAAAAATGTTAAATTTACTGGTTTCAGATTCTCCGAAAGTGGTAATATTACAAGGAGAATAAAAAAAATAAGAGGTATGATTGTTAAAAAGGAAATTTTTATTTAAGTTATTCTTTGTAGCCCACTGACCGTTGGATATTCTTTCGAGTGTTTTGTCGCGGTTCCAGCCGTTATCCCTTCCTGTTTTAAATGCATTTGTGGATTAAAACGGTTAAGATTTTTTTATATTTAAAAGGGCTTCGAGAATCCTTTTGCTTAGAATTGCTGTTATTTTTCCTGTTTGTCTGAATAATAATTTTTTTGAACCCCTTTTTTAAACCTTTGAAAAGAACGATAACTGTTGTGAATTACATTTTGCAGCACTATATTTTTAGTTTTACGCTGTTTTAACAAATAATAACAAAAGATTAATGCTATATCGCAGCTAAAATAAAAAAAATATAAAAACAAATATATGAAAATATGTTAATTTTATGCAACTAATGAAAAAATCCAAATATTCAAAAACATGTAAAAAAAACTATATAATTGATTGAATTTTTTTGATTCATGTTTTATTCAACAAAAAAATACATAGAGCTGCTTTTTTTATGTTATTTGTGACAAGAATAAACAAGTGTTTATTTTTAATAATTTGTTAAGATTTAATTATGATTGATGTCTTACATATGCATAAAATATTGATATTATAATTTTTGAAATTGATGTTAATTTTATAATATAAACATTTTTTTCACAAACTACTTAATTTTTCAATGAACAAAGTTATCATTAATTAAATGTTTTTAAGATAATATAACAATTTAATTATATTTTTTATCTGTAATACATATTTTATTTATATGTTTCTAAACACATCTTTCAATATTATCTTATTAAAAAGTTTTTTTTCTACTTTTTTAAGCTTTATTGTCTTTTTTGATTAGCACCAGATCATTCTTTTATCAAAAGTGGAATGTATCAATGGTTTTTATCCAGATTCAATTTTCTATTTCCTATTCATAAAACATTTTAAACAAAAAAATCTTCAAATAAAATCTTTTTCATTTTTTTGACACAAATAAAATTTAAAGAAAACTGTTCTATACCAACACATCAAACATGCTTTTTTATAATTTTTTCCCAAATTGTTTTACTAAGTAATTTAACAAGCATTTTTGTTAATAAATATATCTTAAGAAATGAAACTACATAGAATTGTTTTAAACATATTTAAAATATCTTGTTGATTTAAGAGTAAAAATTAATTTTTATTACAATATTCAATTAAAATCTCATTGCTAACTTCATACATTTAATATTAAAAAGAGAAAATTAAAAAAAAGAATTTTATTGATCCTTCATATACAAAATAAACCACGGTATATTCTTATAAAAAAAAGATAAAATAGAAAACTCATGAAATAATTTTTTTCACAATTTTACTACATTAGTAAGATACTAAATATGCTATATAATGTATTATTACTCATATAATATATAAAATAGATTTTTTTAAGAAAAAAACATTTAATTTTAATTATCTAATTTGAACTTTTAGGTCTTAAAAACATATTATAATATGCGATACGCCATAGTGCACTTTATAGTAGTTAAAAAAATTTAAACATTATATAATTTACATAAAGGATATAATTTTAAAAAATAAAAATATACTATATCTTTTTTGAATTAAAATAAGTTTTTTGATTTTTTTTAATTTTATGCACATAGACATCGTTATGCATGTTCTTCTGTAATTTTTAATGGAAAAAAACTCTTTTGAAAACTTATATTAAATCGAACCATAAAAAAATTTCATATTCCAAAAAACAATTAATTCTTTTAATGGTTATATAATCAATTTTGTAATTCATTTATTATTCTAAGATCTCTATAAATACATTATTGCTATTTTTTGAAAGCAAAATTCGGTTATAAATTTTGTAGTATATCGATTGTGTAATATATGAAATATTGGGGGTTTTATTATAAATTCTTATTTTTTTAATTAAATTTTAATTAATTTTTTTATTTCTCGTGTTGGGAATTGATAATATAGAATATTTGTTTTTGTAATTTTTTTCCTGATAAATCTTGTAACTGTATATATTTTTTTATTTTTTAGGTTTTATAATGTTATTTGACAGAAATGACTCGCCACTAATTTTTTAATATTTTATATGCAATTCTTGAAATAAATCTTCATTGACTTTGTTCTAAAACTTTTATTTTTATGTATCTATGCGAATAAATGTCTTTAAGGTGGAATTTTTGTAACACAAACACAAATTTTATGGTTCAATCAGTACTTCATATAATTTTCGAATTTTTTAGGAAAATTGAACGCGTTTCGAGTTTTTTATTGTGGACTCTAGAATAAAAAAAAAATAAAAACTGTTCAATCTTGTTTCATTTATGGGTTAATCGATAATGAAGACCCTAGAAATAACAGATTTACAAAATAAAAGTAAAATCCAAGCCAAAATTTATTCCAGATACTTATATTTTTAATAAGTGATTCAAAAATAAACAATTAAAAAGATATACTTTAAATAACAACTCTATAATATTGATACTATTCGAAGTATCTCAGATTATTATTTTTTTATTTTAATAAAAATTTACAATAAAGCCAACGAAATAAAACAAATACTGTTGTTCTGTAATTATACACCCCATTTCATTCAAATAATGGTTTTCTATTATATTCTTGGTGTACTTTAGTATTCAGTTTGTAACATTATATGTGTCGAGAACATTTTATTTTTTCAAATAATTAGTAATTTGAGCCGAGGAATATATTTAAAAACGATTTATATATTTTTTTAATCATGGTATACTACATTTCTTATATATATGCAACAAATATTTGTTTTTAGACTTTTAACTTAAAAAATTTTATGGCATAATACTTTTCTTTCTATTAGATTTCAAAAACATCTTTTTTTTATGAATTAAATCCAAGAACAAATATTCTATAGATATTTTGTGCCTAAATTTACAATAGACTTAAGCAATATTCTAATATAATAAAAAAAATTTGTCAAGAAATAATTGAGAACGATGTATATAACAAGGTTTACTATTGTGTTGGCATTTTATTGTGAAAAAAGAAATGATCTGTGTAAATATCAAAATTTTTTACATAATATACAACAGAGCATGATAATTTATAAATTATATGTATATTTTCAAGATTTTAAACACTAAAAAAATTAACATAGTTTTATATAAAAAATTGACCAGTGAACCTTTGTATAAATTTTAATAAAATCTTAACAAATGAGTTCAAAAAAAGTTATTGAAATTTTTGTGGGATAAAAATGCATAAAAAAAACAATTAGATGATAAAAAAACTGATAAGTCTTTTAGGTACTTCTTCTAAAATTTTTATTAAGATTATTTTCAATATGAATTGTTTAACTTTGTATATTATTGCAATTTTGGTATAACTCTTGACTTGAACAACTTTATGACGCACATTTGTTATAGAAGCCTATATTCTTATGCATATTTTTAAAGTTGTTGTGTTTTTTTTCTAAACTTCTACGATACATTTTTTTCACATAAAATATTTGATTTTTTAAGCTTAAATTTTCGATATTTCATAAAAATTCTATTTTTAGATGCTGATACATGTTATAAGTATTATAATTATTCTTTCATCAAAAATATAAAAGAGATAAATAAATTTCTTTAAAAATAAAGGATGCACATTGGTGGCATAAGTTTACATATGAATTATATTAATTATAATTTACTTTGTTGACTTAGAAAGAATGCTTCAATAATCCCAGTAACTTGTATGGCCCAAACCCTTTAATACAGTTGTGGTATGAATTTACAAAGATCTAAAATATTTCAGATACAAGTCGGATAATGTAGTATAATACTATAAATATATGATATTTTTTCTATGTTTTGTTACATTTTGAGAGCTATATATTAAAAAAACATTTTTTTCTTGTCTAACTAGGTAAAATTTAGTAATTTGTTTTTATATTACTCCAGATTTTTCTATTTTATAGATATTTAGAATTTTTCTTATTGGCTAATATTAAGTATTGGTTCGATTATTATACGCATGCAGCTTTTCAAAAAATAAAAAAAAGTTCATTTATTTAGTAAAGCATTAATTTTAACTAATCATTAAAAAAAATAACGAAATCTATTGAAAATACAATGTATTTGTTTTTTTAATAAAAATGTTTTTCTGTTTTTCGGATGCATTTTATTTGTAAACGTTAGCTTGCTTTTTATGAACTATCGATTTAAAAATAGATTATTATAAATTTAAAAAAAAATTGACTAATACAATGATAAACTATTTATATACTCTTTCTTTAAATTACAGCTAGTTAATAAAAATTTAAGTGAACTTATAAAGTACATTAAATGTCGAAAACAGATTTTTTTGTAAAAATTGTTATAAATTTAAATTTACAATAAATATAATAATTCTCCTATTTATTATTTTGTAAAGAGTATTTTTAGTTTAATAGTCAACAAACTTAGTTCAAGAGTATTATTAAACTAATTAACATTTTTGATAGATCTTAATAAACTGGTTTATTGCCAAATTTTATAGTTTTCAAACAATTCATTTTATTTATAACATATGAAATTTTATACACAAAATTTATTTTCACCAAATAATTTCGAAATATTTGACAATACTTAAAAGACAATGTTTTTTATGTTTTGTTAACGAGTACCTTTAAAGATTATATTGAATACTCGAAAAAAAAATAATGAGCATTTTAAATTCGATTGAAGCATTCTTTGTTTTTATTCTAATGAGGTTAGCTATTTTTTCTCTATTTAATTGACATTTTCTATTTTTTAAAAAGACCATGCAAGCTTAAATTGTTTTTTTTGTAAACCCTTCTTTGCAGAATAAAAAAAGTACTACCAAGTCCTTCTTTTAAAATTTTATCTTTAACTATACTACTTGCTTAGTTATTAAGACATAAAAAATATGACACACATATATTCAAAAACGTGCATTATGCAAAAATACAATAAAATTTCATCATAATCGGAACATTAACACTCAAAGTAAACAGATTGACAATATTTGATGCTCTATAGTATAGCCTAAAGAGAAATAATCAAGATAAAAATAGCTTTGTATTTTCTTGGCTAACATTATGTATTTTTTTGTTTATTTATTGACAATACCGAATTTCAGAAACCATCACCCATTAAATTTACAGTCGAAAAGATGACTAGCTAACAACTTTTGGCACAGTAAAAAATAACATATAAACATTTCCGTAAGCGACCGAAGAACAGAACTTTTGATCTCAAAACACAAAAAAAAGACTAAAATAATATATAGGGTTAAACTGTGTTCAGAAAAGATTATAACACTATATGTTTTCAAATCGTTTTGGATATTAAACATATAATTTTTTCTATTAATTAACTTCATTGCGAAAACAAGTATTTGAACAATGATAACACAAATTTTTAACTTTTTATCTTAAATTTTATATTTTCTATTTTCGTCGTGTCCTTGTTGGAACTACAGAAGAGCCTTTACTTTATGTATATAAATTATATCCATTAATGTTCTTCGATATATTTTTAAAGTTAGCTTTTTTATATTATTTTTAAAGAGGCGCCTTATCTTAATGATTTTTTTTAAAAAATTATAGAAATATTTATTGTTTCTAATGAACAAAAATAATATGGTATCAACCTAAAAATTATAAATAATTTTAAAAAAACATGATAATATTTTTCGTGGCAATAAACCTTTATTTTTTTATATGAGCAAAATAATAAAATTTATATTGTTTATTTTTATTTATGACCATTATCAATTATATTTGTCGTAGTATCAGGATCTAAAGCCTGAAATTATATTGACATTGAGTATTTATTTAATTCTTTTGTGAGAATCTTGGTTCAATTAATATATATGCAGATACTATCGCTTTGTGTTTAGGTTGAGTATTCCGCTTCATAGTTTCGAAGCAATTTTGTTTGTTTAAAATCTATTTCTCATGAGAATGTTGCAAAATTTATTAAAAACAGAATAGAAACTTAACATGATATAGTAAACATAATATTAACAAAAAGCAAGACATAGAAAGACCACTTAAAGATGTAAATACAAAAAAATTTGTTTTGTAATTTATTTAAGTGATACACAAATCTATCAGCTGTAAACAAAATGCAACAAATATTTGATAATTGATACAAATATTTGAAAAAAATATTTGAAAATTTTAAAAAATGTTTGAAAAATTTATAAAATGTTTATAAATATCTAGATATGTTTTATTTTTCAGTTCAAAAAATTTCAAACCACGTTCTAATTAAAACATTTTAAATATTACTTTAACTACGACATTTTATAATTTATTTTCCGTTTTTGATAAAATGTTTTATTTATATTGGTATATGTTAATTATATAATTTGAATTTTCAGATGAACATGATTATTGTTCTTATATCATCAAAGAAAAAATTCAGGAATCGTGTAATAAGAAAGGTTTCGTTCCAAAATTTATTCTGATTATACATATTCTACTATGTGACGAATTATATTGGCGGAGACCTAGAAAAAATTAGCATAAATAGTCAATAAAAAAGATTTATTGTTGTTTTATTTTATAGACTGTTGGTATGTACGCATATTTACCAGTCCACATAGTTGGTTCGCTCCGTCCAGCCCGCCTGCGCTTTTGTAAACTTTAAAGAATTAGATCGATTTTTTATTGAGTTAATTTTTTTTACCATGGGTATATTTATACCTCACTTAAAACAATGCATCATGATTGTTTCAAAAACATATTTCTTCTCAAACACAAGTTCAAAGGTATTGTATGTGATATAAAAACTTATGTAACAATATTTAAAACTATAAAACCTCGTTTAAATACGAATGAAACATTGTCTCAGACAGAAATAAATGGAGACAAGCCTAAGAACAAATTCTTTCAAAATTTGAATTCAACACATATCACTTTATATCTTCCTTTTTGAATCCAACTTATTTATTTTTTCAACAATTTAATACTTTTTTTATTTAATCAGAGAAACTGAGGAATTGTAAAATTGAATAAAATAAATATGAATTATATAAAGAAAATTATAATAAAAAAGCAGTAATGGAGAATATTATTTTTAAAAAAATTGTTATATTTTTTTGTTTTTAGTTTTTAAAAGATAAATTTTCAACTTTTTATGATATTTTAATAGAAATTCAATTTTTTAAAATAATTCATTTATTGGTGCATCAATCTCAACTAATAGTTTGACTATATATTTGAACGCTTTTTGTTATTTTATTTACTAATTATGATTATGTAGAGCACGTTTCATGGCTCTGGAGAAGGAAATATATTCGCAAAAGGTGAGCAATTAATAAATTCTCTATAGATAAGACTAGTTTTTAAAACTGATAAGCCAATAATCGAATTTCATAAAATTTTTGACATCTATTAAAGTTTGTGAAGGCTTAGGACCCATCTGAATCATAGGATATACCTTTGACCGTGACTGTCATGCCAGAATGGCTCAATCAATAAAAATCCTTATAACAGCACTATTCATTCTCTTTTTAATAATTTTTTAAACATTTATAACTTAAATATTTAGTATCAATCCGGACTATGTCAGCGTAAAAAGGTTTTATTTGGATTTTTTGTCTTAATTAGCGATTATTTTATTAATTGTACTTTTTTTTAGAAAATATTTGCAATAGTCATTCAAACGATTTTTACTTGGCTATTTGTTGGTTGAATATTCTTTAAGTTTTAAAAAGCTTGAATCACTTGAAAAATCAAATATATGTAATTTTTGCTGCGTTTAACCAAACAGTAAACACATCGAATTTGAAAAATTTGATTTTTTGGAATTTATTCCAATTTTCCAAAAATATATATCTTTTTACGAAAATAAATATAATAAATAGTTAATATGGTTAGATATAGTTATGCATTAATCTAAATTTTAAAGTATGAATAGTATTTTTTAAAAAATATTATCTATATAATAGAAAATAAAAATAATACTTTATTAAACATTAAATAATACTTCATTTTTTTCTGTATATAAAAATATATGAAAATACATTTTATCTTAAGTTTACGATTTTTTTTTTTGATTTTAAGAGTAAAAGAATCATTTTATTTAATGAAAATATGAAAATATCTGCAAAAATATAAAAACTTTATTCATGATTTTTGCCAAAAATGTTTTAACAAAATTAAATTTTCAATGGATTGTAATACTTCTTATAGGTATTTTTTTACTTAAATAGATTCGAGAATTAGTAATAAATTAAACCTTTTCTGAAAAAAAAACTTAATTGGTTTTGAATCCCCTATTTTTGTAAAAAAGCTATAACTTAGAACTATACTCTAAAACAAATAAATTAAAATTTGATCTATGTTTATTGGGCTTTTTTTTGCAGGTTCATCGACGTAAAACAGAATTAAATGATTTAAGATATATAAAAAACAGTATTAAAAATGTATATATATTTGAATTTTATTCTTTCATTGTTTGGTTTTTGTTTTTTTTCTTTTTAAATAAATAATCTTTTGTAAACTCTTATTCTGTATTTACAATTTTTTTCTTTCTTTTCGAATTCCACAATGGTTGATATTTATAGTTTCAATTATTATTAATGATAATATGCCAAAAATTCTAGAATTTTCAAATGTATATTTTTAAAGATTTGAGATGTGATCTATAGTTTTATATACGATCATTACTAGATTTTTCAATGATTGTTATAATAATATTATCGATGTGATACAAAAATTGTATAAAAATTTATGTATATCTTTATTTCAATAGAAATATGTTTTTATTGTTTGTATTTGTTTTATATATCTAAAAAAACTTACAAAAGATTTTTATAAAAAATGCTAGATCTTTATGATTGTGATTTTTTTCTATTAAAATTTGTGAATAATTTTGTTAATGAAATCTCTTAAATGATAAATTTTCTTTTTACTATCTGTCTGAACATATTTTTTATATAAGCTATAGTTTTTTGAATGACGTTAATTAATTATCGTTTACTCTTACGCGAAACATATGATTTATTCTCAAATAGTAGCTATTATCTTTTTTTGAAAGATTTTCAAAATAATTTCACCGGATTTTTATTCTTATTGATGTTATTTACCTATTCGATGCAAATTCATCATTTTAGGGGTTGTTATGAAAATATTGGTATTAAAAAAATTTTATGTTTTTTTATTTATGATATAGCGATAAAAAGATAGTTTTTCCAATTTATTGATAAAAGAATTAAATCTTGCTTAATAAAATATATTGTCGCGTTTTCTAAATAGCAAGATGAAGGCTAACTTCTAGAATATCTAAATTGATCAAAATCTGATTTGATCGACCAATCAGAAGGCGGGGAAAAAACATCGAAAATTGTGTCAGAAAAAACCTGAAAAAATTTAACGTTAAATCAAATAAAATTCAAGACAAAAGGATGGAACGAACGAACAAATAGAGGAAATCCGGAGAAGAACTTCGGACGAACTAGTTAAAGTAAAACTTCGTAAAATGTCATTATTAATTTATTTATATCTAACTTCTTCAACATTATTAATTCTGACAATATGATTGAGTGAAGAATCTTGTTCTTTATGTGGTTTTTTATAATATTTACAGAACGAATAGGCAGAATAGTCGATCTATTGCTTACAAAAACATGGTTTCGAAAATTTCTAAACTTATTTTTATTTTAAGTAATAATTGCTTATAATTTTATGATAAAAGATAATTAAAAATTGTGATGTGGATAAAAGTGGTATAAAATTATTAAATGAAGTGGGGAAACATATTGTAATATTAAATATTTATGATACGGGAATGTGTAAAAAATTCTAAAACTACGCTATTTTTATAATAATATACGAAATTGAGTGGTAGTTTGTAAATAATAGTATCTAAATTTAATTATCATAAATCATAACAACCCTATGGTGCAATTAAATGATAGAATAATATTTCACTCATATATAACTTTTGTCATTGAATGCATCTAATTTTTGTACAAAAATATCTTTTAATGTGTAAAAATTGTTGAATTTTTATATTTCCAGAGTAATTTAAGTTTTATTCAAAATTTATCAAGATTCATGAATAAAACTTAAAACGTGTGTTTAAGGTTGTTTTATTGATTTTTAAAAAATAATTCTCACTTTTAAATGTTTTTATATTAGTCTTTTTATGGTATAAGTATATTTTAAATAAAAATTGATCTAAAAATTATTCACTGATTGCGATTTCAAGAAATTTTACACACGAGAATGCTCGAAAAAAAGTTAAAAAAATATTATTGTATAAATATGTATATTCTGTAGTTCATATGAAGTCGATACTCATTAGAAAAAAGTAAAACTTGAAAAGGAAATACATATGAAGGATCATTATTATATTATAGCTTGCAAATAGGGCTAAATTTATGTTTGTGTTTATAAATTATATTATAATATCGAGTGCCGAAAATTTGCTTTTAATCCACATTCAAACATTGATAAATAACATTTTTCAAAAAATATTATTTATGTTGCTACAAAACCATTATTATTTGACTTTTCATAAGACAAGCATATAAATAATTGAATAATATGCGCTAAAAACAATTGTTTTTATTCTAATAATATATTAATGTCATATGTGTTTTAATATACTAAAAATATTTTTTAACTGATATTTAGACTGTGCTTGATAAAAAGGTACTTTTCATGGTATAACAAATAAAATAAAGTTTTTTTGATCAATTATAAGGCAATTCTATATTGACATATTGTTAATCTTAAGAAATATTATAATGAGATGAATTCATACATTATCATATAATTATGTTATATCTATAATAATTTTAAGCACAAGGAAAAAGAAAATTAATTAAAAAATCTAATATATGTATTAAATTTACCGTATAGAAACATATATTTTGAATTAATGCCTGTTGGATAATTGAGTCTGATCAAAATTAAAAATATAATTATGTTTTCTAAAAGGCATATTTATTTATTCTATTGTCTATTTATAGACAATATCTTAAAGTTGTACTAATAAACTACTTTATTATTGATAAAAATTCAGACTCTTACCAATAACATTCTGCACCTATCATCAATCAAATTTGGTTTGATAATAAAAAATTATATCGTTATAATAATTGTCATAGTTATCATATTGATTGATAGATAACAATATTATCGATAATAAATACCAATAAATTTATTAGTATACAAATAACTTCAATCCAACAATGCCAATTTTCAAAATCTTTAGTTAACTTATAATTTATTATTGTATTTGCTATAGATTTTTTTGTGAATACATAGTCTTTGAACTTTTTGCTTAATTTTTTATAATTTAAAGATGATTTTATGTTTTCTAAAAATTTAATAAAATCTTAAGTATTGATTTTTATACTGTGATAGATAGATCGTGATAAAAATTTTAAATGATAATAAATCAAACTATTTCAAAAAGCTATTGAATGAATAGTTTTTTGGGCATTTTGTAAAATATAATAAATATTTAGCAAATTATGGTCCAACTTATACATGTCTTTAGTATAATAATATTCATAAATTTATGTCTTATCTAATATTTTGATCAAAATATGGATTTGATTGAAATTTATGACTCATTAGATAAAATCTTAGTCTCTTCAAAAATATATATTTGCATCAAAAATTGAATATAAAATATATTCTAAACCTATAGTAATAGATCCATTTCATATAAGGATAAATAGGTAGTTTTTGTCAAGAGCCCAAATAACCGAGTTTTCTTAATTTTTTTACTAAAAAATGTTTTAAGTATAGTTAAAAAAACATTTCTGAGAATTAGAATTATAATATAAATATTTTACATTTCATGCCGCCAAAATCTTAAAAAAATCTAAATATATTTCTGATTCCTCTTTTTTTTTACTTTTTTCTTGCATTTTGAACCAATTTATAAACGTTTTATATTGTATTAAATAAATTAATAGCCCTTAACAAGATGGCGGAAGTACTTCTGAATGCAAAACAATTTACGCAACGAGTGAAGAGGCTACAAGCACACGGTCCTTTTATTATACTAATTGGTAAAACAAGCGACCTAGTAGAATTTGGTTTAAACAGCGCACTTTTTATATATCTTCTAAACTACGAGTTTCCCGAAACATGTGTTGTTATCACTAAGAGCGATGTTTATTTTATTACTAGCAGCCGTAAAAAGCAGATATTAGAAAAGTTGAATGCAAAGTTTGTGATGAAAGACGATGTCCAAGGAATCAAAGATCTTTTTTCGAAATTGCAAAAATCGAGTGATAAAATTGGTGTGGTTGATAGCAAAAATATCAAGGGTGTTTTTTGCCAAAATTTACTTTCACAGATAAATTATAAGGATATAACTACTGTTTTGTTAAAAAGTATGGTAATCAAGCATGCAGACGAGATTGAATGTGTGAAGAATGCTGCAAAGGCTTGTAATTTTGTGGCAGATAATAGTTTGAGTCTTTTGTGCAAAAATATTGGCACACAAACTGATGTGACTGAAAAAATCGAGGAGTTTCTTGATAATGTTGAAGGAGTAAACGAGAACAGGCTTGATTTTGTATATCCTGTGAGTATTAATACAGGAAATAGTAAATGTAGCAAGGAGAATGGCGACGAATCGAGTTATTCCTTGTATCAACCGACACAGATTAATTTAAGACTTGGAATCAGATACACATCTTTTTGTGCAGAGATCGGAAGAACAATTTTAGTTGATCCGTCAACAGAAATTTCGAATGTATTTGATAAGATTTCTGCGTTTAGAGATAATCTTCCGGAAAATATCGATGCGATTCTGAAGCAACGACAGAGGAAATATGGTGATAGCAAGAAAGTTGAGGATTTTATCTTTAACTCCAATGCGATAGTAAAGCAGCTAGAAGATAACCGATTTTCGTTTCCTTTTAAGGTGAATATTTATTCGATAGGAATTGTGAAAAAAGAAAACAACGAAATTCTTACGAATGAATGCGATGGATTAACGTTTGTAGTCGAAGTAATTGCAGAAGTGTCAAATACGCGTGTTGTTATGGTTGATACTCTGTGCTTAGCAAGATCTACGAAATTTCTAACGACATATAACAAGGAGACGTGTGTTTACCGCAAAAACCAGGCGAAAAAACGTGAAATAGCGAAGAATATTATGATACTCGAGCACCAGAAAGAGCTGATGGACGCGCTGATCGAGGAAATGATTCAATACCATCAAGAAAATATTGTTAAGGAGGAAAAAAAGGTGAAAGAATTCAACTATCCGTACAAAAAGGAAAATTTGATTCCTCGGTACAGGCAACTTTATGTAGACAAGAAAAAATTTTGTGTTCTTGTGCCTTTCAAGTTTTTCATGCTTCCTGTTCCGATTTTTGCGATCAAAAACTGCTCGGTGACAGACGATTCTTTGCGAATAAACTTAAATCTGACCGGTCAGGGCGATCTAATAAAAAGTCTGATGTACAAAAGTTCAAAAGAAAACGTTGATCAAATCGCAAACAAAATCACGGATCTCAAAAAAGAGTACAAGGAAAATGTTAGCGGAGCAAAAACACAAAAAAATGAAAGCGATTCGGAAACCGGTGAGTCCGGAAAAAGCAGGTTGATTCCTTCAACAGGAAAAAGACTCGTTTTGCCATGTGTTTTCATGCGCACCGATATAAAATGCAGGCGATCAAAGGCTAGCAGCTTAGAAATTCACACAAACGGGTTCCGCTACAAAAACGACCAGCAAACTGTTGAAATTCTCTTTTCTAACATAAAACACATGTTTTATCAGGAAGGCACTATCGATAGCAAGACAATGCTGCATTTTAATTTAATTAATAGCATCAACGTTCCGAAAAAAACCATGAACATCCAATTTTACAGAGAAGCAATCGCAATCGCCCAGGATACCTCGCGTACAAAAAATGAGCATCTCGAGAACATACAGGAAATGGAAGAATTGAATAAAGTACGAGAAAACAACAAGGAGTTCAGAAGCTTCGTCGATAAAATCGAGGAAAACTCAAATCTCCGCGTCGAAATGTCCTCGATGGTTTTATTTCACGGCGTCCCGTTCAAAGGCATCGTTCCAATTTCCGCGACTCTCGAGTGTCTGATAAACATCACAGAAACACCGTTTTTCATTCTTGATCTGGAAGATGTTGAAATCGTTTGTTTTGAACGTGTTTTGTGCACAATAAAAACATGCGATATGGCTGTTATCTTTAAAAATAAAACATTCAAGCAAATCCAGTGTATTGATATGGCTCATCTCCATAAAATTAAAGAGTATCTCGATTCAGTCAACAAGTGCTATATAGAAACCACTGTCAATATTCAGTGGGCAAATCTTATCAAGGAAATCATGAAAAATCCAATTTCTTTCTATGAAAACGGTGCGTGGTTGGAATTGCAGCCTGATAGAGAAGAATCTGAGGAAACCGAAGACGATGACGAATCAGAAGAATCCGAAGATATCTCTGAGACTGAAGATGACGACGATGATGAAGATACAGACGAGTCTACAAAAGATGATAATGAACTTGAAGGTACTAAGTCTTCTGGCTCTGATTCTTCCGAAGATTCTGACGATTCCGAAGATGAAGATGAGACAGAGTCGGAGTCAGAAGAAAGCGACCATAAAAGTAAAAAATTGCGCAGAAGATAATTTTTACAAGATCGTGGTGTGGAATGAAAATTTTTAATGTTATAATTCGCCAAAAATTAAAAGATAACGAATTTTATTAAAACTATACAATAATTTTCATTTTTATCTATCATAATTTTTCATTGAAAATATCACACCCTACTTTTTATAAAACCAATTAATGTTGTTATATAATATACAACATTTTGAAATTAGTAAAATTAGCATATTATACAGTAAAAAGAATAAAATCTTAATTTCTTTGTTCTTCTAAAAGAAATTAAAATATTTAATTTTTTATCTTATTTTAATTAGTCAAATATAAATTATCATGAAAAATCAAGAGAAAATAATATTTTAAAAAATTGTATAAATATCAACAGATACTGCTAGTTGGATGGTAAGGGTATAAATATGAGCAAGAAAAGTAAGTCATGCCAAAAAAATATATAAATAAAATATAAATTTTAAATGACAAAGTTACCGTTTAGAAGAATCATGAATGCTTAATTTTTTTAAAATGTAAAAAAAATAAACTTCTCCTAACATTATCGATTAATTCATTAGAAGTATGCAATTTTTTAGAACATATAAGTTGGTAAGTGAATACTTCTACTGAATTTCCTAAATTTATAATGAAAAATTTTTAATATTAATTAAAACGTCATAAATATTAAAATTTTTATAAAAAACACTATGTACATAATTTTTTACTCTTCTTCCAACAAAAATAATATACCAATTTTTACAAAACCTTAATGCAAAATAATTCAATTTTCTTGTAAAACAGGTTTTTTCCACACTTTTCAATATAATCACTTATATATTGATTTATTGCATTTGTATAATATTTTTACTATCAATTTATATTTGTTTAAATAATTTGTTTGAGTTTAAAGTGAAATATATTAATAATACACTTTGTTTGAATCAAAAAAGAATTATTATAGCTCAATACTGAGATTAAAGAAAGGTTATTTGAAAGTGTTCTAAATAAATGTACATGATATTTCATAATGATTGTATTATTTGTAAATTCTTATATATCTTGATTAGAAACAACAAAAATATTATATCAATTGTTTTAGTTTACCAGAATATCATCTAAAAATGTACACCCGCTTCACAATATTACTAAAATTATAAATACATATTTTATTTCACTGAAAAAAAATATTTGAACATGCTAAAATATCATAAATCGGAAAATTTTTATAAAGTTTAGCTAATAAATGTGCTACTAAAGGGTTTACATCTTTTCGTATTCTATAAAAAAATACAAAAAAAAGAATTCTAAACTTGGTTTTAACAGTTTTTATGTTTAAATTATCATGAGAACTACACTACATAAATTTTAACACATAAATGTTAAATATATGCAAATATGTTATAATAACATTCATTGTAATCGTGCAAAAAAAAATAAATTAGATTACTATATAACAAAAATTATATACATCAAAAAAAGACATTCATATCAGAAAAGAAAAAATATATTAACATATTTTAGGGATTCTTTATTATAAAAACACCTAAGATTATTTATTCTATAATGCATGTATACAATTTTTTTTCTTATTTCTTTGCTTATTTTTTTATAGTTTTCTTTTGCTTTTTTTGTATTTTTATACTATTAATTTCTTTATAAAAATTAGATGATATAGTAACTCAAAGCAATTGCAACTTTTCGCCCTATCTTTTCTTTGTAATTTTGTATTTATATATAAAATCATAGAATACTCTTATTTGCTTATTCTTGTTCATACAACCATTTTATTCTTTTTAAATCAAGTTTTTAAACACCCCAAATGCCTTTTTTTAGTATTTAATAAAATATAATGTAAAATGATCGAAGATATCATAACTAGGTAAAAGAAAAGCATAAAATAGTTTCTGGAAAAAAAGTTGTAAGAATTATATCAATTTATATCTTTTTATAACATATTTCTAAAATAATATTTAATTCTGCTTTCAATAAAAAAACATACACCATTCTATGAATAAATCAGGTAAAAAAGCAAAAAGATTTGATTAGATTTGACACAAACAATCTGATATATAAATTCTAAAAAAAATATTCTTTATAAAACAAAATTGAAATATTTTTTATGTAAATGATTTTTTCAAACATATTTAGACAATTTAAAACAAAGAAAATAACGTATTGTTGAAATGTATTTTAAGAAATGATTTATTTTTTCAAAAATGTTTAAAAGTGAAAAAAAATTTAATATGTAGAGAAAACACAAGTTGTGATTATTTTGGCATTTTTTTGATTAATGGTAAGGATAAGATTTAAATATAAAAAGTTAATTGGTTTTATTACATATTTTGGTATCGAAGATAAAGTTTTGATATTCATAAACAGAAACAATTTTTATTTGTTTGTTGGTTTAAATTCCACATTTTTGCTAAATCCTTTAATAAAAGAATTTAAAACTATATAAACAGATCTAGAAAATAAATATGCACCACAAAAGACAATTATTATCTTCACTTTCTAATTTTAAAATTCCGCTTTCATCCAACACGTATACTTTTTTAAAAAAACATTATAAAACCAAAACTACCAAACATTATTCTTAGCTATCTACTAAAAAAAAGAATTAAAATATTATAGTTGTTAATATATTTCTTCAATAAAACATTTTCTCTTTTAAAAAAACATTTTATATCTTTAAGTTGCCATAAATATAATACAAATATTGACTGCTGCAATATTCACACATTTTTTTTGAACATTTTTTATTTATAAAAATTTTTTTAAAAACTCTTGGGTAAAGAAATAATATCTTTTTTAACTTTCAGTATATATTTTTGTGATCTTAAGAGTGAAGAACTAAAAACTATGATTCCAAAATATGCAGCTTAACTTAGGAACAAATAATTATTTACTGTGTGATAAAAGGTACTTAGTATAAAAAACTAAATCTTTCTTAAAAATCAATCAGATAGATGTGTTTGTTTTTTATGCAACGGCATTTATATATAGAAAAAACTATAAAAAAAACATTTATAAAAAAATTTAATAAACAGTAAAAAAAAATTATGTACTTGAATACATGTAAATTAAATCATAATTACTTCATTTTTTATAAATAATTTTGGCAAAATTTTTGTTTATTATTTGTAAAAAACCAAAAAAAATGAATTTTTATAATTGAAATTAATATTTGCCTTATTGTTTCTTCGAACATCCCAAAATATCTTTTTTAACACATAAAGTATGAAAAAATACTAATGAAAAGAAACATGAATATTCTAACCACAGATAATATACCAATAAACAATTCTTCATTGTGAAAAATTACTTTAAGTAAATATTTTATTTAGTTCTAGCAAGATTGTATATTTTTTATTAAAATTTTAAGTTGATATGCATTCCTAAGGTAATTTCTAAAGAAAAATAACTTGCATCTTTTTTTATTTAAGAATATGTAGTAAAAGCGACAATCTTACAAATCATGTTGCAAAGGGAAAAGATCAGAAAATTAAATAAAAATAGAATTAAAAATATATTGATATAATCATTCAAGTCTTTTTATCTTTTTTATAACTTAAATAATACCCTTGAAAACAAATATTATATCTATTAATTTGTTAGCGTAAACGATTTGATTCTAACATAAATATACACTCAAGCGATATGAATTCTTGAGATAAACGTTGCGGTTTTGCCTTGTTGAAAACTTCCATTTCCTGTAAACCAAATTTTATACAATGATTTGATTTTCAAAATATTGAATTTTCTCCAAATTTTGTCTTTTTCAAAAATATAATAAATTTATCGGCCAAAACTATGTAAAAAAAGACGATTTTAATATATAAAACTTTGGATTTTTAAATTAAAAGATGTAATATATCATTGTTAGTTTGCATTTCCTGGTTCATTGAGTAGTTTTTTAAGATATTATATATACAAGTGATAAATATTAATAACATTTTATTTTTTTTAATAATCAAGACATGTCCGACAATTTTTTTTGCCATTTTCTGTATAATTTTTACAATTGCAGTCACATTGCTAGAATTTCTAACACCACAAAGTACTTGTTTCAAACAACTATATCATCTATATATGGAAGATATTGTGAAGATACATTCATTAAATCTAAAAAATACCAGCTTTTATTTAAAAATCTACACATTTTGCTGTGAAAAAATAATTTGAATTAACAATAGACATAATTTTTACATCAAGTGTTTATAATTATATACTATATTTTTTGTTTTGTGTATTTATTCTTCATATTATCGTAGTGTATTAATATTAAAGAGGCTATACAATGTGGTTTTTAATTCCTAAAAACAAATAATTTTTTTTTCTGTGATAATGACGCTTTACAATGTTTTTATTCTTGAAATCTCTTACAACATATCGGTTCTTACTTTATAAAAATGAAATGCGTATTCAATTGCAAGATACAAAATTTATAGAATTATCTTTCTTGGGTTATTTTCTAAAATATGAATCACTACTTATTTTCCAATGATTTTCTGCCCTTCTTATTTTGTGATATAAAAAAACAATATACCTCGTTACATGCAACAAAATTTCCACACTTTCCTAATTATAAGAAAAAAATTCTATCAAATAAACTATAAACTGTATTATAGTAATTTTTACATTAAAACAGATTTTAGAACAACATAATTTTTTAATACAAAATTTTAATTCAAATTTGCATTTTCGCAATGAAATACCGCCATTGCATGTAAAAAAAAGAAAATTATAACATATAGATTTATTTAGGTTGAATCCCTTTACTTGTTATTTACCTTGTGTAAATAGAAGGAATTGTTTGTATTCATTTTCCTTATATTTCGGCGGTTCTTTCTGTCTAGATCGGCCTTCTTGGTATTTAACATCTTTATTTCTTCGTAATTTTCTTAAAATATATATTTTTTCAAAAAACCATGCTTTCTGTAAACATGAAATCTTGTTTTTTCTTTTTATTAAATCTCAAATTTTTTTGATTTGTCTTTTCTTTAGATAGCAGAAAGAAGAGTATCGTACCACAATATATTGTAAGATCTGAAAACATCAAATTAAAAGTTGCTAAATTTTTATATAGTTTGTTGTTTTAAATATATCAAAAAGTGAAAACCTTGTGGAAATTATAGATAAAATATATATATAAATCTAGAAGAAAGTAAATAAAGAAAGTTTTTAGCATGATAAACAATCTAAAAATTCTTTAAAATTACAGTAAATTTACTTTGATAAAGCAAAATAAGAAATAGCCAATTATATTTTTTAGTAATATGAGCATATCTGATAAACTTGAAAATTTAAGGATTTTATTTAATAGTAATACAATTTCTTTTTGCCTTAGATTTTTTGCAAAGTGAAAAACCAACGAAATCTTACTTTCTTCGCTCTACTAATACCTTAGGCCTTGGTGATTCGCTCATATTATATACTGGTGAATAATGATATTAAATCAGTAAAAAAACATTATTTATGCAGTAATTTTTGCATTATAGATGAGTTTAATTTGATTTCTTCAGTATCTCTGCAAAGTTTTGGATACTTTTAGATTAACATTTTTTGGTTGCAATAATTTTTTTGGAAAGAATGATGTGTATGTATATTTTCGTATAATATTCCACACCAGTTTTTGATAAAAATATCATTTTTTTAGTAGGTTTGAGACAAATTTTAAATATGGATAGTTTTAATATATAATTAAAAAAATATTTTTATTTCAAAATGAAGATTTTAGTTTACGTAAATTTCTTATATAACAATATTTCCATATTAAAATTTGTGATTTTTTAGAGACAAGAAAAAATCAACAAAAACTATTTGAATAAAATGTAAAATGGGAAAAAAGAATGTGAGAATGTAGATCAAATTTAATAGTAGCAATATTATGAATATTAATATAAAAAATAATAACGTTAGTAGTGATATTAATATTAATATTCATAATATTGACTTTTACAACAAACCAGAATTTACAACATTTTTTAATAAATATAATAAACGTTAAACTTTTAGTATATTGGAATTCTAATTTAAAAATGGTTATAAGTATCGTTTTTAAATGAAAACATTTCATCCACCATCTATTTTCTAGGCTTTATCGGTGTAAAAATTTGAATTATTAATTTTTTTTTCAGATTTTTCGTTTGCAAGCTGATTAGATCGTCCTGATATTTCCCTAAAAAACTTTTTTGTTATCCCTTTAATTGCAAAAACACAAAGTAATCACTGTATTATATCAAGGAATCAAAATATCGAAACAAATATTTTCGTGTTATCAGAAAATATATATAACCGAAAATGGTACCACAAAATAATTTCATTTTTTTAGTTTACAATATACTACACCTTTCTAAATGTGTAGTATTAAGATATTTATGTTCTTCAGAATGGTGTAAAGAAATCTCTGAATTTATAAACTAAATTCAAATTGTGCTTCGTTTTTTATGAACATAACATCAAAATAAAATATTGAGATTGTTGTTGCAAATTACATACTAAAGAATACAAATAAATCTAGGCTGTCGGTAATACAATAACCGACTAAATAGCACCCGTTAAACCATTTTTTTTAGTGTAAACACAAACTTAAACTAAGAAATGCAGAACTTAGAGAAATATAATGCGAGAAGCGATATTGTTCATAATAGGCTTTAAAATATACCTAAAGTTCCTAATTAATATAAAAATACTACAAATCATAGCAATTAAATTTATTCTTCCACAATATATTCTATTTTTATAATTTCCTATAAATTATCGGGAAGTTACAGCAATACAATACTACTTTTACATCTTATATTCCATAAAAGTTAATATTTTAAAACCAAATAATTTATTTTAATTTTTTATAAATATCAATGATTTTGTTTGTTCTAATATCTTTAATAGTTGACTCTAAGGTATTTTCAATAAATATTTGTAGATCAATATTTTTTTCTTATCATAACTTTTCTTTTATCTTTCAATAATTTAACAAATATCACGTCTGTAGTATATACATTATAGTTCTTTATACTAACATCTCATTCATAAAAAACCTCTTTTTGTTGCATTTTTATTATAAAAGCAATATCGTTAAGATTTTAGTGTATTATATTATTTTTTTAATTTTTTTAATTTATTTTTGTAGACATTTGTAATAAGTAAAAAAATTCTAATATCGTAATTTATAACCAATTTTTTCTAAATCCAAATGACAATGAAAGATTTTGAGGTAAAAAAATATTTTATTTTGGTGACATTGCTTTCGATTATTCAATTGTATAGAAAAATTTAATTAAAATGTTTTTAAATTTTAGCATAATAAAATGATTTAAAGAATTTATATTTTGTTTCGCATACAAGAAGTTATATATTAATTATTAAAATGACTAAAATGAATTCTAATAATCTATTTGCGATATTCTATGTTCATTTGATCAAAATTGTGTATAAAAATTGTATTTTCTGCCATGTTTTTTATTTTCAAAACCATCAACAATTAAATTCATAGTGTTCTAGATACAAATTGATTAAATCTTTGACAAGTCTTTGCAGAATTTTTTTTGTTTTGATTTGTACCTGTATTTTTAAAATTGTAAAAAAAAGTTACAAAATTTCAGGACTACTATAGAAATAATTTTAGAATTTTTTATTTTTCATCGGCACATTGTTTATTTGACTTTTAAGCTTTGTTTTGGCCAATTATATGTCTAAAATTTAATCACATGATTATATAATCCTGATTATAATTTTTTATCAAATCACAAAACAGTAAAAAGGCAAGGCAAAAACACCCGTGTTAAATTTATTATGAATTGTGCTATAGAAATGTTGAAAAAAAGTTTAATAAAAATATGAAATTTTTTATTATACTAGACAAATATAATATAATATTCTTTTCTGATATTTTTTACTGCAGAATGTACTAAAATTTTTGCTTTCATACAGAATGAGAATATTAATATACAATTTTAGATTGCATGTACTAATCTTGAAATGATTTTATATTTTAAAATGAAAATCAATTTAATCAACACCAAGATAAGATAAACTTTTTTTGATTTAATATATATTTTTTAGTTTTCAATTTGCATTTTTTTCTTGGCAAAACGCCATAGCCAGGAATGATTTTGGCTTTTTCAAACACCAACGAAAATTTGTAGTTTGAAACAATTGTTTACCTATAAAAATGAATTATATTTTATTGTGTTTTAAAAATAAAAATTTTACACACCCAACAATGTATGGTTGAGCACTACTTTTTAAAAATTTGTATTAAAAAAACTATTTCACATGTATCTATCCTATCATTGTCAACGAGAATTCATTGGCGAAGATAACATTCGAATCTAATAATATTCAATAGAAAAAACTTTTGTTTTCCTTTGAGCCATTTCGAAACAGTTTCAGCAAAACAATCCTTTTTTTTGTTTCCTCCCCCTAATTTTAAGATGCCAAGTGAATTACAAACTAACTGGACCTTTCAATATGATTATCAGCAAAAAGGAAAAGCTACACAGGAGAGCTGGAAAGACTCTCTGAATCAAATAGCTACAGTAGGCGAAATAGAATCATTAATGTACATTTTGGATAATATCGGTGAGGCTGAGGAGTGGCCTTTCAACTCAAATTTGCATTTTTTCCGGGAAGATATTTTGCCGATGTGGGAAGACGATGCTAATGTAAATGGTGGAAAATGGGTTTTAGAATTCAGCAAGGAAGAAACAGTCGACGAGAGAATCAACGATATCTGGAAAAAAACTGTTGCCTTCTGTGTTAGCGAGCAAGCTCCCGATTTGTTGATTTGCGGTTGTGTTCTCAGTCCTAGGAAATTTGTGGACAGAATCGCGATTTGGACAAAATCAAAAGGTGAAGAAATAGAGCAAATTGGAAGATTATGGAAAAAACATGTTGGTTTTGATGATCAAATAGGATTTAAGCTACATGAAAATAGTTTGAAAGGTGTACGAGATAGAAATATGGATATTTTCAGAGTTTAATATAAATAAACTGATCATATAATTTTATATCATCTTGTGTAACATTAATATCACTTATTTTTTGTTTTTATAAAATTATTATTTTGTTTTTTAAATTTTTCATAATGTATTAACTAGTTTGGAATAAGTCAGCTGACGGCGAGTCGGTTGACTTCTCCTGTGGAAAGGTATCTGTATAAGGTAGTTGGTAAAACATGGAAATCTGTTAGAATGTATCAATTTAATCAATGAAGTCGTTTCAAAAAAAATAAATTTAAGTTAAATTTTTATTCACCTTCTTTCTTTTACTTTGATTTCTTTCATGTTTTATTTTTCTTTTCCTTTTTATATTTTTCTACGTCTTCTTCTTTCTGTTTATTTGGTAAAAGGTTGTGGGTTTTTTGCTTTTGTTCTTATTTATGCTCATTTAATAAGATTATCATTGCATTTGTATGTTAGATCGCAAAATCTGCCATAGATCAAGTAATCACAATGATTACATTTGAATATTTTTGGTTTTTGATTGTCACAATCTTCCGAAACTAGTAATCTTGAAATAATATCATAAAAATTTTTTAATTTTGAATTATAAGAATTTAGTACCGCAATGACTAAAATAAAACTATTTACATTTTAAATTAGTAATTTTTTAATAAGAAACAATTACTAAAAGCTATTTAAATTAAAATGAAAAAAAAAGAAAGAGAATGTACGTTATGCAGGAAGAACAGTGGTAATAGTAAAAATAGTTTTAGTAGTATTAATAGAAAGACAGTAATAGTCGATTTTAAAACAAATTAAGTAACCAAAATCTTTAATATTTTAGAATTTATCACAAAACTAATACTCTTCCTTCCTAACAGAGCACTTTTTTTTGTATTAATGTTTTTAATTTCATTGTTTTATTTATGAATTTGGATGTTTTTAGAAGCATTACACTAATGTAAAAAACTATCATCCACTTGTTTTCTAATTTTTTTAAATAATTTTTAGTAAGTGTAGAGTAAGATTGGTGAAAAGCAGCTTTTCTTGAAGTAATTTTAAAGAATGGACATCAAGGTATTTATATTCCACTTTCATCTGCCCTTATTTTTATTTTTCGATATGCACCAAAGTATTTAATATTTCATGTTTTTTGGTTGTCTAAAAGAATTCATAAAAAAAAGCCTCTTAAAATTCAGGATTTAGTTAAGTGCTAATATTTTTATTTATAAAAAACTTTTACTTTAATTTTGGAATGAATAGAATAACCATCTACTTCTCCAATCAATTACAATGTTGATGTCCAATTCTAAACTCAACAGTATGCGTTACAAATTCAATAATTAAACTAAAATAGCTAAATTTTAGCTATTGGTATGACAGACAAATTCTATATAATTTTAGATATCACAAATAAAAAAAGATACACATTTTTGTATTTTCATTCGAATATTTTTATATAAATATAAAATTACGTAATATATTCATCAACCACATACCATCTATAGATTATTTGCCATTTTCAATTGAATTTATAAAAATATTTACTGTGGAATGAGGTATTTTGATTTTCTTATATACAATATATCTAAATTTACTTCTATGCGTTATTATGAGACTTGATCTGTTTGATTTTATCGATATAGCATCAATATCAAACATACAAATCATAAATTTTAAAAAAATACACCATTTAATTTTTTTCCTAATAGATTATAATCCAAGTTGTACAGTAGTTAACGTATAATTTATAATATAAATTTTTACCGTAAAGAATTGATTTCAAACATCTAAAAAATAGTTATACAAAAAGAATAATCTTTAGCATTTCACTAAATAAAAATCTAAAATGAGAATTATGAAACAAATAAATTTTATAATAAAATTATGATTATAATAAACCGAAAGACTTTCTCAACAAGTTATTTTTTATTCCCTATATAAAATATATGTTGATGCATATAATCTTATTCCTAATTATCAAATGAATCTAAGCATTATAGATATGGGTAGTTTTAACAGTATTCATACTTTTATAAAAAAAACTTTGAAGTTTAGATATTTTTTTTGATTATTTTTCGTGTTTTTTTTTATGCATTTAGCTGTTTATCTTTCATCAAAAAATACCTTCCTAAAGATAATGTATGTATTATTTAAATTTTCCATAATTTAAAGTTTAATTTATTATTTATATTTATTCTATGATGTAAGAGTGCACTTCAACTTCGAATTTATGCATTGCATTGTTTTTGTAATTGAAAATGCATTCAATAGTTCATGAGATCTTTACGTTACATTTATCGATTCCTATAATTAAAATTTTTCTCCTTGCAATAAAAATATTATTTGATTTTCCTCTTTAATAATTTAAAACGAAATTTATTAAAAAAAAATTTTAGCTATAACCCTATTATTGTTAAAAACACAATAAAAAAAGCAATCAAAATTTTTAAAGTATGTATTTACTTAGGATGGCTTCAATAAGTTCCAAACAAAAAAAAATTATTTCAATTATATAAAATTGTGCAGATTATAAAATATCTATTTATAAAACATACAATCATACACCCTTTTTTTAAACTTTTTGATATTGATATATAATTAGCTATGTTCCAATAAGGATAGTTAAGCAGTAAAGGCATAATATAAATTTTTACGTTAAAATAAATTTCATATTGTGGTATGATCCGACCAAACGGTCACATTCTTAAAGGGGGTTGATGCAAAGATTGATAGTTTTGTTCTAGAGAAAAGATCAGAAATCAAAAAAAAGGAAATACCGTTTTAAAAAAATCGAAGCATTTAAATAATTATCGCGAAATAAGATATATAAAATTAAGATGGAAGTTCCAAGAGAAACTGTTGGAGTGAGAGAAGTACTCGTAGTGAATAAATAATCAATACCTCTTACTACACTCGACCCAATTATAATAACCTTAAATAATCCCTATACTCCGATTTCTTAGTTAAGTTATATTCTGGCAATATCGAATACTGTATCAATTCGAAGCTTTTTATAACTTACATTTGAACTTTTAGTTCTTTTTTTTATGTTAAAAACGATTATTTTGATTTTTCTGTACATCGTCATGAAATTTCCAGTATTTGGTAACTAAAGTAAAAAAAATGGAAAAAATAACGATAAATTGGGTGTTCGAAGCATCTTATAGATATATACATATGAAGAATTGCTGTAGATTTACGGACTCTGTTGATTCTTCTTCTTTTTCTCTCCATTCTGCTTAATTGCTCGATTTTTACCTGATTTAATTCCACTTTTTTGATAAACAGTTTAGAAAATGTTTTTTTGTGATAAAATATGTTTAAACTGGGACAGATATAGTGGTTTAACGAAGTAGTAACATAAATATGATTAAAAACATAATAAAAAATATTCCTTGGAATTGAGTATTTATAACAAACTATTTCAAAACATCCAATTTGGATAAATGAATTATTATGTTTTGACATTTTTGCGTTTAATATTAGTGAAAACAGTAGCATTGAGTCGTATTAATAACAATTTATACCTTCAAATACGCTTTTAATTATGTTTTTTGTAAAAAAAGAAAATAGAATTAAGCTAATAATCAAAATTCACGTTCAATTTCATATAATGAAAAGTATCATTTCGTTTTTTTTGTATATATATCGAATATTGAATTTACCTATGTTAATTACAAATATTTAAAATCTTTATTTAAAAAATGTTTAACAAGTTTTAAATTTTCCACTATGTAAAGTTAACACATACAAAAATTCAACTTTTTTTATACATAGATCAGTTGTAAAATATTTTAAGTATATAATTGATGGAAGGAGATCTAAGATATACGCAATGTGATTTTTTCAATAAAAATGAAAAAACCCCGATTTTTTTGTTAAATATTTTCATATAAATTTTTTTTACATATATAGCTTATTTATTATATACTGTTTTTTTCTAAAAATTAGAAATATCGTATATAAAATTTTTGAAAGATAAGCAAATATAGAAATCAAATATATGTTTTGTAATAATTATGTATACTTTTTCTATCGTTTTTATATAAGTTCACAAGGTTTCTCTATAAGTTTTTTTTTGCCTCACTAAAGAAGATCAGCACATTTGGTTATAAATGCGATCCAGTTTATTTGTCATATCTAAAAATATTTCTATAATATTTTTTGTATAAATGTGTAAATTTAATAAAAACTTTACTTTTTATGAATATTTTTTATGAATAATTATAATAATTATTCCAAGAATAATCTCAATAAAAACAATTCTCGTATTGTTTTCGGCAAAAAGAAAGCGGGCAGCATTCGAGTGAAAGCGATAAACTACCAGAATCACCGCTCATAAATTAAGGAATATTTATAGATAAGCTGTATCATAAGTTTCCATTACTGTTTAACATCATATAATACACACTACCGGTATTAAAATTATCAAAAATGACATCAAATAGTGAATAGACGCACATTAATGTACTATTTAAAGGCACAACCTAAATTTTATATAGTTTAAAGATTGGTTCCAATATCATCAAATTAGAGAATAATCTTTATCAAAAATATGTTATAAACTTGCAAAAAAGGCTCATAGTTCACCTTAAAACTGCATTCATTAAGGTTTTAAATCAAAAAAAACAGTTTGTCTTCTCTCGTGTTTTCTTTGAATAAATGATATCAAGTTTTTCTATCTTCTTCTATTTTTATCCACCTGTCATTTTTAAGAATTTGTCACTTAAATGGCCAAAATTTTGTAAATTTTTTGATTTTAAGGTGTTATAAAAACAAATTTTTCACTGTTAAAATATACATTAATCTTTAGAAATCTATCGTGCATTTTATGGTGTCACTTTCATTAATTGCAGAATTTTCATATATTTTTAGGTTTTTAACTAATTTTGTAAAAAAAATATCACAGATTGAAACATATTAATTCATAAAAAATATGTTTAAGAACAATAATATTTGTTTTTAATGTTATTTAAACACATAAATTTATATTAATGTTTTAATATTTTGCGATTCTTTCCGAAACCTTTTTCATTATTCGTCGATATAACAGCTTAAACTATTTTTATATTTTATCTATTATTTCAATTAATAAAAACGTTCTTTTTTAAAAACAAAAATTAAATATTTTGATTATTTTACTATGAAATTCTTAAATTTGAATGCCCAAATTTTTTAAAAATGCAATTTTTCGTATCAAAAAATCGAATAATTTTAACATTATAAACGTTAAAAAAATTCGGTCTATATTAATAATTATAGGTGAATCTAATTAATTAAACGATCATTGTAAATTCTTCATTAGCTGTACATTTATTTTAAAAAAGCAATGTGAATAATTTTCAAAAATCTTTTAGGTATTTATTTTCAAATATCATTCAATTATTTTTTTATTGCTATAATATACAGAAAACACGAAAAAATTATTTATTGTAAAACATTTATATTTTTTAAAAGTTCATTCACAAAAAAATAATATTTCAGTATAAGAAAATTAATATATCATAATCTTTATAACTATAACTGAGTACAAAAATTAAACATATTGTTTTTATTCATTTATAAATTGTAAATTGACTTAAGCTGTCTTGTTTAGCAGTGATTATCTTAAGAATATATTTTTGTATAAGTTTGCAAGTATATTATAAACATGCTACAAAAACTTTAGATTTTAACTTCACCAACAAAATTTTATATGCCTAATTCAATCATGTATGAAAATAATTAGAAAGTTGAACAAAGAATTTTTTTTCATACTAAAAACAGACAGCATCATTCGATTTGTAATATGGAATTAAAAATTTAATATAAATTTACATTTTTAAATGACTTGCTGTACAATTAAATTAGAATAATTACTACATTTTCATGTAAAAAAATATCAGACATTAAAAAAACAATTTAGAATTATGAGAAATTTTGACTTAAGTTAGGAATCATAATCTTAAAGATACCAATATCTGCTATAACTATCTAAAACAATGAAAGAACAAAATAACATGAGTTTACGTGATAATAATCATCGTATTCTAAAAAATAACACATTAGAATCATATAAAAAATCATTTGAATAATTTTTTGATTAAATGAATTTTATTGCAAGTATTTTTCACAACAAGCAAATGTTCAAGTATTTAAAATCTACCCTTTTTCACATATATTACTATTTGTAAAAAATCTACATTAATAAGAAATGTTTTTACGAAGTTTAAGAATTACAAGAAACTTTAAGTTTTTTAATATAGACTTTTTTGCAT
Source organism: Edhazardia aedis USNM 41457 (assembly GCA_000230595.3). Classification (NCBI taxonomy): domain Eukaryota; kingdom Fungi; phylum Microsporidia; family Culicosporidae; genus Edhazardia; species Edhazardia aedis. The sequence continues at coordinate 477,689 of AFBI03000002.1, read as the reverse complement.
AATTTATTTTTTTTCTGATTGTCGATATCCATTGTAATTATGCAAGAATATAAAGAAAAATGCTTTAATTTTTTTCATAAAAGTGTTTTTTTATAGTTTTATATATGTATTAAAATAAAATTAAATTTTTAGAAACGGATTTGTAAAATTTAGTATTTTTGTAATGAAATGAAATTTTCAATTTTTATTATGTAAAAATATCAATAAACACGTTTGTTCCGGATTTTCCTTTATTTTATTTGATAAAACTATTTTTAATTTTATTTTATTCATTTCCATAAGAGTAGTATCAAATAAAACAATGTGGTCAGTAAAAAATCTTTCCATAGAAAATATCGATTGCCGAATTATATCTCGATTTTATTTATTGTATTCAAGGTAAAATTAGCATTTTGTCTTCAATTTTTTTAGATTCATAAAAATGTAAAATTATAATATAAGGATTTTTATTTTCCTCTTCTTTTTTCTTATAATTTTAAGTCATATCTACGTAAATATTTAAGGTTATACAAGAAGAGAAACACAATCAAAAATGTATGGATACCGTTAGATATCAAACAACGTTTTAAAACGTAAAACTTTAAAAAAATTCTACAATGTAATATTTTTAATGCATAACTATTATTAATTTAATACCATTATGCAAAGAAAAAACTGCTCAATCATAAAATTAAGAAAATTATTAAAAATCGCATTTAAAATATTTAAAAATAACAAAGATTTTGAAAAAAATGGGTATATAAATTAAAAACACAAAAAATATCTACTTCAAAATCTAATTCTGCGGAATTTAATGGTTATGTTGCTTATTCTAGAAAGAATAAAATTTGTTTATTTTAGTGTTTATATTCAGACAGTTTTTTCTATGAAAATTTTAGTTGTAACATAGCACGAAAACACAAATCAGATAAAATTTCTTGTAAACGGGATTTTTTTAAAAATCAACAAAAAACTCTATACCATTAATATTCTTAATTTATAATATATACTACAATTTAGAATTCATAGAAAGATGAAATAAATAAAAATTGCAAAAAGTTTCTAAACTGATATACTTAAATACGGAAATATGAAATATCATAACATTTAAGTATTAAATAACCTATATAAATTTTATATTTCGAATGATCATTTAGAATTAAAGGTTTTTAAAAAAACCGCTTCAAAACAAGTCTGTAATGCTGTTTTTAAAAAAACCTAAGTAATAAAAAAATACTCTAAGTGATATACAAAAAAAACAAAAACAAAGAATATAGAAAAACATACCAAAATATATTGTTTGTGAGATTTTTTTAAATAGATAATATAAATTATAACTAATTTTGGGATTTCATTTAATTTAATTTGTATATTGTTACAAAATAACGATTTTAATTTGTATTTTGCCAAAAAAAAACAAAAAATTATCACTGAAATAGAATATATCGACTATTTTGTTGTGTCTAACTTTATATTTAATTATTATAAAATGTGTAAAACATTTTTTTTGTTGTACCATATCATCAAAAACGCGAGTACGATTTATTTATGGAAATCAATAATTTTTACAAAAAAATCTTACAGTTGCAATTTATTATTAAAATTTTTAACATTCTATCATTTAATATAATATTATTAACAATAAAAGTTTTTTTAATGCAATATGTTTTAAGTGATTGAATAGATATACATTTATAGAAATAAATATTGATTTAAAAAATGTAACTAGTGAAAGTGAAAAAATAACTACTTTGTTGTCTCGTTTTATTTGTATAAGTCTATAAGTTTTGTTTACCACATTTTTAATTTTAATATATAAAAACAAAAATTTTTATTCTAATAAATTCTATGAACTAATCTGTCTTTGTCTAAATGAAGAAGCGAAGCCTTGAGACTAAACTGAAATATGAATTATTGCTTCGATGTTTTTGCGCCATATATGGATATTTAAAAGTTATTAAAGTGTTATTGTAAATACATTTTTTAAAATATTATTCCTTTTTTTTATTGTTTAATTTGTTGGTTAAAAAAGCCTTTTTCTTTACATATGAATGTTTAAAATAATGTTTTTATATTTTTATAAAACAAATCAAAGTTAATAATTATTACTTATCCAGGATATTTGTTGAAATGCTTCGAACAACGTTCGGACTAATACCCAGAGGTTCTACAGAAACTATACACGCATAAATAGTGCTGAATATTCAGCATTTGTTGTACTTTAAGATACAAAAAACACGTATAATAATCACACCATAAATATAATCAGATAACATATGTATTGTTTTCATAATTAGTATAAAACTAGTAGCTTTAATAATCAAAAAAATTATTATATTATGTCATTCTCGTAATCTATACATTAAAGGCTAAATTATACTAGTTTAGTACACATATCAATTTTTTTTACAAACTATACAACATGTGCGGTTAAACCTAACTACCAAACAAAATGTATGTGAAACCACTTCTAATGTACCACGGGCATGTACATGATCTTATATGTGTGGAATGTTTTACATAAGCCTGACCAAAAATTTTTTAAGAAAGAATCATGATTGGTTGGATAAATATTTTTAACAATTTTTGACTTTCTCTCGTGTTTCTTTTTATTTTTGCCTCTTATTACGATACATTGATTTTCTGAAGATTTAAGGAACATTTGCTATAATTTTTTTTATATAAAATTTAATAACTTTAGAGCTCTTAAAAAAACCAATATGCAAATAATAAAAACTAACTTATAAACAATATTGTTTCAAAAAACATTCCAAACTCTCTTTTTAATATTTTTTGATATCTTATGATGTTTTCGCATAATGAATTTATTGTTTTAAAACATATTGTATCTCAAATAGAACAAATTTACTGAATGTTTTAAAATTTTATCATTCAACAAAAACATGTTTTTCTATTCTATAAACTTATTGTAGATATTGTTTCATATAGATAACCACTTATCTAATACTAATAAAGTAATACCAGAAACACTTTTTTAGATTTTCGCTAGATTAAGATGCATCCAAACCTATTTAAATCATACTGTTTAACATAAGGATAAATATAAAAAAGATTTTCGTTTATGAAAATTTTGTATTATACGTTACAATGTGTTTTTCTTCTTTATTTTTTCTCTGACATTAATGGGTCTTTTATATCTCAAAAGTGATAAGATAAAAAAGTTTTTTAAAAAATACAAAAAGCAACAATTTCGGCAATCATGTGCATATATAAAAAACTACAAAATTTAAGTCTATTCTAGAGTGATCAGTTAAATGAAGAGATTGGTTTATTGTGTATTCTGAGCTAATAGTAAAGAAAATTGCTATTGAAAATTGCTTATTGAAAATCTTTATTTCATTTATAAATAATTATATAACACATTCAATAATGTTTTAAGATTGCGTTTTTTTTGTATTCTTAAATATTTTAATTCAATGTTTGTAATTTTTTTTTAAATTATACACCGTTTTATATTTTTTTCTTTATATTTTTGGGCTATACATTAAGCAAAAATTCTGTTAGAATCGTTTTACAATATTTGCATTTTCCTAAGGTTATACATTTGTTTATTTGTACAGCAGGATCCAATAAAATTCATTAAAAAAGATCTTATATTAATCATACAAAAAAAATGCACCAATTTGGGAGTTGTACATATATATTTTGATTTTTTTTGAGTCATAAAATGAACAAAAAAACCTGTATTTCATATAAACGTACAAATAAAGAATTCAAAGAAATTGGTAAGATTGATTTTATTGCAAAAATGTTTTATCATTTTAATCATTTTAACATTAAATAAATAACAATATATGAGCAACTAGAAAATCATAAAAGGAATGGTAATACAGACAGTAGCAAAAAGTTTTATAAGTGTCTGAAAACAGAAAATATCAGTAATACATTAAAATTAGTCAGTAAATCTAACAAGTATCAAATAAAAACTGTAGTTGCTATAGAATCTAAGTTTTTCTTTATTGCTATCTATTTACATTATCTTATCGTTCTTCTAGTTCTTATATTCTAATTCCTCTAATATAACCTTATTGAGCTCTGCTATTATTAAATTTCGTTTTTTAAAACTGTAATCATGTTTATCGGCCATAATATATTTTTATGAATCTTCTACAGAAGTATCAATGTTAAATATTAAAGCATAAAAAATACGCTGAAATGTACAATTATACAAAAAATAATTAGCACACAGCTATATTAATGCAAATCTTAGTCAAAATACTCAAATAAATTAAAATAATTTATGAAAGTATTTTTCAGTACATCATTTCTTTCTGCTGTATTCGTACAGAGGACGTTTCGAGTAGCTTAAAAAATGGTGTAAAGAGCAGGATAGGGATGTATGTTTATTGAAAATTTTCATTGGTGTCTGTAGGGTTCAGACCTGCAACGTGAATCTACAAACATCCTGCCCTTACCTGTTGCTCTTCTCTTTTAATATACATTTTGTTGTAAGGATAATAGAGCTTTTATATTTAATATATATATATATCTTATCGGATTTTAGCTCCAGGGTTATGTTTTTATAACAAAAAACTACTCTTCTGGACTCACATTGCGTTGATTTAAGTGATATACCACACTTTCACATGCACATCGCTATTTTTTGAATTAAAAAAGTTACACTTCTCTTTTTAAAAAATATTTGTTTAAATAAAAACATATTTAAGTACTTGATTTTCATTTTTATAATATTTTAATGCTTTTATTTTTAATTTTATAATGGTTGTCAAAGATAACTTACTTTTTTTGTTTGTTATGTTTTTTTTATCATAAGTTTTTTCATGAAAAATTGTTAAAATTGACATTAAATATAAAGAACCACATTTTTATAATCTAGATATTTGGTTTGTAATGATATTTTACTCATATAGTATGTATTTTTAAGCATATAAATACCATGTACAATTATTAAAAAATTCTCTTTCAAATTGCGTAAATATTTTTAATTTTAACTATCAATATATAAAGCTCTTTTTTCTTAAACTTGGCTTTCTTTTATTGAATTTGTGTATTTTTAGATAAAAAAACACAGGTAAAGATATCATGGTTTCTAAAAGAATATAAAGGTTTATTTAAACTACAAAATAATTATTCAAACCAAAAAATTTAGCTTGGTGAACTACCAACAGTGAAATTACCATTGTTTATATTATTTTTTTAATAAATTTAGAAAAAAATAGAAAACACAGCATAGATCTAACACAAGATTCAATATTTAGCAGAGCACTAAAATTGCTAAAAAATTTAATGGAAAATTTTTAGTAAAACACAAAAACGATATTTTGCAGATCATTTCAATAATTTATGAATGTTAAGATACATAGTCGTATATATATTTACCTAATTTACGATTATTTAAAATGATTTGAACACCTTAACAATTTTTAATTTAAAGCCGTCAAAATCAATTTTCTAAATTAGTTGAAAAAAATTTTAGGCTAATAATATAAAAAATACCGTTTTAAGGATAATTTGTATGATATAGTGCATTTACCCAAAAAACAAAAAATTTTGAATATAGGCGTGTTGATGATATCACGACAGAAAGAATTTAAAATAAAAACTACAAATTTTTACTTGCAATACAGTTAACTTTTTAGTTTGGTTATTTCTTAAAATTTATTTTTTATTAATGGTGCATTATTTTGTCTACATTGTTTTTTAAATATAAGAAATAATACAATAAGACACCAATGGTCATAATTTATTTTTGAAAGAACTTAATTTTTTAAATTTTAAATACAATTATTCTGTATATAATTCAAAAACAATATATTATAAATTTGCTTGAATTTTAAATTTTTATAAAATTTCTCATGTGTGTCGAATTTGTTTTATTGTTACCAATTTTAAATTATATGATAACCAGTTATAAATATAAATTGCATTCACGTCAAATTTATCTTTTTTTTACCAGATTTAGCATGATGTATTTTTATATACAAGATAAACAGAATAAATAATTTCAATTTTAAAAATATAAGATAGTAAGATTAGGTATAGTTTGCTATATCACCATCATAATATGTTATAATCAATTTAATACAGTAAAATTTAAATTTATATGCACATGGAAAGTATTGATTTGATCGCTCTATATATGCATAGTTCATCAAGAACAAAAAAAGCAGAAAATGAAACACAAGCAAAATAATTATGAGCAATGAAAATATCGAAAATATTTTTGTACCGTTTTGTAAATTTAATACATTGATTTACACTTAATATGAATTTAAATTATTGCCCATCTATTTTTTGATGGAAACGTTAGTTACATTTGTTTTTTCTGGGCCTTAAAGCTTATCTTGCCTTTCTGTTATTTCGAACAAAATATTTTTTAGGTTAAATGTTATAGTATTTTAAGAATTAGAAGATAATAATCAAACTTTTTGCAGAATGTAATATTCAAAAAATATTTTGAACTAATTTGTGTGATTCAAGCAAACTTAAACTTTGGAATAATTGGTCTGTGATATAAATTTCAGGTAAAACTAAAAGTTAAAAGGAAAGAATATTTTAGTTTATAATCACTTATATTGTTCGATATTTATCGTTTATACGCTATCAAAAAAAATTTCGTAGTTTTTTTTGTATTTTATATTTTTAAAATTTGTTAAGCTTTTGAAAAAAATAAACAACATTTTAATTTTATTTTTAATTCTATAAAAAATATAAAGGAATCTTCTTTTTTTTGAACTTTCGATAAAAATATACTTTTGCAGGAATAAAAAAAAATAAGAACGATATAACATATTGATTTTTCGTATGGTTGTTTATAGTATCAGTGTTTTTTCACATGCGAGGAAATATTTATGTCATCAGATCGTTTTCTGTTTTGCAATCGTGTTTCTCGTATTATGATAGATTCCAGGGATTCATTTATCTTCGTGTTTAATTTTAGATTTTTAATAACATATCATATCAGAATAAAATGAATAAACCGTTCTTTACTTTGGCTATACGAATTCTATAGTACCACAATTTATTTTTTATAGTTAATATTTTGTTTTTTGTATAATTATATATTTGATCGTAGATCATTTTCAATTGAATATAAAATGACAACAAATATTAGGAAGAAATGAAATTACAATTTTTTAGAAAATATAAAATAGATTATTCGAGTTATAGTGATAAAGTAAGTTCAATATTTCAATTTTTTCTTTATTTTCTAAATATAATTACTATTTTTGACAAAATATTTTGTTTTTCTATTATGTAATTGTTATGTGCATTATATTAAACTATATTTAAAATATTTATTGCTTTTATAATCTAATTACTTAATAAACAGAATTTAATAATTATATTTTTAAAATATACATTAAAAATAAAATATAAATATTAAAAATCACTAAAGAATTTATTTTAGTAAAAAGATCAGTAATTCTCATCAATTATAATTTTAATCTCACAATTGAACAAAAAATTAAATTTGAAAGGAAAAATAACTATGGTATTATTTTATAACAAATATTGTTTATAAAAATTGAATCATATTTATTGTTTAAAAATATGCCTTATTTCAGTATTGATGGAAAAAAGGTAATATTTGTGATATATGTATTCACGTTAGTACTTTTTTGACGTACAAATAAATTTTTATTAAAAATTTTGTTTGTAATACTTCTGTTTAAATAGTTTGGATTTGTTGACTTTCTATTTAAAATACTTTGATAAAATATAGCAAATATAAAATAACATTAATATGGATCTCAAAAAATTTTAATTGTTTTTTTTTGTTTTCTGAAACTAAAATGTTTTATTTATAACTACTCTGTACTTTTTTTAACTATTGGCTTATCCAGAAAAGTTTCCTTTTATTTTCAGTTTATACTCAAAAAGAAATTTTGGAATAAAAAAAGTAAAGAAAAAAATTAAAAACAAAAAATTACAGCTTCGATGGCAATTTTAATGATATTAATCGAATTCATAAGCAAGGCTTGTTCTATCAATGGTTTCAAATTTCAAAGGCTCACTTTTCTTGTATCTCATCAAACCAGAAATAGTTTCATGCATCAAAGTCGTATCTTTTATTTTATCTTCTAAATCAACATCTGAATCTGTAATTTCACCTGAGACGAAAATATTGTTATCTATTTTACCTTTGATAATTCCTTCCTTCAAATTTTTAACCAACAACAATTTCACAGTGTCTTCTTCAAGCTGTAATTTATTAGCTATTTCCGATAAATATATTGAGCTATAAACAATGGCGATTTTTCTAATTCCTTCTCGAATAGTATTTTGAAACAGTCTTCTGATTATTGCATAGGTTCCATCTTCAAAAAACTTTTCCTGATAGTTAGTTAGAATATTTTTGAATTGTTTTTTGTCACCATTCATTACAGCCAAATACAGTTCGTAATATTCGATATTTCCCTTTGTCCATTTCCTATTTTTTAGGCGATAAAACTCGCTTTGAAAGATAAGACAAAGAATAACATACTTCTCCAGATGATTTCTGAATTGACTGTTTGATGATAGCATGACAGCTGTTTGAAAATATTCGCTTGAAACCTTGTAAGCACCAAAAGTCAACGCAATCATTCCCAAATAAAAATTGTATTGCGATAAATTTTCTGAGCCTATCATTTCAGTATTTAAGTACGGTCCACACATTTCGTATTGGTTATTACTTATCAAGATGTCTAAAATTATGTTAGTCAGTGCAGAGACGGTGTTTTTGTTCTGCGTTATTTTGTTTGTTATCAAAATATTAAAAAACAGGTCTAAACAGTGATCTTCCTCGACTTTTACTTCCATTTCAGTGATAGTAATTGTTTTCAAAGTAAAGTAGTACATTTTTAGTATTTTTGCAATAAGCTCGTCATAAATTCTCTCTTCGCCATAAAATAGCTTTAAAATGTGTGGGCTGATAAGTTTCAAGGCTTCTTCCAACCTTTCGTTGTCAATTAAATTTCGAAGTGAAATGCATGTCAGAATTAGAATTTCGCAATCTGATTCGGGTTGAAATTTCTGTAGACATTCGTGGGTGTATTTCTCGTTTATTTTGGTTTCGTTGGCTAAATATGTTTGTATTTTAGCATTGTCTTCGATTGTATCAAAAATTTCTTCGATTATACATTTTGGTTCCTCAATCATAAATGGATAAAATAAAAATCAAATTTACAAAAATTTAAGAAGAGAAAAGTAAGAATAAAAAATATGCATTCTAAATATAGGAAAGCGCTTGGTAAAACATAAAAATATAAATATACCTTTAATTTGTTTACAATAAAAAGTTGTAAATAAAATAATTCTTTAAAATTTAAACAAGGAATTGATAAGTTTGAAAAAGCCAAAAAATCGTTCACAGAATTAAAAAAAATTAAAAAAGGGTTTCGAAAATCTAATTAGCAAAGTTCTCAAAACATAAATCATCCTTTTTAACTACATTTTATTAAATATTATCTTGGCTCAACATCCTAACAAGATTTTTTTTGTAAAAAATTTGTAATCCTCACCAAAGTCTTTGCACTATAAATCTGTACTTTTCTAAATAAATGCAACCAAACTTAAAACAGCAATATTTTAGTAAACATCAAATCTATAGTGGGCAGTAAGATAAAAAAAATTGTGTTTAAAAAGTCAAAGACCTTATAATTTTTAATAAAATGTTAATTAAACAAATTCAATACATTCTAAATTTGATTTTAAAACAAAACATATAAAATCACACAATGTAAGAGTTTTACCATTAATTGAAAAACTATTTTATATTTAATTAAAAAAGCAGTATTTTTAAATTTCTAAGTTATTCAAAAGTTTTTTTTAGAGAAAGACTGTTTTCTTGATAATTTAATGATGTTTTTAGTTGATTTCAATAACCTTTTATGCATTCAAAACAAGTTTGAACAATCGTTTGATCTAAAATTTTCAAAAGTTAGAGCATACATGATACCAAGACATTAAATAAATAAATTACAAAAAATATCTTTGTTTTATAAAATAATACCTTAGATTTCTAAATTACATTTATATTGGCGCATTTCTTATACTTAAAACGTCCTATAAATATATTTTCAAATAAAAAACAATATAAAAAAAGTGTTTTATTACCTTTATAAAAAAAGATAGAATATTTTTATTGTTTAATACAATAAATTAGATGCTTTTTTGAATGCTTAGAAATCTATAAAAAAAGAAAAAGACATAAGAAACAATTATTTGTGTGTAGTAAACTACATTGAGCTAGAGGTAATAGGCAATGCCGAGTAATTTTACACCCTAAATCTCCTTTTGATACTTATATTAAAGCATACGCTAAAATATAAAAAATGTATTCTATAAAGAAGCAAAGTGTAAGGAAATAGGGCAAACCTACTGTTCTCACACGAGGTTCCCAAATATATCAAATAAAAAAAAATTACAAAACATCTATTCATAACCACTCTTTATATTTACTTTTCTCGAGACTACACACCGATATCCGGTAGTTTACCGCAATGACATACAATAAGAACTAAACATCAATTATAGTAGTTTATTATGTTTATAGAAATGTTAAAATTTTTTGTACTTAATATAAAAAATGGAAAAAAAAATTTTTAAAAAATAAAAAATTACTCGTTTTTTTGCATTTATATACTCTAAGTCTTTAAATTATTTTTAAATTTAAAAAGGTGCACAATTTTTCTTATTTATTGCAAATATCGTTTATTCTAATGTATTAATATAATTGAAATATAATAACAATTTTTGTTGCTTTTTACTTTAAAGATTTTTGATATTCATGTTATATATAAAAAATCATATCTTATAAAGTATTAGAGAATTAATTGTTAATAATCATATTAGTTCGAATGTTTAATTCTAACATTATATTTTATCGTATAATAAGTCAAAAACCTTTTATATTCTCTATATGATTAATATAATTAGAAAACTTAAAAAAAATGTATATTTAAGTTTCTTAAAAAAATACCAATACTTAACATTTTTGTGTAATAATAATATAATAATATATTTGAATGCAACATTAGAAATTTTATAAACATAAGTTGAATATAAAAAAAGCATTGAATAAAGAAATATTTACATAAAATAAAACAGTTGATTTAAAAATTTTATGATGCAACTACACCGACTGATAAATATTGTTTTCATCATTAATGATTTATTTCACCAACATTAGATGATGACTAGAAGAATATTTTTTTGTATTTTTGTTTATAAAATAAAAAAATTGCTCATTTACGTAACTACTATTAAATATGTTGTTTATTATCTTTATATTATAAGATTTGCACCTCTATTAAAAAAATAAAATGTTATATGTTACATTAATTTGGCATTTAGCTAAATAGTGGGTGTTATATTTGCCACCTCTTTTTCAATGTAAAGATTTTTGTGTAAATTTTTCTGCAAACAAAGAAATTATCAAACTGTTTTACTGTAGTTTCTTTTTTAAAAATAACCTATTATAAAGAAAAAAACAAAAATTATTCATTATTATATATCATCACAATGAAAAAAATTATACTAATGACTGTTCTTACTTCTGAAGAAATATTTACCTCTCCCATACGATATAAAAATTCTTTTGTCTTTTTATTTTACTATGCCAAAGGCAAAGAAAGATGAAAAATAAATTTCACTTAATCCACCAAGCTTCTTGGTTTTTTTTAAATGACCATAAACTTATCAGCAATAGACCAAAGTCAATGAACCACAAGTATAACAGAAAAAAACTTTGGTTCATAGTAATTAAACACACATATCGTGGTATAAACATTGCTTTTTGCTGCAAAAATTAGGAAAAAAAGGCAATACAGAACTTTCAATCCAAGAAAAAATGTATAAAAAACAAAAAAAACTTTATATAAAAATAATTATAAAAAAATAAATGGAAAAAACCACCTAGAAGGACCAATCACGGTGGTGTTTCTTAACGTCTTTTATTACTTATTTATTAAATTTTTTTAATGTATTAATATATTTCAATGTCAAAATTTTCCACTTGATCTGGCAATATTTTTATTTTTTTAAAATCAAAAAACATCTATGTTTGATTGTACTTATATTAGTTCTAGTTTAATTTGAGTTTTGATCTAACAAGCGATATGCAGCAAAGTTTATTCATGTGTTTTTTGTAATGTTGCCATGAAATTTTACCTTTATTGGATAATCTGATAATTTTTCATAAACTCATTTAACAGGTTCTAATAAAAAAACGTAAATATAGAGAAATATATATTTATTCGAATTCATAAATTTTTTATGTAGACTTTTTTTAATAATGGAAACTGTACGCTATGATTTTCCGAATTTTATAAAGAAAAAATTATTCATTTATTGTGCAGACAAATGAATCTAAAATGCATCAAAACAAAGTTGTTTTACAAATTTTATTATAATAATTATAAAAAAAAAAAGAGCAAAGATGTGTTCTATATATCTATGTCTTTACAAAACGTTTTTTTAAAAAATTTAAAAACCATATTAATCTGTTCTTTAATAACGTATTGTCATTAAGAAAATATGAATGGTGGTAAAATAAGGTTAGAAAAATAATATTATAATCCAAGGAAAAATTTGAAATATGCCGCAACATAATATACAAAATTTCACCATGAAACCTATAAATTACAACAAAAGGAAACAAGTAAATGAAAAAAATATTCTTTTTATTGTATATTCTTATATTCGCGATGGTATAAACTTTTTATAACTATGCAAGGATTTTATATATGATAAATAAAATTATGATTATATGTGTGTAATTTCACGATATATTACAAATTTTTTAAATGATTTTGAAATTTCTATTAACACATAATTTCGCATAGAATTTTATATTTACCAAAACGTTTTTTATTGACATTTTTTTATGAAATATAAAAAAAATTATAGTATCAGTCGGCGTCAAAAGCACAAAAACTTAAAAGTAAATTACCAAATGTAAATCACAATATAAATCATAATAACACTTTTGATGCACAATATATCGATTTTTTTCGTTATTAAATTCATCAATGTTCAACATTTTTTTCTTTCTGTTTTTTTTTCTAATATTATAAACATGATATTCATGGAATGGATAATTTTTATTTTTTCGTAAGAAAGATGCTTTTTAAAAATAAGTAGCTAATGTGGATCATTTGATACAAAACAAACAGCTACTACATGTGCAATTTATTTAAACTTCTTAGATTCTGCTGATCTACAGCACATAACTAAATATTATTGATGGGCGATTACATGGTTAAAACATACAAAAATTTTACAAAAACAAAAAAAATAGAATTTAAAATTTTTCTACATCATAAAATTATAATTGATTTAATATAATAAGTTGTTTATGCCATAATATAATTTTCAACAAAAGAAAACGTTGTTAAATAATACTATCGAAAATATATTTTCTTAGATAATCTTTCTGATCGTTCTGCTTGGTTTTTGACCAAAAACAAAGCATATAAATTTTTCAATTTTAAAATGATAAACAGTTAAAAATAGCTTGTTTTTTTATCTATATAATTAATAAACATATATTTAAATTTTATAGAGAAATTAAATTGATTAAAGATTTTAACAAACATTTTTAATGCTTATTATATACAATTATTCAAATACACACATATAAAAATATAACTTAAACTCTGGTATTAAAAATGTAAACGGGAGCAAAAAAAAACGATTATAGTATGTATGCAAAGACGAAAATGCAACAATATATTCATATGTTAATAAAGATCGAAAAATATTAAAGATTCATTTTATTGTTATTTAAGTCAATATTTTTGGTCGTTTTATAGATTCTTATTGTTAAAATTTTTGTTATATTTTTCTAACGATGTACTTGAAACGATGATAGAATTTTTTTGGTAATTTTTACAATCAATAAATGCTGTTGTTTTGTCTTATATTACACAAATTGATACCGTTGTTTAAATCTGATTTTAAAAAAACTTGTTTAAAGCTATTTTCAATTTGAGTAATGAGTCTAATGTGTCAATTTTACTCTGTCATATTTTTTTCAATTAGAAAAATCGTGTCAACATAGGTTTCCTTTATCATCCGACCGGTTTGATATTCTTTATAATTTGTAGCAACAAAAAAGGCGATAATGTAAGAGGAACTGTGTTTTCTGGTTAAAAATATTTTAATATAATTTTTTAAGTAAATATACATTTATAATAGTACCGAAATGTCTCATTTTGTTGTAATTTAACCCGAATATTCCAATATGTTCATTGCTTTCTTTCTTTATATACGTTAATTAAATAAAAAAAAAACAATAAGAAAAAAAATACATTATAAATCATATTGGTAGCATAATTTGAGTCACAGGCATTTGACATATAAATAAAATTTTAATGTGTGTTTCTGGGTAATTTATTTTATTTTTTTTGCCAAGTTGTGATTTACAAAATACTTCTTCTTTTTTTTGTGTTTTTATGAAAGAAAATTGAAGTTCTTTTCGTATCGATCTTCCAGAAATCATCAAAACTGTGAGAGCTAATTCACAATTCTATTTTTAAAATATCATAGGCTCAATAGAACTTGGACGAAGCATAATTTTTTAATAAAATAATTTATCATAAATTTTTCTGTTGCGGTTTTTAATACTTTGTCTTTTTTAAATAGGATAAGGGTTATGATTTCGGCAAAAAGTTGAAGTTTGATGTTGATCTTTTGGCGTCACCTTACCAAATAATTACAGACCTGTCGAAATCGCACGAGAAAAAAGCCATTTGATTTGCAATATTTATTTAGGCATCATTTTATATAGCTTTGAAAAAAAGAAAAAAAAACATTAGATGGTAATACAGCAAAAATATTTAGTTTTTTCAAAAACCTTTTACAAATATAACAAAACATGAATACTATCAATAAAATAATATTTTTCCATACTAACATAATGCGATATATAGAAAAATTGTTTTATTTTCATAATTTGTTTATTTAATATTTAAATCGATAAATTCAAAAAAAAACAATAATACAGCCGAGCTAAGCATAGACTAATTAAATAAGCATAGAAAAGACTGTAAAAGGATAAATATTAAAAAAACCACAAGAGTAGGTGTTGGTTTTACTAAATCACACAAGTTAGATCTGCAAGCGTTGACTAAGGTTTGCCAGCCACATAGAATACTCAGTCTTTTAATCTTAGCTATTCCCTTAAATGGTACCATTTTATGGGGTAAAAAATGACAATTTCAATGGTAAATTTGGAGGGATGATAGGAGGCAAATAGGTTAAAAGTCTGTTTTTGGCTTTATGGTGTAAACCTGTGGGCTAGAATATTCTATTGTACTACTATTTGGTATAGTATCTACCATAAACACATGGCAAAATCTTATAAAAAAGTACAAAAATTTTTTATGAATATACACATAAACATTTTTTTTCTATTTTTTTCAAAAATTTGTTGTAAATATTTGAATTGCTTTAAATGTATTTTGATTTAGTTGTATTTTTTTATATAAAATTTTTTTTGACGTATATCTCCCATTATACTATCATAAGTTGCTTATTTTGCTTCTATTACTAAATTATTTATGAATTTTTTAAAAAAAATAATCAAAGAAGATTCTTATAGTGTTATTATAAAAAAATGTAGTTATATTCCACTTTCTATGTGTAAATTTTTTTTAAAAAATATTATTTTGATACTTTTTTTTATGCTGCTATGTTTTTTATATAAAACTGTATAAAAAGTATAATAGGAAACCAACTATATATCCCAAATTATTATTTAACATAGTTTTGCTTGACTCGCGGCACATAATAACGTAAAATAGTTTCGATTTGAGTAATTTTTTTTGTTAATGAGCAATTTTTATTTTTATTATATAGAATTATATATAATCAAACAAAAAGCTTTTAGAGTAAACAAAAAAAATGTTTTTGATGTCAATTGAGTAATATTTTATCATAAAAATATACGATAAATGAAAATATCTATCTTTCAAATGTTTTTTTGTGATTTAACGCCGTTAGTATCACAATTTTTTATAAAAAATATTGATAATGAATGCAAGTTCTTTATCTTTTTGTGAATTATATGTATTTAATATTTTTATTCTTATATACTTAGTTTTAATCTAAAGGACTTCATTATCATGGAATACCATATTTTACGCAAATTTCCAAAAAACATAGTATTATTTGTGTTGTATTCATTAAATAAATATCTTTCATTTTACTGCTTGATTTTTTTTAAAAAAAGAATGTAGATGAAATCGAATAAAAGGGTAAATATTATATATATATTTACTTGCCATTTAATCAAGAAAATTTCTTCAGTAATATATGACTAGCCTTAAAGATTTTTTAAAATTTATTTCCAGTAAATTAAATGAATTTTTTAAATTTCGATAAATAATTATCACGCAGTGTCATATGAAATTCACGACATAAATAATATAAATTCTTAAACAAAATTACATTTCTTGATTCACACCCTGTGCAATGAGAAACAGCAAACAGACTAAAAATAATAAAAAAAATGGGAATGATGAACCAAAAGAACGCTATAACGAAAAAGATGTTGTTAAGAAATTTCTCTTAAATGAAAAACATGGAATTTCTTTTTTAGCTGATATTTATAAGAAACTTCGTGAACATGCTAAAAACAAGAAAAATGCACACAAGAAAAACAGTATAAAAGAAGAGGACCACAATATTAACGCTAATTCAAATTTTATGGATTTAGACGAAAAAAACAATCTTTCGGATTTAAAATGCAACAATATTTTAAATAAAGAACTGGAAGATCTTATTAACATGGAAAACTCACAAATGAAAGATTTTGAAGGCAAGCATTTAAGTTCCGAAGAGGGCAAAAAAAGTTATAAACAAGATTCCTTTACTTTTGAGTGCGATGATGAATTCTATAAAGAACTGGCTCATAATAATAAGGAGATTGAAGATATATTCACAGATATAAAAATTCCATCTAATAACGATGTTAAAGATAAAGAACGCAATAAGATAAAATCAGAACTCTTACTTATTAAAGATATCGAAAATATAATTGAGCTTTATTCTTGTTGGATATCAAGATGCCCAGCCAGAAGTATATATCATGGTACAGTATATGATGGTTTACGGTTGATTGAAGAGTATTGCAGTGAAAAAGAGTTTATTGATCTTTTTAGTTATTTATTCATATAAATATAAACAAATATAATTTTGAATGATACACTAAACATAACACACATCATAAATTTACATTCGAAATTCCCAAATAATATATTAACGTTGGGTGTTTGACATAAAGATAACAAATAAAATGAAGATAATGATTTATTATCAGAAAACAAAAATCTTCAATTTTTTAGTGTGTGTTGTTAGATAAGGTTTTATTTATTTGATTTCGAGAATTTTCTCCGATATCTCCAAAAGAATTATTTTCACCTAAAAGTTATTTCTCCTCTTTTCCAATTTGATACATCTATTTAAGGTTGTATTTGATAAACTAACAATTTATCTTATTTTCGTAATATATCAAAAATTAAATATATTTTAATTATTTTATTAAAAAACACATTTAAAATTTTTAATTTATAAAAATTTCTTGCAATCAATAATTTTTAATTATGTTGTCAATTATAATTCCTTATAATTAAAATATGACATTGCATATTTCTGACAGTGAGAATGTGTGCTATATCATTAATCCAATTTACTCATCATTGATATTTTTTACATTGATTTACGCTTGTTGTATAGATTAACGAGCACATTTTGTTCACATTAACGTTAATACAAGATTTTCTCTGAAATTGTATTTTCTTGACGCAATTTGTAGTTCTTAGAAATTAAATTTTGAATCTTTGAGTAAAAAATTGATATGCCTAAATTATGCAATTGTTAAGACAATATGAAAATATGGGTTTGATATAAAAATTACAAATTTTATAATCAGGACTATTTATCTAAAACTATGATAGATTTATGGGAAAAGTTAGATAATTCTTGGAAAATCCATGACGTGTAAGATCGATTTTACAGTGAAAAAAATAAAAATAAATATTTATAGTTTTTTTTAATATTATTGTCGTAATTCAGTTGCGACAATAATATTCAAGTTGACAATTAAATTTTGAAATTTGTATTATTGCCTGACGTTTACTGAAATTGATTGTGTTTGATTTTGTCATGGTTTTAAGAAAAAGAGTCAATCATAAACTTTTGTCAAAAATGAAAATTCAATACACTTTTTGGTAATGCATTAATTAGCTGTAAATAGGTTGCTTTTAACTAATTTAATAATGATGTCAACAAACAAACACCAAAGAATTTAAATAAATAATGCACATACAAACATTTTTCATTCGCGATTTTTATTCTTTATTTGTGTGACTCTAGACAACAAAATTTAAAGCGCGACAAGTATATCGATAAAAAGTTACTATGATTATTTAAATTAGTTTTGAATATTTGGAAATAATCAAATTCTAAATTATAGTTTTTTGTTGTTTTCTATTCATACGAATTAATATAAATCAAAATCTTAAATTAATTTAAAAATTCAATTACAATTTTTTCTACGGTATTCAAAAAATCGAAAATTAAAAACATCTATATATTTAATATGTACATAAAATAACATTGAATCTTTAAAAATATGAAAAAAACTTAAATTTATTTTTTTTAAGATTTCTACTCTTTGTGATGATTAAGTATGTTATTGGTCAACTACTAATTAATAAAAATGCTCGATTAGTTGAGACGTATTAGTTATTAAGTTTTTTATATGTCCACTGCATTTATATTTTGTTAGTATTAACAATATATTGCCATGCATTAAATATTTACATCTTGCTTAACAAAGAAATAGTATTTTAATGGCAAATTCTTGGTTTTCTAGGTAATTCAGAAGATGAT
Source organism: Edhazardia aedis USNM 41457 (assembly GCA_000230595.3). Taxonomy (NCBI): domain Eukaryota; kingdom Fungi; phylum Microsporidia; family Culicosporidae; genus Edhazardia; species Edhazardia aedis. The sequence continues at coordinate 458,846 of AFBI03000002.1, read as the reverse complement.
ATAGCAAAACATTTTAAAGAAATTATTATGATTGGTTCACATAAAATTTAATATCATATACCGACGACAATAGAAAAAAAATATGTAAAAAAAAAGCTTTTTTTTTGTTGACCATGATGGTTCATAAAAAATGTCACAATCAAAATAATACTGTGAAAAGCAAACGTTACAATTAAATTTTTCAAATTATAGCAATTCAAATGATGTCGCATTGCAATACCGAATGGTAAAATTTCGCAATAAGTGAATATTCTTGTAGCTTAAGAGATAAGGAATAACTTTGTAAAAAGAAATGATCAACATCTGCTTCAATAAAAAAATTTAAAAATGATAGACTCATATGAACGTTGAGACTCATAAGGTACATGATAAATTCACTAAAAAGAAACATTTATGATGGAAACAACCTGAATATCAACATATTTAAGCACAGTATTTCTGCTCTTTTCATTGTTCATTATTTAAAATTTCTGATCAAGTTAAAAAAAAATATATGGAATATTTTTAATAATTATTAAATTAATTATTTAAACATTTTATCTAGGTGAAGCTTTGGTATTTCATCTAAACCTGAAATATTTTTATTTTACAATCCGATCTACATGGAAAATATTATAGGAAATAAGTAGAATATGGATGGTAGAAAGACGAAAACTTTTTATTTATTGAAATCCATTAACTATCTTGTAGAACAGATGAACATACAATCAATCTCAAACCACATCTTTTATATGTTAATATTCGTAAAATTTATAAATAACCCAATTAATAACATCAAAAATTTGTTATTAAATAATTACAATTGCTTTTTTTATTTTATATTTTTTAAGAAATATTAATTAGATTAATAAGCATTTAGTTAATGAAAAGAAGAAATTGCTTTTTTTAATGTACAGAATTTTGAGATATATATTTTTCACCATAAATTATATGAAATTTAATTTTTAATAATTTTTTAATCAATAATATTTTTCTAGCTTTCTACAATAAAAATGTAAGTGCTTGTTAGATTTTGAATTATTATTAATAGATTATTATTAGCGACTATTCTTTTTCAACATCCTTTTGATATCGGGAAAGCTTTTATACTACGCCCGTTCGAGCTTATATAATTAGTTCATGTGATTTCTTTCTACATCAATGATAAAAAATAGTGTATTGTGGCTGGGTCCGAATCGGAACATTACCCCCTACATTTTTCCCATATGTTCATCTGTGAATCATTAACGGTTCATGGTTGAATTCTTCTGGAGTACACAAATCTAAAATTTACTGATCATAATACCAAGAGCGCTTATTTCTAAATAGGAAGACTGCAGTATAATAAAAATCAAATCAAAAAGTAAATGCTCTAAACAAACTTACAAACAAAAAAATTTTATAATTGTAGAAATATTGTTATTTACGAATATAATTTGGAAAATTACTATAATTGAACATAAAGGTCTATGAAAACAAATATTATGTCAATAACTTTATTTATATTCATAAAAATTATGTTAAAAGAGAGTTTTTGAAATTTTTGAAGCTTTATTATGAAGAAAAATTATCAAACGACATATATCTTATCAGCTTGAAAATTTTGCTTGCAACAGTAATCAAATTTACTTTTGTCAAAAAGACAAAATATTGTAACACTAAATAAATTCTTTTAGTGAATATAGTATATTCTAATAATCTGATATGTGGCTTTTGTCATTTAAAAATGTTTTTTTATTTCTGTTGCATTCTGGGCAAGAAAAATATGAATTTTTCTGAAATACAAATTTAGCTGTGAGCTTTCATGGGCCAATATTACTAATTTTTTATATAATCAAATACAGAAAATATATAAATTTTTAAAATACGTTTTATAGTGATTATTTTTTGAATTATTGTTGATTTATACTAATTTTTTGTTATAATATATTTTTTTATTGATTAATTAATTTTAATTTAAATTTATTCATTTATTTGTCGTTTCCTTCAGGTGTTTCTGTCACGATCATATTTTTAATATATAACAATCATTCTAACTGTTTTGGCATTAAATGCATAAATTAAATTTATATTTTTTTATAAATGCTTTTTTATGTTTTTTTTAGTTTGTTTTGTTTGTATTAACCACTGCTAACTTTATATTAAAACGAGAACAAGGCATAGATAGAGAAAAAAGCATTGATACTGATGAAAAGTTCAAAAATCTTTTCTTGCTTACATTCACTCAAAAAATATAAATAAAAATTTTAAACAGCGTTAAAGAAGATCAATGAACTTTAAATTTATAATCGTAATATGTAAAAACGGATAATTCTTAAAGATCACCTTAATAAGATATATTTTTTATCTTGAAAAAAGATTAAAAACAAAAAGTTTCAATTTTATTATTATTCTTTTGCGATTTTAAATTAATATCCTAATCTTGTATATTGATATTTTTTGATAGATAAAATAAAAGAAAGAAATTTTAATTTTGATAAAAAGGTGTCTTTAAAAATTCTAAACTATCACAATGAATTTAAAATTATTTTAAATCATTGTTATTATCGTTTTTTAAAAAATGTAAATCTTGGTCTGTTTGTATTGCCAGGAAAAAAAATCATATAAATAACGTTATATAAAAATACATTATTCACTATTTTAGAGTATTTATATTTTGTCTTACTTGTAATGCTCTTTTTTGGCTCCTCATAAGCTTATTCATGGTCTTAATTTCTGGAGACCTAAGCCCTTATACTTCTAAATAATTATTTACTCTTTTGTAATTTTACTAGAATTAAATATATGTTATTTTTAGTTTAATCACACGCTAATTCTTTTTTCTGATTCTTATATGTTTTAGAAGATTAATATAAATGATTTTATGATTCTCATTATTCTAAAATATACAGAAGCTCTATAGAAGACCAAATATATTTGGTATGCGATAAAGGTTTGCCTGAATTTTTATTCTGTATGTTTTGACATTTTTCCGTGTTATGTGTAGCAACATTATTATATTTTTTTATTGCATTTCAAAAATTTTTTATATAAAGAATATCACAACGAAAAAAATGCAACCATGTTATTTTCACCAATATCATACAAAATATGCAACAGTGGTATAGAATTTTTTATATAGTGAAATGTTTTATTTTCACAAAAAAACCATGTATATTTTTAATTTTAATCTGTTTTATAGTTATAAAAAGCCTTCTATTCAATATATCGAATGTATATTCAAGAAAAAAATTGTCGTTTATTTCTATTCATAAAATCTTGTGATTTTTAGTTCTATTGTTATAATATAACAAAAAATCTAATAAATTTATAGACCATTTTTATCGCATTGCATCAAATAAATTATTTTTTTTTCTTTGCTATTTTGCTTACTTAGATATTAAATAAATAACCAGATTGGTATTTACTAACCAAAACCGTATGTTTTACTGTTGAAAATAACTTTATATCTAGTGTCTTGTGAATATGGTGAACGATAAAAGAATTTATTCTGAATAGTGAAAAATATAATAAAGTAAGGTATTTAAATTGCATTTCACGAACTTTTTATGGTGGTTGTAATATTTCATTGGTAAAGTTTATTGAATAAAAATGATAAAAAAGATGCAAAGTAATATAAAAATTCGTAAAATTTTCTTGGATTAAAATTTATCCTTGCTTTCAAGTTTATTTAATCGCGAAAAATTCAGCAAAAATTTACCACCTTTGTTGTATAACATTATAAATTCATGTATAATAAAGATTTCATAAAATCATATAAATTTTGGGTGGTCAATAAATTTAAAAGCAAAGAAATAGTTAAAAGTAAACAATAAATACAATCTAAAAAATAATTATGGCTTATATTCTATACAGGGAATAAAAAAATAAGCATTGTTTGTTTTTTTCTTTGGCGAAATAATTCGTTCAGTCACTGTTTTGCTAACATGAATTTTTGCTAAAAAATGAGTCATATTAATAAAAATAAATTGGCTTTTTTTGATTTTTTTAGTCAAATACCGTGATATTTTTCACAATTTTACTGAACATATATAAAAAAATTTAGATCTTGATTGCTAACCAAGTAAATTCTCTCTTTATCTGTGAATCCTGAAAAAATCCGAATTTACTAATATAAAAAAAGTAAACCATACACAAGATAGTTACACAAATATTTTAATAATTTTTGAATTAAATTTGTATTATTTTTTTTGTTTTAGAATATTAATCACCAATGGGGAAATCAAAAAGTCGTAGCATAAAATCTATCAATGTTTTTTAAAATTTGTCAATTAACAAAAAAACTCAGAGATCAATAAAAACAATCTATATTTAACAAAATTTGTGATATAACTGTTAAAATGTCTAAGCAACATATCACAATAATATACTGCTATGCTTGTAAAAAGTGAATTCTTGGAAGATAATGGTTGTGAACAATATTTTTAATGGGAAAATTACTAGACCTTCTTATAATCAATTTCCTCGTGTTAATTTTTTTTTCTTGGGTTAAATTACATTTTTGTAGTGAAAATGCATTAGAAAAAGAAAAATCATGGTGAGTTAGCTAGGATGTGAGGATAAGTCTGTACAAATTGCACTAAAAACGCTTATTTGAATAGTTAACTGCAATAAAAACAGCAGATATATATCACTTTATTTTTAGAGAATATAAAAAATAGATCATTTATTCGTAGTTTGATTCTTAAGAGCTATGAATTTTATATGTAATAATTTTTTATGTTGTATTTTCTTTACTGAAATGATTACATAAATTACTATTTTAAGTTGTGCCTCTGAATTTAAATTTAAAACTGACTCACAGACAGAGCGAATTATATTTTAAAAATATTACATACAATTTAGATCAAGAAAAAACATTTATATCTAAAAATATATATTAATAACATATTTTGTTTTTTTTATTCTTTTATAAAGCGGCATGTGTCTCAAATGGTGCATTTTTCAAATATAAATTGTTTTATCTATTAGAAACACTTATAAAATCATATTGTGACTTTCAACAATTTTCGATGAGTTTTTTTAGTTATTCTGATTTATTAGTCTTAATTTTGCATGTATAAACGTAATGGGGTTATATTTTTGGGTTAAATACAAAAAAATACTTTTTAGAAACAGGTTTTAGGCGCAAATTAATATTATATTTGTAAAAAAATATTAAAAAAATCTGTAGTTTTCACAATTATATCTTATCCAAGAAACAACTAAGCGCTTATTTTGCGTTAAAATTCAAAATAATGAAAAAAGAAACAATTATTTTATTTTTATAGTGTATATTAAATCGGAATCATAAATTGAATTATTGAAAAGATATATATATATATATGTTAACGTTTTTAAAACATAAGACACACAAAAATTAAGAAAAATCTTTTGTAATAAAAATACTTTATGTTTTTATTGAATTTTTATAAATTTAGGATTCGGTTATAAAGTCATTAATGCATTTAAAGATTCAAATAAACAACAATTTTCTGATTTTTATAAAATTATTTTTCCAAAGAGACAACATTTTTTTGTGATTTACATTAAAGGTGGGCTTTAGTGTAAAGAGCATAAAAAATGATTAATTGTTCTATTAGCATTAGGTTTAAATTTTTTCTTTTATTTTGACAACAAATTTTTTTCTACTATAGTGTCATTTACAACAATTATATATTATTTGATAATACAACATTCTAATATACATAATTAAATAAAAAACTCAGATGCTATCCGATGTAAACGTTCGCCTTGTGAAAAAAGGTTATAAAGGTTTTCTCAACCATTATAGTTATGTAAGTTGCCATCGTCGTTATACCCAAATGCCAATAACATTATACCTCAATAAAATAAACAATTTTTTTTGTTTTTAAATTTAATTAACCCTTCAAAATTCTAACAAAATAGATTTTTAGTTTTACATTTCATATACAATAAATTACGCGCCTAAACAAAAACGAGAAGATCCATCAAAACCGCTTTCATAGCGAGATTTGCGCAACTCAAAGTCCCTGTTCGGCAATTACCAAGCCGAAGTTAATGCGAACTTAGGGAAGTAGTATCTTAAAAATTAATCTCTATCATTACATCCCTATTTTTTTAGCAGCTCTCTTGCCTATTTATGTTAAAACAGAAATTTAAAGTAATATAAGAATTTACAATTCTATAATATGCATCTACAAATCTTTAATTCTTTTTTACAAATGCAATTATTAGAAACTGAATTGATCATTAATTGTTTATTAAAATACACATAGTTGCACGTATTTAATATGAATTAGATTTTCATCTTGCGTTTGTACATAAAAATAGTTTAAATCAAGCGATATAAAATTATTATATTATTATTTCAATTATACCTTTTTCAAAGAAAAAAATGGCATGAGCTTTAAATGATAGATTAAATTATCTTCAAACAACACAGAGTTTTTGTTTAACTCTGGGTTTTTCTTTGCTTGCTATTTTTAGGAATATTTCATATATGTTTTTTTTTTAAGATTGTTGTGTTTTGATTTGAGGTATTTTGATATCAAGAACATTGTTTGAATATGTTTTAAACCTTACTAAAACACAGATATAGTTCGTATCACGTGCGAAATGAATATTATATATAAATAAATCTTATTAACAAAATTTCTATGAACTAATGAAACAATTGCTATCTAATAAAACATATTAGATGTATAAGCTAAATATCATGAAAATAAAAAATTACTGCAAAAACAAAAAGTGGAAAAATGAATAGCATATATAAAATTCTTTAAACTTTTAATTGTTGCTTAATCGCTATAAAAAAAATAAAAGATGAAAATAGTTTTATTTAACCTTCTCTTTTAACCTTTTTGGATATGAATTTTATATAAAAATAATTTTAGATATAATCTGTTAATTGTATACATATTTTTGAAGTTAGTTATTTTTATTAAATTAAAATTTAATTGCTATAGAATTTTTTCATAATCGAATTTTTTTTAAAAAAAATGCTGTTCTGGTTTATAAAACTATAAACATATCTGCAATGATTTAAAGATCTAAAATCAAAATTCGACAATATGTTCAATTTTTATTAATATTATTATTAAAATTTCAAAATTTTAAAAAACATCTCAGTAATAGGTTTTTGAACCAACTGTATTCTTCAAATCATCAAAAAGTTAACAACAATTAGCAACCGCAAAATATATAGAAAAACATTTTTAACACATTTACACAGTAGTATAACTGTAAATTTATGTATTGAATGAACACGGAAAATCAATTTTTTGATTATACTTACCATAAGTTAAAAAAGTTTTATAGTGCTAGACAATATAGAAAAGATAAATTACAGGTCAAAAAAGCTTAAAATTTAAAAAAAATAGTACTCAGTTAGCTGGAAAGCATATAAAGAATGTATATTTGCATAATTAATATTTAAAATCGAAAGTATTATAATATTCAAATTCAAAACACACGATCTTACTTACAAAGATTATTTTAACTGCACATTTTTTTAGAAAGTATGAGCGATTTTGTGAAACAGAATTACAAAGTGTAATATTCTTTAAAATAATTTTTTTTGAAATGAAAATTTAAATTTTTATCTATTTTGCAAGCTTATATCTAAATTGAATGCCTTAATTTCGTTAATAAGAATTCAATACATCTCGAGAAATGTTGCCATAGCTTTTATATTCAATAAAAATTATTTTATGCATTCGGTTTATCAAGTCAAACCAGTGTGAAGAAACATATTTATGAAAAAACTAAAACCTAATGCTCTAAATTTGTTTATAATATGGCTATTTATATGTTATAAATCAAATACAAAACAATATCTCTTATTCTATATTACATATAAAACAGATGGTTCATGTAAAAAACGGCTCAAATATTAAGCCATCTTTATAGCTCAAATGATAGTGATTTGTATCACAATATAGACAGTTAAATATTGTATTAGTGATCTCAAATCAAATAAAATCATTTTTTTAATTAAAAAAAGTATTATAATCTAAATAATATTTATTTTTAAGAAACGATGAATACCGAAAAATGAACTAAACAACAATGAAATAATCTTTTATATAAAAATTGATTGGATATAAACACAAAATAGTTTTCAAATACAGCTAAAAGATTTTTTTTAATTAACATCGTCTATAAATATTATTTTATAAAGCGTATCATAATAATTTATTCAAATACAATATTAGTTTTAGTGATTTGTGTCGGTAACTTGGATAAATTTATTTTATTAAGGAAAATTAATATCTCGGCGTATTTTTTGAATGTAAAAAATAAAATTATTTTTATTATATATTATTATTATTAATACCCTAAGCAAAAAAATAAAAGATATAAACTCGAGGAACATAATTTATGCAGCTAAAATGAATTAACATAATTTTTTTACTGAAACGACTTAACTGCAGTAATATATTGCGGTATATTGACTGGACGTTGACGCTTTACCAAAGAAATGACTGTTTAAATTGGAATGCTATCAATGTTGATTTATTATTGAAAAATTTTATTTGTATGAAAATGTCAAATAATTTAATTAGAACTATTATAACATTTTAAGCTTTAAATTAATATTTATTTAAAATTTTTATGATTTGATAATTTACTTGTTAAAATATTTATTAGTATTCTATTTTACTCTTAGAAGAAAATAATTAGCGGTTATATTGAAATAGTTATTGGCAAGAATGATGATTTTTAAATCCCATAATTTGTGTTAATTCAGGTAAAATTGATGAATATTGATTGATTACATATTAATTGATAATTTATGCTGAAAAAAATAATGCAATGTGTAAGTTATTGGTGTCTTTATAAGTACTAAACGATTTAAAGATTTTAAATATAATTGAATATCATAAATTTACTTCATTTTGTTTTTTAGCTAAACCTGATACATTCAATACCAAATATTATGTTGCCTCTCTGTCATTCAACATATTAACGAAATATTTAATTTTTGTTTCTAGATATATAAACCCTAAGTGTAAAAAATTACGACCCTAAAAAACATTCCTATTTCCATGTTTTCTAATAGTCAAGTTCCCAATTCTTGTAGCATTTGTGTTTTCAAAAAACCATTTAATGTTACGAAATCTTATTATTGATTCCATTTGTATTTTATCCTTGGTTCAATAGAACTAAGGCAGGACAATCATCGAATACTAAAATAGAATTCGCTGCTTCTTAATATTGTAATTTCCTGAAATTTATATCCATAATAATATATGTAAGGTGGTAATGAAATCCTAATTCGTATGAAAAACATGTTCTAAATAGTTTAAGAAACTAAATATTAAAAAAATTCAATGTTGAGTATCATCGGAATACGCTTGATGTGACTTTTGAAAGTCAAATATTTTTATAATCAAAAAGGGTGCCTTTAAAAAAGGAAATAAAAACTACGTTTAAAAAAAGATTTTTACATTTTTTTAATTGTTTTTATCTAGGAGGAATAAATTGTTGATTTATTTTGTTTAAATCATTGTTGAAAGATTGAATATCAATCAACTTGATTGAGAGTCCTTATTTAAGGTATATGAATTATTATATGATGGTGAAAAATAAGAAAAAAGAAATAAATAAACAGATCGAGGCTTCACCTTCCAACATTCAGAAATTTTACTTTTTGTATTTATGGATGAAATTTTGTTCTAAAAATAAAAATCTTTTTATTGCGTATGTTTTACAGAATTTAGCATATTTTCTTCTTTATAAAAAAATTTTAAAAAATAAAAAAAAAACATTCATAATATCAAAACATATAAAAACATAGGTTTTATTTGTTTATTTTAGTAAATTTATGATCTTAAGCTGTCTGATGTCTGATTTACTAAGAGAAATGCTCCAGTGATTGTGAACAAAATAATAAACAAGTATCATCCATACCGTTGATTTTGCAATAAATATGAAATTTAGCGATTGATAAGCTGGAAAGTGGGATATTACTATTTATCATATACGTATTAAGCTTGGAAAGTAGATCCGATTTTTTGGCATACAACGGATAGATGGATGTAGAAAATTCATTAAGGATGAAAAGATTATTATTCACAGTATAGCGTGTAATCATGTTTTCACGGGTTGGCTGCTGTTCGGATTTCCCGAAAATATACCCAACATCAATGCTTTTGAATGAATTATGCTTCAAATTAATTATTTTCATAATAACAAAAACAAATTCATATGTGCAGAGAAAATCATTCAAAAAATTTGAATGTAGGAAATTGAAATAGCTTGACGCCATAAAACAAAATTCTTGATAATGATATCTCAAAAAATTTAGATCTTCAATTTCGTACAAAATCGCTCTGATGGCATAATGCTCTTGATTAACAATAAAGTAGGCCAGACTATTAATAAGTCCTTGGATAAAATCAAATGAGAAGAAGATATCAATTTAACAAAATTTCGAATTACCGATATAATAACAAACATTATGAATATAATTTGCTTGTGTGTTTGAGATATATCTAGCACAGGTAGATTTATGATGCTTATATATTTTTAGCTCATAATCCATATTATAATAATGCATTTTCCAAGTATCTGTATTTAATTTAAAACCAATTTTAAGTAATTCCCAAAATTTTCAATAAAAATACCACCATTATTACTGTGAATCCCGTCTTTTTCAAGATCAAGATTTATTATAAAAGAAAAAGTTTTATTTGGTTCAGAATTAGAATCGTCTTTATACTCTTGAGAATTCGAATTCGAGATACTTTGTTTTGTGAAAACGAACCGTTGAATATATGTGATATTTTCATTATTCGATGAATTTGTGGTATCTGATCTCATTATGATTTTTTCTGTTTCGATAATTTCATCTAGCCATTCTTGATAAATTATTCTTTTAGTTGAGGCACTATCAAAATCTACCCAACCGATATGGTCTTTTTTTAAAAACTCAAAACTTCTTTCTGATCGAAGATCAGCAAAAATTTTATCTATTAATTCTTTGTTAGCAGAAAAACATAACTGAATGTTTTTTGGCTTGGTTCTGATCTTGTAATTGTCTAAAATATATTGTAGATATTTGAATTTTTGAAAATATTCTAAAACAAAATTTGCACATATTGCCACAAAAAAATCAGTATCTTCTGCATTTTGGACAGAATTTTCTTTTATCACATTCACAATACTTGTAACGAATGGAAAAATACACTTTCGATTTTTACTATCATCGATTTTTTCTAATGAAAACAGCAAATTATATAATTCTATAAAGGACACCGGATTAGGATATACATCTTCGAGTTTCAATTGTGAAATTTCTTGCAATTTAACCGAAATTTCACAATTTGCAAATATTATATCGATGTTACTAGCTATTCGTATCTCAGATAACAACCTGTGATTAATTTTTTCTGGCAAGTATTTTGAAAAGTTGTTGTTTAAATAATCAATAAAGGTGCTTAAACATATGTTAAAATAAGATTTTTCACCTTCGATGTTAACCAAAGACAAAGCAGAGAATAAAAGATCGAAATCAACACAATGAGATTCTATGTCTGAAATAAGACTTTGCATTGTTCTCATAATTTTTTTACGTGCATTTTTTAAATCAATGTACATTTGATTGTAAAATTCACTATTTTCATCTAATTTTTTAATATGATCAAGTATATGCTGTAAAGAATCTTCATTTTTTATGTCTATTTCAGAATATAAAAACCGTTTTATTACTTCAATAAAATGATCTTGGTCAAAATTCATAAAATGTAATTCACCATTACAATTATTAAAAATTTTATACACATTTTTTAAAAAAGCAACATCAGTGTTTATTGCGAGGCAAAAAATCATTTTTTTTTTTCAGAAATTCATATGCAGGAATTAACTGATCAAGAATATAAAGACATCGATTTCTATAATCTGTCATGCGAAAAAATGTTTCGTCATTTCCTATTTCTTTGCTGTATATAAAAATTTCCTGATTTCTATAATCTGAATATTTGTTAAAGGAAACTTTATATCCATTTTCTTCAAGGTTTTTTTTCAACTCCATATAATTTACAAATTCTTCTATTTCAATGCTTTTTATACCGCTAGCAGTACTTTTTAAATGATGATTTATCTTTGAATAGAGTAAATACAAAGATTCATTAATCCTATGCATCAAATTCAAAATATAATCTTTCATTTTTGAAAAAAATTTAATGACATTCGGAGAAAACGCATCATTTGCTGTATTTCTGGAAAATGATTTCTTAAGAATATTTATAAAAGAATCTGCCATATCAAAAGGTATACAAAAAAATACAGTTTTATCGAGCGAATTTTTTAACGAAATACCTAATCTTTTTTCGTAAACAACAAATGGTACATCTTTAATTGATTGTATGATTTTATTACATTCCTCTTCTGTAAAATGGTTGTTATTTACTTTTTTTTCATTTTCTTCATTAAAATTTGATGCATAGATCAAGTTTGGAAATTTAGGTGCTATTAACATCACATATAGACAATATTTAATCAATATAGGCGCTATATTTAGCGAGTAAGAAAATATTGTACATAAAAATGTTATTTTTTTGCTGATTTTTCTTGTGTTTAAAATTTTCGTTTTTAAAAATATAGAATTTTTCTCTAAAGTTCTTGTAATTTTTTTACAGCCAAACGACAAAAATCGACCTGTTATATATGTATCTTCTTTTCGTAACATCAATTTCAAATTTAAAGGTGTTTGTATTTCTTTTTTTAAAAATCAAATTTTTTTCTGGAAAAAAAATAAACTTGATGGAATTTGTTCATCACTAAAAACGGTTTATACTTAAAATATAAATAAAATATTTTAACAATAATATTTACCTATAAAAACAAAAAAAACTAAAAAAAGTGGTTTAAACACTTTCGAATGTATAATTAGCTTCTTCATAATAAAAAAAATGTAACTTAAAACGTCATTATATGTTCTTTTTAATATTATGATTTATATTTAAAATTACTTTTTACCATTGTAAGTATTATGACAGATATCAAATATATAGAAAAGAAAGAAATTTTATTAAATATACAATATTAAAATAGGAAAAAAATTCATTGAAAAATTGGTAGATGTAATTATAAAAAAAGACGATAGAAACAATAAATGTTTATAAAAATTAAACCAAATTTTTTTTATGTTATATTTTTTTAACAGAATTTTATATTAGACAAAAACTCTAAATTTATTAAAAATTATATCACCTTGGTTGTTAATGATATTAATCTATGAAAAATATTATAATATGTTTGTTTGAACCAAAATTATATATTTCTTTCATTCAATGATATAAAAATTTTCATCGATACATTACTTTTAATAATATGAATTTTTATTTTTAACTTATTAAATTTAAAATCAATATACATTGTTTTATATAAAGTAAGATGTATGAGACCAAATTTAACTTGTGTTTGTAATTAAGAGTTTTTTCCATTTTTACACATTTCATCTTTATTATACCAAAGTAAACATTTGAAATTTCAAAATAGACAAGAATTCTCTAATTATGTTATGAGAAGAATAGACAATTGCTATTTTTTCAATAATAATATTATCATAGAAGTTAAAACCAATCAAAAAAACTTTTACGAAGGAAAAAAAAATTAGTTGCGAGAACTAAACGAAATAATTTTAAATATAAGTAATTTTGACCTTTCAACAAAAAATTAGACTTTAAAAAGTAAAAAAATAAAATGAAGTTGTAGGATTCGTTGCAAATGAACCTTTTTATGCAAGTATATAACCATAATATTTTGCTTCACTGTCATACTAATTTCAAAAAATATTTTCATCTTTATCATTTTTATTAATAGAACTTCTAATAATTATCGGTACTAATTCTAGTTCTGCAGCCAATAGAAATGAATTATAGCTTTGTTGTCAAACAATCACTTATATTCATCATGATTTACTAAATCACATTAAGTTTTATATTTTTTAAAAAAACACATGAAATTTAAGATTGCACAAAATTTTATAATTTAAAATAAAATTGTGTATTTTATGGTACAATAGATGAGCTATCAACCAAAAACAACTAAATAAATTAGATATAGTCGTTTTTTAACTGATTTTTTTGGAATCAAAAAAATTTAAAAAAAATTACAAAACAAAAATAAAATTAAAGAGATTATTTTAAATAAATTATGTTAATAATAACAGTTTTTATAATTTACACATAAATGTAAGTAAACAGTCAAAAAAGGTAAAGATTCTTTTAAAAAAACAATTCATTTTTGTGTAATTTTAGGCGTGTTGGAAATTTGGAAATGTATTTATTTCAATAAAACATAATTCTTCCTTATAACAGCAAATAATTGCAAAATTTTATAAAACATTTTACTTTTTTAACATATTGTCTATTTAACTTTAAACTACCCTTTTAAGCACTTAAACTAACGAATTAAATCAAAGAAACCTAAGATATGGAATTGTTTGAAATAAATATAAATATTTAACGTTATAAATATCACTTTAGTGTGTATTTATTCTCAAAGGAATTTATTATTCGAACCCTTTAAATGTCTGAAAATATTTTTTGATAGTCCTTAATGTGCATAGAATAAATAGAAGTAAATTTATTTTTAAAGGCTAATTTCGTGGTCTTTTTTTAACAAATCTATTATTAAATTTTTTATAGTTTTTTTAGCTAATCGAAACCTAAAACAGTTCATAAAAGAAAAAAATATAAAAAAATGAATTTAATAATTTTTTTAATATATTATTTATATTTAAGACGTGAAATAGTGTAACTTTTTGATGATGGAAAAAACTTGAACTAATGAATATTATGATTCTAACTGATTTTAATCATTAGAAATTTCTTTATAAAAGTAGAGAGCAAAAGAAAAAAACCCTTTCCCACAACTATTCAATAAATTGAATGTGATACTATACTGAAATGGTCTTTATTAGCGTGCGAAAGCAATTCTTACTTGTTTTTTTTTACTAAGGGCATCGTAAAAACACGTTAAAAAGATATGATTGTGGTTGATTTAAGATAATTGACGTAATTACCTGGTGTTCGGTGTGGTTGCAAATAATAATCAAATAAATTGAATTATTATTATTTGAGAGCAGGTATTATTATATATGTTAATTTCGGCAATTTATCAACTGCCGTGAAACCGATAGTCATAGATAGTTTTTCCTTGGTTCTCGCGCTTGAGTTCATTTTGATTCATTTGTTTATTCATTTATATATATTAATATTTTGGTAAGTATTAAAAGAACATTATTAGATTCTGGATTAAATGTTTGTTGAATATATAGAACTTTACGATTTTAGTGTATATTATTTCATTAAAATTATATATATATAGGAAAAATGAATGTTTATTATAGAAATTTTGTCATTTGATAAGTGAAAATGAAAAATTATACTCGATAAAATAATCTTGTCAAAAATTTGAAATAAAAAATTGTCATTGGTTAATGTAATTGTTGGATTTTAAAACATCCATATCTTTAAAAACACCTGATACACACAGGTTTGTTGCAGATAAGGTTTTGAAGTAAACCACAGTTGTTGATTGGTCCGATAACGGACACAGTGAAACAGTTATGTTTCATGTTTGCTATTTATAGCCATTTAGTAAATAAATTATGTGTGCTAAGAAGTCTTTAATAAACATGTTTCTTTATCTTCTTCTGGTACTACTGCACTTCCCAAGCGTAATCATTACCAATGTAAATTAGTTCTTTTTAGGAAAATTGACATAAAATGATTTAAGAGGTTTTACTGTAAATCAAGTAGTTTTAAAAATATTGATTTTGATGATTGATGATTATTGATTGTTTTGAAAAACTAAAAGAAATTCGTTTTAAATAAATATGCATAAAAAAATCTATAATTTGATCTTCGTTTTCTCACAATTCTAAACGAGATCCGTCCAACAATGTTGTAACAAAATAACTACAAGAGTAATAAACATTATGTTTAGTATATCAAGCATGATCATAGGATTATTACATTTATGTTCACTTTTCAATTATTGAGGATTATGAAAAATAATGTATTTGTCATAAAATATGCCACAAAATATGGTATGAGAAGAAAATCTATTATTATTTTAGATTAATACATGCTAAACAACGTTCCAACCATTTAGTATAGATATATTTATTATTAAAAAATATTATATTTTATATTTAAAGTTTTTTCGGATCTTTATTTGTTTGCTAACTAAAAAACAAATAAAGGATAATCTAATTTTGTTTATATATATTTTGATATATAATTTCTTTTTTGTGCATAAACGTTAATTATTAATTCTGCAAATAAAAAAAAACCATTTATTCTATAAGTCCACTCATATCAATGATGAAATGTATGCTAGTTTTTATAATAAGTCACATACCGCTAAAACCCAGATCAATAATGATAATACATAGTGTGAAGCTTTCTATTAGGTGATTTGTTATATATATTAGATCATCAGCTAACAAAACGCTTTCCCTGCTTTTTATACGTAATTGTTTTGCACATCTACTAAATAATGAGTTATCAATACACATTTTTTGAATTATTAATTATGAAATTCCTTAGAAATTTCTAGGAATATACCTACACATTTTGTCACTGTTTATAAGAAAAACATACTGAAAATAGTATGAACCTGTCGATATTTTGCTATTTTTCAAAGTAGACAAATCTAACTGAGATAATGTATTATGAACAGACTAATTTTTGATGTTAAAATAATCAAAAAATAAAATCAATATTAGAATTGTCATTATAGTGGTTATCAGTATAGCAATCTAAATAAAACAATATGCGAAAATTGTGAGATGTGCAAATGACAGAAAGTTTTCATATTCTAAGTATCACATTTTCAAAATTCCATTTGTTATTGTTAAAAATGCAGAAGAATAAAAGCACATAGCTTCAAGTGCAACAAGGGCTTGTTTTCTTTTATTTATTGATGCTGCAGGTGAAATGTGAGCATTATCTATGCCATCCTTAGAAGAGAAGAAAAAGGTAAAAATGATGAAAATATAAGAGGGTTCATAAAAATTAAGAATAGCATAGGAAATCGAATACTCACAACCATACCTACATAAAAATTTTACAAATAATTTTCTTCGTTATTATCTTTATAGTTCTTTTTTTATTCGTTATTTCCTTTTGTTTCCTCGTTATCTCCGTTCCATCTCGCCATCGAAGCGGGATCCCAAAAGTTGTATATACTAGTCACATATCATAAAGCTTTAGGTTTTTTCCTTAAAAATTATTAACAATTGAATTTAGATTTGTTTTCGTTACTTTTTTCGGGTTATTAAATTTTTCAATTACAAATTAAATTAAGAATGATAGTGCGTATTACACTGTGTAATTGCCATAGGCACGATAAAAACAACAAAGACTAATTGGTGACAGATAGTGTTTATTGTTTATATTTTTTTGTGATGCATTGATTAGATGGTGTCTTTGTCAGCTGCAATGTCGCCTGTGGCCATTTTGACGTTTTGATTATGTATGGGTAACAGAAAATACCCGTATTCATAGCTTAAATTATCATGAAGGACATTATTGGTAAATTCCTTCACACAAGCATCTACCCCTCTTATTGAAAGTTTAAAAGTCATGAAAAGTATTTTTGCATTAGAAATGAAGTCATAGAAAATTATCACTTAAGTAGTTTAAAATGATTTTATATTTTTATTTGTTATTTGTTTTTTTATAATCACTATTTTATTTAACCTTTGACTGAAGCTTCTAAAAGTTTTTTATATAAAATCTCGAGGGCTAGTCAAATACAAATTTTAATCATGTAAGAAATTAAATATTCTTAGTTATACATATGCATATTGATTATATTACCAAGAAAAACATAACATTAAAACTTTACAACATCTAAAAAAAACTATATAGAAAATTTCTCATGTTTTGTTCTATTTATTCTTAGACCCGATCTTACAACATAATATAAAAAACGATTTATATTGCCAACAAAATTATTGAAGAATAAATCTAAGTATATGGCTGTAAAACCATAAAAATTCACCAATTATATGTAAAGAATGTCAAAATCTAGATATATGATCATAACAATTTAGATTTTTAAAAACCACTATTTTTAAAATTGTTTTATATGAAATTAGTTGTTTAAAGACAATTTTGGAAAATTAGACATTAGTTTGCTTTCATTTTAAGATGAATTATTGTATTTAAAATATGCTATTTTGTTATAGTGGTATATTTTTCTCAATAAGAAATTCAAAATTATCTACATTAATTTTTTATATCTAACATATCATTAAGAACAATATCTATATTTATTAATATTTTTGTATATTTTTTCTTGGATGAAAATATAAATTTGATACTTTAAAGCAATGCTATAAGCCTTAAAAATCGATATTCGTTGAATTGATATTAACCCATCGTGTTTTTGAAATTTTTTATCTACTATAAATAAACAATTAAATAAATAAAAATTGCACATTTCAGATTAAAAATTCTTTTATAATGTGATAAATATATGCATTTAACTAATGATATTTTTTGTTAATACGTTTATTTTATAAAACATTTATTTTCTGTAACACTGGGACTTTACCATATTTAAAATATGATTTAAGAATGCTAAAATATTTCTTAATATTATATTTATTTAAATTTTTATTTAGAAGTCATTAATGTAACTACCTTTTCCCCTGTTTTTATTACTACTATTATTAAAGTTTTTACTAATACTATTTTTATTAATACTACTGCTAAATTTATTAAACATTTCTTCTCTTCTTTTTTTTTAAAATTTAAATACTTTTTTGTGATTTTTGTTATGTCTCTGATAATCACGTTCACTAAAAGGAAATTTCGTATATTAGAAATTATATTGTAAAAAAAAATGTTAAAAAATGTTTTTTTTATTATATTTACTAATTTATATTCCAAAATAAGCATATATTTAATTAGAATATAAAATGAAGATTTTATGTGGTGTATTATACCACAATCTATTTCCGATTTTATATAAATAAGATATTTTTTTAAGATTGAAGACAAAAGAAATTTCTCATATGCTTAATATGTTTTAAACATAATGAATTGATATAAATTCTATTTTCTAGTTATAAAGCACATTTAAAAGCTGTAAATATGTTAGAAAAAAGTAAATGATCGAATATTGTAAAAGAGATTGCATCATGCTGCTATAAAATTATTAGTTGCTATAATATATTACATAATATTTGGTATTTAGACACATAAAAAGATTATCGAGGCTTTTTCTTGGAGAATATATATAGATTACGGTTTAAATAGATACATGTATTTAACACATAATCTGACTACACATAACGTTACGAATGGTATATTCTGGTATTTATGTCGCATTTAAAATGTTTGAATGCGAATTAATATGTGTTACAATAAAACACAACGTTTTAAGCATGTTTGTAATAAATAACATGACTTTTTCAAAAAAATCTGATTCTTAGTAAATATTTTTTGCTTGTTTTAACCGCGATTGCATTTATATTCTATGAACATAAAATAACAGAAAAATTAGAAAAAGATAGCCATTATAACAATTCATCCCAATCAATACAGGGATCAATCTACTCACATTCTGGAGGATAGACATGAAGAATGGATTTTCACAAAACACACAATTTGTAGCTTTTTAAGGTTTTTTGGATTGAAGTTGTTTGTATAATAATAAATTTATTGGTATTTTTTATCGATAATATAATATTCTATCAATCAATATGATAACTATGACAATTATTATAATATTATAATTTTTTATTTACAAACCAAATTTGATTGATGATAGGTGCAGAATGTTATTGGTAAGAGTCTGACGACTTTATCAACAATAAAGTTCTTTTTTTATTTCAATTATAAGGATATTGTCTATAAATAGACAATAGAACTAATAAATATGCCTTTTAGAAAACATAATTATATTTGAAATTTTGATCAGACTCAATTATCCAACACAGTATAAATGAATTTAAAAATTAAAAAACTTTCCAAATTGATAAAATGCCTAAAATATAATAAAAATGGCTGAGGTTTTCTAAGGGTTACAAAATTAATATTTGATTTAATTGATAAAAGCATAAAAATAAGGTTAGGGTAAATATTTCGAGAAGGTATATATTTATTTAAAAATTGGTAAAATACGTACTATATGTTTTATAAACTATTGTACATATTACAATGAAAAAAATTTCACACAAAAATTCCAGTACAAAATGATCAACTATTTTTATTTTCTCTTTTTCTGACTGAACTAAAAAAACTATCATTATATAAATTACATTCCTTGGAATACGTAATCCGGGCAAGAAATAATAATAGATCTAATCAGCGACTACCTCCTTTATAGATATTGAATGGATAATTTGAACTAAAAAAAACGTTTAAAAACCTTATTTATATTGTATAAATTTTTTAGTTTGTTGATTACTAAGCTTTTTAATGGAATTTATTTTAAAAATAATAAGATTTTTTGGTACCACGTAAAAATACACACATTTTCACAGTTGACGGTTGTAATCTCAAAGTTTAAATATTATTTTGTTATTATAATTTAGCCAATATTGAATACAAAATTTTTCTACTCATGGAATATTCAAATAGTCTACTTAAGAGTTAATTGAATGAATTTCATATAGAACATATAAAAATTTATTACATAGTGCTTTCTTTCGTGTATTGAACGGAAAAGAATTAGATAGCTTTGGCTAGCCTACCAAATATTTTTTAAAATCCTTTGGTTTACTAATTAATGCATATTTTCTATATTCAGCATTTTAAAAAAAATTACCTTGAATTTTGCTAGATGTAATACAATATTACAATAATATTTTAAATTTAATGCTTTTTTCAAAATTTTTCTTTTATTTGTTATTTTGTTTCTTTAGTATATTTAAATTTTTCTTCTTAAAACAAGATCTTATTATAATATGTTGGATTGATAAATTATACATGTTAAATCGGTTACAATGGTAGTTTTAAGGTGCTAAAACATGTTTTGCTGCGTATTTTATCAAAAAAATAAAGTTTTAATTTATAATATTACTAAAACTTATTTCTTGTGTGTCTATAGAACGCTATACAAAAAAAATTTGTTCATAGATTGGATAAAACTATAAAATAATATTTTGTGTGTTTTTTGCCGAAGTACCTAAATATTCGAACTTTTTATATAAAGTAAAATAATTATTAAAAGGTGTCTATATGGAGCAATTATATTTTTTTGTATTTTATGATATAATGAAACAATTTAAATGTGGTTTTCGATTCTTTTACATATTTTATGTATTTTTCTAAATTTCTTTATCTAAAATCTAATAAAATCATAATGCTTTTAGCAATAGTTCTGAACAACTTTTTAAATTTATTTTTTGCTGAAGGTTTTAACTGAATAAAGTTTGATAAACTTAAATTTGTAAAAAATAAATTATCTAATCATAATTTTTCAAAAATAATGTGGAAAATCACAATTTTTGATATAAAATCATGCGAAAAAATAAGTAAGAATTAACTTGTCAATCGAATTTAACTTTGACATAGTAAATTTGTTTTTTTAGAATTTAAAAAGAGAAAAATAATTAAACTGATCCTTGAAATCTGGTGCATTTTAACAGATAAATAATAAGAAAATATCTAATTTATAAATACAGAGTTTTTAAAAAATATTGTCAATTAATTAATAAGTTGAACAAATATAAAGAAAGATAATAAGGCTAAAAAAATTTTCTAAAACCGTGTAATAATATATTTTAAAAATGGTTTTATTTTAGATAAAAATCGGAATAGGTTTAGTATTTTAACTATTTCTAACAAAATAACTAAAAAATCAATTTTTTATTTTTATCGCTTTTCCAGTATTTGCACATATAACGTTTTTTGTTTTTTACTACGCTATGTATATTTTATGTTTAAATTGCACGCACTTAAAATATTTTAACAATTTTTTTTATATATTTAGACAAAATAAAAACTAAATTCACAAATTGGGTAACATGTTTATTATTTATTATGGTTTTATGAATCATATCACAAATAAATGAAATATGAAGAATGAAAGTTCAGCTTCATTCATCATGAATTTCAAATTTCTTTACAATAAAAAATGGTTGTTGAAAGATTTACTATTTTAGATTTTATTTTATTATTTATTATTTTAAAAAGAATATAAAAATGAATGTAAAATAATATAGTGTCAATTTTTATATAAAATTTTGATTTTTAAGTGTACATTATGCAAATTACATTACAGGCAATAGTGAATGTAGAAATTTATCCTCATATAAATTTAAAAACTATGAATATAAATATTCTATACACTTTATAATTAAAACGACAACAATTCTAAAACTTTATGTACAAAAATATTTTTTTCACATACAAAACACATATAAAAATCAACATTTCATATAAAATCATATATTTGATTTTTCTGAATATTGTTAATATTTTACATTAAAGTCTTACCTTATGTTTTTAAATCACAAAATTTTTAAAAATATATATAGTTATATATTTATCAGCGAGGTACTGAAATAATCCAATTGATAAAAACAATTTTTTTTATTTTTGAATTTCACAAAAATTCTATTGTTTTTATATCTGAATCTCTATAAATTTATATTTTTTTACTATCATTATTAAATATATAAAATTGAGAACTATTTATTTACTTTTCGATTTATTTTGTTGATTTATATAATACAAAAACCAAAAAAATTCATTTAGATAATAAAATTTTTTATAATATAGTTTTATACACACTAAATTTGCAAAATTATATTTAATGTGTTATTTTATGTATAATAATAAAATTTATATACTGAAACAGTTTAACTATAGTTTGAACAGATTTGTTACAATTTGGAAGGGCTATTATCAGAAAAATAAAGTTATAAATTTATGCTTAAATTATATCAGTCTTTTGTTTAATAAATAAAAATATTGAACAAGTGTAAATCTTTTTTCTTCAAAAAAATAATAATTTTATAAATAACAAATATTATGCTCATAATAGTATGTTGAAAAAACAATCATAATATTGAATTTTAAAAACAAAAAATATATATATAAGACGGATATTTTTAGTATTTATATTCATTTGTAAATTTACTTTCAAGATAAAGTTTAGTTAATAAAAAATACTATGGTAAATTTGTATTGCATCGTTTTTAAAAAGATATTAAATGTTTTGTCATTCAACATTATAAAAAAACTTTTTATTTGTAATTTATTGCAATGTTGGTTTTTTTTATATTGATTTTTTACATTTAGACGTTTTTATAGTATATTTTATAATAATTAAGTAAATTTTCCACAAAATTTTCAATGATTTTTGCAGGCTAAAAAGAATTGAAATTTAATTCATGTTTTTGAATCTAGATGAAAGTGTGTGTAGTCTAGAAAAAAAAATTTCACGATGAATAAAAGATTCAATATACTGTTTGTATGTATTTTTGTTTAATTTGTATTATTTTTACATTCAATTTAATCTTTACATAATCCTGTCTACTTGTTATAAATTTTGATACATAAGAAAAAAATTAGACTTTTTATAATAAGATACATTTGATTTGAAACTTCGTCTTTTATTTACTTTTTTTTAGTAAAAAAACCAAAATATATATCTGCGTAACATAATATAAAAAATGGTAAAAATATGTATAGTTGGGGATTTTATCCACAAGTCGAACTTATATAGTTAAAATTTTTGTTTATTTTAAATTTTGATATATTCGATATTATCATTTTTAATTATTTGACGTTTTTTTATTTAAATCAATGTTTTTTGATTTTATTATTTTTTTCGTCTGATAATTTGAAAATAGTTCACCATATCAAACAAATTGACGATAATTGATCTTTTTTGCTCAAAAATATATTTGGTTTTGAGGAATCACTAAAAGAAAACAGCTGAATAAATAAACAATGATCGATGTTAATGTCTTTTCACAATAATAAATATAATTATATTTCAGTAAAGTCGGGTAAAAAAAGGTAGACCCCGCACATCCGACCTAAATAAAGCCAGTTTTTAGTTATGGTAAAAATATTTTAAAATTTTTATAATGTTAGCCTTTGTTTTTCTAAAAGGTTTTTTGTTTCGATTTTAAATTTTTTTCACTATCAAATAAACATACGAAAAAAATATATAAAGATTTAGCAATATAGGAATGGATGAGAAAATGATTTGATAATTCCATCATATATAAATAAAATATGAAAAAAACTGTTTTTTATAAGATCAAATTTTTGCATATGCTATTTATAAATTCACCTTTTAATTGTAATGAATAAATAATTTTGCAATATTTATAAGAAAAATTTCTTAAAGATTTTTTAAATAAATTTATATATTAACATTTAAAATATATTAAAAACATAAGAATAATAGAAAAAAATACCTGTTCATTTGAAAAGTATCAATAATATTTAGAAAATGAACCCAAACTTACATTAAAACACAATAATGAAGATTTATTTAAGTTATTTTTTCCATATCAGAAGAAATTTCAAAAATTTTAACTTTGACATATTTCTTACTCTTTACAGAAATATGATAGAAAAAAATGTTAGAAATTTTTATGAAATATAATATTCACGTTTAAGGTCAAATAAAATTTAAAGCATTTAAGATCTTCAATCTAACTTTATCCTAGAATGGTTTTCTTAAGTAGAATATATGTACGAAAAATAGCACAAGTAACCCTATAAATGTATTTTTTTTGTATGCAAAATATTTCTATAGTAAATTTGTAAACAGTTGATTTGATACCACAAACTTTTATGGTTCAAAAAAAATGAATTAATGAAACGACAGAGGTGACTTCGAAATTTTTAAAAAATTTGATATAAAGATATCGTAATTATATCAAAATGAAAAATGCATCAAACGGAAAAAAATTGTATAGCCAAAAATAAAAAAAATGTTAGAAGACTAAAAAATCTTGCTGTAAATAAGTTTAGCATTCAAAAAGTTTATAAGTCAATGATTGAGCTTATAATTTCGCGTCTGAAAGGAATTATTTTATTTTTTTTACCATCTTTTTTAATTTTATTATTATGATAAGATAATATTGGTTGTATTTTTATATTTGTAAACTTTTTTTTATTTGTTTATATGAAAGCGAAATTAAAAGTTAATATATTTGTATTTTGTTGGCATATTAAGAATATATTAGATTTATTGCCATGTAAATTGTGATCAAATATTTGGTTATTTAGATGTATTGTAAATCAATAGATCTTATGCTTCAAAATGTTATCTTGTATCAACAAATGAAAATCTATTCTATATCAATGAAAATCTGTATTTATTTTTGTAATATATATAGTATTTTTTTGCAAAAGCTGCAAATCTAAAAACCATGTCGGTCATTTATACATCTTGTATATGCACTAATAAATTTTAATTTGACTTAATACCATTCGAACGTTTTAGAATATATTTTTTAAATAGAATCTTCGCATATAAAATGGTATAAAAATGTTTTGGTAGGAGTTGTATATCTGAATCACAATAAAAATACCGTCTGATTGAATTGGATATTTTTATCAAATGATTCTATTTGTGTGATTAGTTTGATATTTTTGACATTTTATAACTGTGAATTTATTGTATAAAATGTTTATCTTTTTAGATTTATAGTTTTGACGTTGTGATCAAATTGATATGATTTGTTCAATTTGATCACTAAAAGGCTTAAATATAGCTAGTTAAATAAATATAACTAGTTTTAAATTATATCTTCCTTTTTAAAAATCGATAATAACAGCAAAAAGTCTGGTCGACCAAGAGGTCGTCCCAGATCATCTAACCGAAGGTTATAATTTATCATTTTACTATTTTTTAAATATACTTAATTAGATAATATAAAAAACAGCTGTGATTATTTGACGTTTAAACATCAAATAAAAGAATAAAATTGTAAATTTTAACAGAGATTTACATAATTTAGACAAAATTTATTGAAAAACATATATTTCAACATAATTAACAAGAAGAAAACACAATGATGATAAATTGGAAATAAATGCAAATAAAAAGCATATTGATATACATATAAACATAAAATTTTTTATTTAAAGCAATTTTGATTCAATAAAAAACCCTTTATCAACGTAACTTACATATATTTGAAAATCATGATTAGAACAAGACTGTGTATCAAAGTGTAAATATTTTAATATATAAATTACAAAAAATTTTTAGCATAAAAATAATCTACCAAATACGTTGATTTATAAGCTTTAATACATTTTGATTTTAAATAAAGATAGGTGTATAGAATGTATCAACTTAAAAATTCAAATAGAAACACAAAAAAGATAATTATAAAATTATTATACAGTGGATTTTATCGTGATAGTAGCTGACTTACTGTACTATAATTATGATAATTTACTAAATTAACAATTTTTGATCAACTTATTTATTATCTTAATAAAAAAAACGTTTACCGAAAATTAAATAACCGTTTAATCGACTTTTTTTTTATTGTCTATTATTTGACTAAATTAGATTGAACCAAGAGATAATCCTCATTTATAGAATCTTCACCTTAAAATTAATATAGAAAACAAAATTGTGATGGATTAGTGAAGAAACGCTGCTTTCTTTATTTAGTTTTTAGAATAGATTGATGGTATGACTTATATTCAAAATTTCATCTTTTCATAATTGTCAAAAACATAAATCTTGCAAGTATTTCAATTGTTAGGTTTATTTACAATTTAAAAGTTTAATAACTGTTTAATTCTTTATTATAATGGGTTTTAATATATAAGTAAAAATTTTATGCCAAAAATACATTATAAAATTGAAAATTCATGTGGTAAGTAACTAATTTCCAACTCAACTACAATATTGATATTCACTTTTGAATATGACAATTCTGGATATTGTAGATTATATGCAAGAATAAAAATCTTATTAAATATTCAGCTATAATTTGGTAATTCAGCCGATTTTACTTAAAAGTATAAACAGGGTTGATAAAAAGAGCAAGAAAAATGAATATATTATATGTTTTTAACTGTAAACTAAAAGTTACAATTTTTATAGAACTAACTGTGATCATAATAATGAATTTATTTGTTTAACAGGATTAAAATGTCGAAATTTCTAAAAAGAAGTGTAAAAATTCAAAAAATATACATTTTAGAAAAATCAGTAGCCTCAACTATATAAAGTACGATTGTAAACTAGTAGAATATATAATAATGCTTTAATTAAAGTATTTATTATTTTAGGAATATCTATTATCAAAAATTTACAAATTTACTTTCATCTAAAACAACAATAGTTGGTTCAAATCGGGTTTCTGACGAATCACTTGCATTCACAATTAAATCTAGGTCCGAAAAAAGCACAGAATTATCTTCAATAATATTTATAGGTAGCCTTTCGATCAATAAGTAAAAGCAGAGATTCCAAAATATATGTGGATAATTGTCTAAACAATATTTCTTTCCTTTTTTATATATTTCCGAAATTTTTATGTATGTTTTTAAGTGGTCTGGTTTAATAAACGGTATTATAAGATGTTTTTTATTTGATTTTGCAACTATGAATGTTTCTATGTGATTATATATAGAACAATCGCAGTCATTTTTTGTGTTTAAAATAATTTCATTGTTTTTATCATTAAAAACATTGTAATTATGATTTGTGGGCATTGTAAGATTAAATTGTTGTTTATGATTATTAGAAACAAAATCTCTAGAACGAATTTTACTTTTATCGAAGCATGAAAATGCATTTTCATGAAATAAAAATTCTGAATGATCTCTTTGATTATAGTATATTTTTTCCTGTGTATTAGCGTCGAATTCATCTAAATTATACACTTGCGACATTTTTGAAGTGTTTTTTTCATTGATAATGTTATAAAATCTTTGCGGACAATAAATTTTGTACGCAGAAAGGTCGAGGAACTCAAAGAACTTTAATGTAAGCGATTTTTCAATCAATGTATTGATGTTTCTTAGTGAGTTACCGGAGACTTTATTGGTTTTATATAGCTTACACAGTTCAACGATTGATTCGTAATCTTTATTGATGCTGAATATCTTTGCTAGTGTGTTAAATATTCTAGCTAAATATTTTCTGTCTGCCTTTTCTAAATTTACTAATTGCTTAATATTTATAATTTCCGAAGACGTTTTGTGTAAACTAGTTTCTAATTTTTTATTTTTATTAGAGTTTTGATGTTTATTTTTTATCTTTTGATTGGGCATATTATTTTTTTGATTGTCTACAGATGTTTTATTGATCAAGAAATCTTTTTCAATTAAGTTTCCTGAATTTTTTACATCTAAAAAATTATTATTTTTAATATTTTCGGAATTATCATTTTCCTCTACTTTTTTATCATTACAAATATCATGAGTTAAACCATTATTCGTTAAAGTATTCTCGTTAAGAACATTATTAGCATTTTCTATAATAAAAGAAACATCTTTGGTATTCTCATTCTTATTTCTAATTATTTTTTCGCCTACATTTTTTGCGATAATCTTATTATCTGAATTGCTCGAAGAACTACTGCAATTTATTTCACTTGTTTTTGCCTCTATCAAGGATACCCAAAGATCAAATATTTCATTTTTATTATAAGAAAAATTATGTTTCCAATTCTTGTTTTTTGACACAAGATATGTCGACATATCGTCTATGAAGGTATTTTTTTCATCATTTGATGGCTTATTTATGCTTTCATCTACATTATTATTGCATTTATTGCAGTCGATCTTTTGTATTGTATCTAACAGCATATGTAATTTTTTATCTTCATAAACAAAGTATGCGTTTTTTACATCTTTGGACTTGCAACTTGAAATATACTCTTTAAAAATCATTGTTTCCGAAAAACTCCTGCAAAGAGGATTCAACAAATCAGAAATATTATCGACTATATTTTGATGATTGTTAAAAAAATTTTCCACTCTTTCAGCTTGAATTTTTAACAATTTATTTCGATATTCTTCTTTTTTTAATTTTTCCCCATTATTATAACACATTTTTCCAAACTTTTCTTGCATTTCGAGCATCAAATCATTATAATCACCAATGTTAATATCGAAATTTCTAATTTTCTCGTACTCCCTCAAAACATCGAACCATATATTTTTTGCACAGAAATCTGTCATTGATTTTTCACGTGCAGCATCGATATTTCCTTTGAGTATTTTTAAAAAGTTTTTTATAACACTTTCCAGTGATTTTCCTTTTGAAATCTCGTTTATTAGCAACTTCTTCATTGGAAAAATGTTTGTTTCATCAAAATTCTTAACTTCCATTTCTTTTAAATCGACGATCACGATTTTCTTGTGGCTATCACGCTTTTCTTTTGAGAGATCTTCAAGCAAAGAATAGACATCTTCAAGTTCATCTTTTAAATCATCAAAAACATTTTGGCCAATCTTCGTATCATCGCATTTATTGAATAATTTTGTGCTACATTTTATACCAGCTATATATGGAAAAGGACTGTCTAAAAGTGAAAATAAATCTTTTGGCAGGGGACAATATACGAATCCACAATATTTAAATGGGTGTATCAGATCAATAAAAAATTTGATTGTCTCTGTTAGAAATGATGTTTCAGGATATGTAAAAATTATTGATCTTTCAGTCAGAATCAGCTCTAAGATTTTGAATGCAAAGTCTGGTGTGAATATTTCTGAATTGAATGCTTCGTTTGAAGTGTTGCATTCAAGATCGATTTCTATCAGTGGTATTTTAGAATTATCAAACTCATATCTCATCTTATAATATAATTTACTGTTTAGAAATATATCAGATTGATTCATATTGAAATTTTCTTTATAGTATAGTTTTTTCGCTTTGAAAAGTTGATGAATTTAATTTTTTTTGTATGATTTCATTTATACCAATTTGTGTATATAAATTCTCATACTTAATGGAAAACTTTTCTGAATCTTGTATATCGATATTATTGCTCACTAATAAATCAGTTGAATTGCTATGAATATTATCATATTTTTTTAAATTTAAATTGTTACCTAATTCAATCTGAGAAGTTTCGGATGATGCGTTTTTATTTTCTATACCATCAAAATCAAGTGCCTCTAATTTTCCGGTGTCACGTTTCTCAATATAATCCACCTCATCACGTTTATTATGAAATTCTCCTGCACAAATTTCATTTTTAAATATCTTGATATTGTAAGACTCACAATTAAACTGTGGGATTTTACTGAGTACATCGAAAAAAAAACGAAAATCGTAGCTATTAAAAAATTTGATCGCATAAAAAAGCATCTGTGGTGATTTTAAAGTTGACAAAAGAATCTTACAGTATTTTCTATCATTAATATATTGATAAATAGCATAACCATAGCACATTTTATTGCATGCAGTGGAAAAACAAAAAACATCACATTTTTTATTTATTTCTCTTGAAGAGGTAAACGAAACCAAAAATCGTATCATTTGTTGCGGAATATTTGAATTTTCTTCGATTCTTATATTATCTAAAGATATAATCGAGTTTTCCATTTTATCATGATTGTTTTTGTTTTCACTTTTATTTATTTTCACCTCTACATTCGATATAAAACTTGATGAAACATTCAGATTCTGAAAGGTAGGAAATATGTCCTTTTCTTTACGATTGGAATTGTAAATTTCATACTCGATTATTTTGTTTTTAAAATATATCCTAGTGTAATAACTGTTCTGTTTGTAACAATACAATGAATATTTTTTGTTTTCTATAACCAAAAACACACCATTCGGTTCTTTTGCCTCTACCAGTGTAAAATACAAGTTTTCGGGAAAAGTATTGAAATAAGAAATATTTCTGCCACCCTCATTTCTGTTTATTCCGCTATCTGCTAAATTTTTAAATTCCTCTTTCGCTTCACTGTCATTTGAAGATTTTTTTGAAATATACGAATTAAACAAATTTGACATTTTTTGTCCGGACTTTTTAATAAATGAAAAACCCAATTTTGTACCACTTCTACAGCGATTAGAGAACCATACGCTTTCTTTTCCCGTATAAACCATCTTTTCTTCATACTTTAGCTCAATTTCTTCATGATTCATTTCATTCTCTTCTTTACAACTAACATCAGTGCTTTTAACATTATTAGTTCTACAAATATTAAGACCTTCATCTTCAACATAGTTTACACAATAAATTAAGAAAACTTGGCTTTTTTTACGAATCTCATAATCGGTAACTTCAACACAATCAAAAAATAAAATTTTATCATCTTCATTGGTCAAATAATTGTACCCCGGCGGTATTGGCATCCTCACATCATAAATTTGTATATCATTCAGTATAAACGCCTTCTTGGCACACAAAAATGGTTTACTGTAAATAAAATATCCATCTATAATGTTTTCACTGTCCATTTTGTTAAAGGGTCTTTTTTTCTTTTTATATATTTCAGTTTTATATGTGTTACAGGTTTTTTTCAATATTTCTGTGTGTTTATTGGTTTATAAACTTTGTAGGTGCTTTAAAGTTGTTTTATTTTTTATTGGCGCGCAAAATTGGTAAAATTTATTTAAAGTACCAATAGTAAATCAAAAAAAATTCACAAAATTTTATTTTGCAGATGGTAAAAAACTTGACCATTTTTTTTAATATTTTATCTCGAGTAAGTGTATGTAAATTTTATTGCTTAACTAATCAAGAACAGTTTGAATTGAAAAAATATTGTTATCTTTTTTTTATATATAATATAATTTTACTTGCGTTCGTTCGTCTTCGAAATGTTTTTATAAAAAATATTTAATCCTTATACACAAATTGAACCATCAACGAATGTTTCTGTACATTTTTTAATAATTTTACAAGAGAATGTAATTTTGAAATTTCAGAAAACTTTATTCACTTTTATATATTTAAGGTTTTATTTGACTTTGTAGATGAACACTTAGGGTAAAGTTCTAAATACAACAACTGTTCAGTAGCGTGGACATTTGTTAACAGCAATAAGTTGTAATAACAAACACGAAGAAAAAATACTAACAAATACAATACAAACCAAATTTAAACAACGAAATGAATTATTGCAAACACCTTAAAAAATTAATAAAATTCCGCGGTACTACGTTTCCTTAAATGCACAAAAAACAAAAGCTAAATTTATCAAAATTAAAAGAAAAAAAATATCGCAAAAGTTAATTTCAAAAATGTTTGTTCTTTTTGTTGTTTATCAACTTATAAAATTTTGCATTTGATATTTTTATATTTTTAAATTATTATATATATATTTTTGATTGTATCTTAAATAAAATAAATAAAAAGCTAAAAAAATATGTAATATTTCTTTTTATTATGTTTTGAAAAAAAACAATGAACAATTTTATGGGTTGTTTTTATCCTTTACCAATATGATAATATTTAAAAAAAGTGAAATCGAAATAATCAAATAGATACGAGATTTAAGTTTTTGATAATTGAAGTTAGTAACAAGAAATTAATGATAATTAAAAATATGCAAATGGTTTTATGATCTAGTTTAGAAAAATTTGTAAAGATTTATAAAGATGTTACAGTAAATAAATATGCATAAAAAACATTGATATTTTAATTTTTTAATTTTTCAAATCGAACACCATCCAATATTTTTATGGCCTTGAAAGTCGAATTTTTCAATGTTTTCAGACACTTAATAACATATATGTAAATTTTTTTATGATATACATTTAATTGACATGAACGCAAATAAAATTTTATAATCAAAAATTATTTCCTTCAAAACTGTTTAGCAATGAACTAAAAATACATTTTTTAGTGCTAAATAGAGAATCGACTTGATTTATGACATTCAATTCACTTTAAATAAGTTTTTCATTAGTTTATTGATTTGATAGTGGTAAATTTAGTTGTATGTTTTGTAAATATTTTATCTCTATAATAAAGAGATTGAAAGTATTAAATGTGTTGTTTTAGATGATTGACGGTCCAAAATCAAAATAAAAGATATATCTAAAAATGTAAAACATTTAATAATATTTATTTAGATATATGGATTATAAATGTAATTTAATTGAAATAGAAAACAATGTAATTACAGTAATTTTTTTGGTTTTTTTTATATTTAAATTCAAAAACTTGTTTAAGTATGATAGCTGCTCAAGCCACTACACATTACGTAAAATTAAATAATAAAGAATTATAAATGAAATATTGAAATTCAAATGTTTGTTTATATAAAGGTTTTTCTAAAATTTTTTTATTAAAAAAACTAAAAAGATATTGCTTCACTTGCATTTAAAGTGCATGCAATGCGATTTATAAAATACAAAAATATACCCAGAACAAGTTAACTAATCTAAATCGGATATACCAAGATTCAAGAATTGATAGTCACCAAGCGATTTTAAATAATCCCCCTATCCTTTCACGATCGAATATTATCGACATCTTGATGATGTTTGTTGAGAATATGTCTAAAATATATAAATGAGTTTGAGTAAAGATGTTCGTACTGTTGAAAACTACCATATAAAGTTAAGGACCTACTGGCTTGGCTTAAGAATAAATTGAAAGCGAATAAAAAACATGTTTATTGAAGAAATTACTTTTATTTATAGGTTTAAGGTTATTAGTGTTGGTATTATGCCAGCCAGTCACACCTCGTCCATCTTCCAACACCTCTTCGCTGTTTTATCAATGCTACATTCATCTCTCTGTCTGGGGTAATTTATAATATTTAAATAGAAGAGCAGGAGGTAAGCTCAGGAGAGAATTAGCAATATTGAAGGCATTTGACTTATAATTGGAGGGAAAATGATTCTTTATGAATCATCATCAAGTTTATTATTTAATGTGTCTACCACAAAAACATGTTTTATGTGATAAAAATCGTATAAAGAGTAATTTTTGCGGGCTATATCCACAGTGACTATAAACTAAGGTTTTTTCATACTTTTTTTTGTCATATTGTTAGAAAATCGCAAGAAATTCACGTGAAACATGATAAATTTGAATATGAATTATATTCATTCATGAAATATTAAATTCAATTATTTTTGACAATAACTTGATAAATAAAAAATTATATAGAAATGATTAATCTACGTATATTAGTTTAAAAAATAAAAATTAGGTTTTTTTAGAAACATTAGTTTCTATTATAGTTTTTTTGTGTATAAATGTACATATCAATTATTTAGAGTAAGATGAATGATTTAATGAATAAGTCTAATTCTCGAATTTTTTTTGAATTATATGAAATTTCAATTTTATTACTTGATCACGATTGTCATGTTCTGATTGTGTTATATTTTGCACTTATAATTAATTAAATAGCTATAATGTCATTTAAATTTATACTAATTAAAAAAATTGTAATTGTTTTTTGCAATAAGATGCTTGAACAATCAAAATTATTTTACTTTATAAATTATTAGTACTTATGATAATTTGTTAATTTCTCAAATAAAACTTTTGAGTATCATTAGAATATTCTTGATGTGACTTTTGAAAGCCAAATTTTTTATAATCAAAAAATTAGACCATTTTATAATAAGGATATGAATATTGCGCATCAAACAAGATTGCTTGATGTATTCTAATACTTTTTATTGAAGAGAACTAAATTGTTTAAATTGATTTTTTATAATTGTTAGTGAAAGGTTGAATGTCAATCAACTTGTTTGACATATTTCTATTTAAAGCATATAAATTTTTAGTTGATGCAGAAAAGAATATAAAGGGTTTAACTAAAGAAATCGAGGCTGTGCCTTCCTTCATAAACTTTATATTGAAATAGAATGTGTTAGAGATGTAAAAAGAGAAGGCTTAAAAGTAAAATAAATTTCGGTGATATCAATCAAAATTGAAAAAATATATTTAAATAGCATTTCATACATTTTTCAACCCATAAATGCATGAAAAATATTCAGCAATATATAAGTTTTTTTCTTTGGTTTATTAGGCTTATCAATCTATTTTTTTTATGTAGAACATAAACGCTAATAAAGATATAATATAGGTCAATTGTTTTCAACACACTTTGATGATTTTTTTACCAATAAATATTATAATAAATTTGGTTATTTATATTGCAATGATCCGCAGTAAGATCATCATTATATCTAAAAGTATCCGATTCACAGATTTTTAAATCGCTCTGGTTTCTATACTTTATTTCTTTTTTTTTACATTCACATCTATTACTGCTATAAATTGATAAATGAAATCTATTCTCGAATTTCATTTATATTAAATTTTTATTGAAATATTTAACGAAATCAAAAATTAATAATTATAAATGTCAAATCTAATATATCATCTAAAAAATAAAATGTATATCAAGGTTTTATTGTTTATGCAATTTTTATCATTAATTGATGAAATTTAATTTCATTAGCAAAAATTCAATCTAATTTATAAAGAGCACATTTTGAACATGCAACAAGCATAATTCGTAAAAAATACCATTTAGACGATATTTTTGGATTTATAAACCTTTTTAATGCGTTCGTTTTAATTTCCATGAAGCGTTACTTTATTATATCTTAGGGTTAACTTATACCAAAAACAAAAAGAAAAATTTGATTTAGAAAATCCACTACTAAAATGTGGATTAAAAACAATTAGTGTTAAAAATCTGACATATAATATTTTTAAAGATAATAAAAATTCTAAATTCCTATGAAAGCTTAAAAATCCAAAAAAACAATATTTGTTCCAATTGTGTTTAAAATTGATTTGAAACAACATTTATCCCTTAATAGTTGTGTAAGATATCTAATTAAACATGTTAAAAATATAGTTTACTATATAAAGGTAGAATAAAAAACAAAAGACAATTCATTTTTTGATATACTTAAACATACAAATATTATCTTTTTATGTAAACAAAATTCGACAGGATTTGTTCTGGTTTGTTAAAGTAAAAAATACTTTGAAACAATAACGAAAAGAGAAAGTTTATTCAACAAATAAAAAAATTGCAAGAAAATAAATATGATAAAATAGCTTTTTTTGAACTAATTAGTTTTTTAAATTTCATTATAACTGTTGGAAGGCAAAGGACCATGGTATTTATTTATCTTTGTATTCTTTTTGTTCGACATCAAAATCAGAAAGCAAGGCTTTATATGACCATCAATCAATCAAATTGATTGAAACTTTATACTTCTTTATCAAGCAGATAATGACTGAAACTTAATATAATTTTATCTTTTATTGCTCTTTCAGTCAATCACAATTATTTATTTAATCATTCGTCTCAAATGAGATTTTTGACACATTAGATTCAAATCATGTCTCGATTGAATTAAACTTAGCCGAATGTTTCTTTCATGTGTCCTATATCCAACAATAACAATTTTTAAAATTTTTAATAACATACAGATGCCATAATTATGAAATAAACGAACAAAAAAATTATAAAACCACGGTTTTTTATAATATATATGCAATATTTTTTTGTTTATGTTCTATAAATTGGTTTTTTTCTGTATTTATTTTAAAATAATAGAGTTTGATTTCTTTTTATTCTTTCAATATTAAATATTGTATTTTTAATGACCTTTAAATAAATTTTAAAAAAATCGAGAATAAATAATGAAGAAACTTACACAAAAACGAGTTGTTTTTTAAAAAATTTTATTCTAAACTTCGTCAATCATAAATAAAATAAACTTTACCTTCTTTACCTAGCTACTCTGCAGAAGAAATTTTCATATATGGGGTGCAAAAAAAGGGAAGTATCCCTATTATATAATACGAATTTCACATAATATAAACTAGCTTAAAAATGAAATTATTTCAGATAACAATTTGCTAATAAAACTGTTACTAATTTTTATTTAATAAAGGATACTTAGAGCATAATTTTTGTGAAATTTGTGATATAATCATTGTTATGCAAAAAAATATCGGTATAAATGAAATTTGTGTTGTATGCATTGGCTTATGCGTAGATAATTGAAAACAAAGAATTTTTATTGTTCGTAAAATACATAATTATTATAGAAAGATTTTTTTGTATAGAAAAACCATGATTTATGTACAAATTAGGTACACCAGCTAGTCTGGCACTCTGCTAATCAAAGATGAATTGTGACACCCAGATAGCTTTCACCAACAGTTATAAAATATTTAATCAATACTTATAAAAAAAAAGAATGGGAAAATTACAAATCACACATTCCATTAAATTAAATTATGATTAAAGTTGGTAATAAAAATTAAAAAAGGAATAATCGTAAATAACAAAAAAAAAGAATTTTTTATTTTAAATCGAGAACACATATATTAAATTTGAAAAAAATACTCTGTTCTGATTTATCGTGTATTTATTTACATCATCTGAAAAATTTTGAAAATACACGCCTAAATATATTAAGCCCGCTCTTTTGTTTTTCAATGTTAAGCATGACATTAAAAGAATCTAAGATATCAGATACTGTAACTTCAAGCTTTCTCTCCTCACCAACACTATTTGTTTCGACCTTTGCGATAGCATCTTTAATAACATCTTCTATAAAATAAATAAAATGATTTTTCATTTTTTTAAACAACGCTTTCATATCTTTCTTATTCATATAAACATCATTTTCATCTAATATACATTTTAAATTGTAAATGCTATCAATTTTCGGTGGTTGAATGTTGATGGTGTTTATAGATTGATATATATACCTCTCGTCCTTCATATTTTTTATATTTATATCTTGTGAAGATTTATAAAACATTAATGCGAGATAATGTTTAAGTTTATTAGATTGCTCCTCCGAATCAACCACAAATATATGAAAATCTCTGTTTTTATCAATCATTAAATTTTCTTTTATACTTTTTGGAATCTGATTATACTTATTGAACATATTATCATATAAAATTATTGTAGAATAAATCAAATATTCATTCGGAAAAATTGTTTTTTCATTTAATGCATATTTTTCACAATTTCTTTTTTTGATGGGAAGCTTGAAATCAACATCAACGCTCGAAACAATTGTCGTATTGTAATTTTCAAACAAATATGTGTTTTCGTGAGCTGTCATGTTTGAAATGCAACATTCATTAGAACAACTATCAGCAGTTAAATTTGATGAATCGTCATTCTTGTCGATTTTCTTAAGGGCAATTTTATTTAACACACAATTACACGTTTGGTTTTTATTTTTAATTTCAGCCTTTACATCCTTGATATTACTTTTTTTATGTTTTTTGTTTTCATTCTTTAAATCCGAAGAACCTTCTTTTCTGTCAATTTCCACTTCAATGTCCACTGTTTTATCATTCATTTGATTATTTAATAGGTTATCATCATAAATATTTTCACTGAAACAATCATAGTCGCAGAAATTTACATATAGAAAATCTATGCATTGTGTTTTTGCAACATTTTGTACAATAGCTTTCTTATCAACAAAATTTGATGTTTTCACAATCAATATTCTATCAAATAAATTTGTTTGATTAAATCGAGAAACAGGGAAATGTAAATTTTTATAAGTTTTTTCAATCAATAATCGAACAATATTTTCGTAGCCAATTGTGTTGATTTGATCTATATTTGTGCAAAATATTTGCGTATCCTCTGTGATACGATAAAACACATTCATCAAAATATTTTTTTGTGTTACCGTTAAATGTTTTTCTCTGCAACTTTTGTCCGTGTGCTCCGTAAATTTTTGATTCTTTTCTGATAAATTCAAACCCGAACACATATAATGACAATCTTTTTTTGGTATAACTTGAAGAATCTTGAAGTTTTGATCTTCATAAAATGCATTGACATATTTTATTTTTTTAAAATGCGTCCTGTAATCATAAATTTTAGTAACCTTAACGTATAATTTCGATGCCACAAAAATGTTATCTTCTTTTATCGGTATAACGTTGCAAAAAATTTCAGTTGTTTCTGGTGAAATGTAGTTTAAAGCAATTTGCGAATTCTCATTATAAAATCTTAAAATCTCAAACAAACTTTTTCCAAGCTCCAATTTGATTTCATCTTTCTCATACATGAAGTCTTCTTTTGTACATGTATATTTATTTACATATTTATCTGACTTAAAATATGAATTCACAGTCTTTGATTGTTCATAGTACCCACAATAGTTTTGTTTTGTTTGAGTAGGTGTATCAATGTG
Source organism: Edhazardia aedis USNM 41457 (assembly GCA_000230595.3). Taxonomy (NCBI): domain Eukaryota; kingdom Fungi; phylum Microsporidia; family Culicosporidae; genus Edhazardia; species Edhazardia aedis. The sequence goes on along the minus strand of AFBI03000002.1, from coordinate 419,795 downwards.
TGTATTTTTCTCTTTTACTATGTCTTTTTTGTTTTTTTCCAAATTCATGGAGTAATTTAAATCAGCTTTTTCTATGTTATTTTTACGCGCAGGCGAATTTTTTATTTTTGAGGTTACACTTTCCAAATAACACAATGATTGGTTTTCCATTTTAGTGTTGGTGGAGGATTTCAAATTACCATGTTTTTGTGCCCGTTTTACTCTGTCTTCTGGTTGATTAACTATAAGTGCTTTCAAATGTGGCTCAACAATCATTTTAAATTCGCCAATTTCAATCATATAAAAACGTGATTTTTCTTTTTGTGGTGTTATTAAACTAATATATTCAAAATTTAAATTATTATCAGTTATTAACCCAACTTTCATTTTAACGGTATCTTCTTCAAGAAATTTTTATATCAAATATTTTGAAGTATGAAATTAAAAGAACAAAAAATAAAAGTTTATTGATGTTTAAAATCGATATTCTGATAATAGAAACAGTATGAACACAGCCAATTCTATAAAATATACAGAATTCATAAAACTAATATTAAACCGCATTTGGCATTCAATTTCAAATACAAAATAGTGTTTTCATTTATTAGTCTTTGTATATATATCGAAATTACACTGATACCAATCAACCATTAATTTGAAATCAATCAAAAATACTTGGTTGGTTATACACATCTAAAAATTAAAATATTTTCGAGAAAAATCTTAAGATATTTTAATAGATTACTTCTATTGACATTAAAATAAATTTGAATAATAGTTCCCACATGAAACAGTATATATAAAAAAACCATATATCTTTTTTTTTACTTATTGTCTTTTAACACCTTAAGGATAATTTATTTGCTCATTTTTACACCAGTATTAAATAGTATGGAAAAAACTTTGCTGCTAAAAGCAAAAATTACTTAAATACACACAAATACTTTGATAAAAATATACCAGTTTTGATGTAACCAACATTGCGGCCGCCCCAAAAGCTATTCAAAGAAGGATTTATGATTCTCAAGTTTTGGCGAAATGTTGTAATAAAAAAATATAAAAGATTTATCTTTTTACTATATTGAAACCCATGAGAGATTTAGCCAATAAACAAACATGTTATCTAATCATCTTTTTTTCCTTTGAATCACACTGTTACAACAATAAATATTAGCGTAAAAACCTATTGCCTTTTATAGTCACTGTGATACTATTTAATACAAAAAATATGTTTATGTGTATTATGTAGTGGATCAGCTGGTTTTTAGTTGATGTTGTTTAATGATGTCAAATCAATTTTAATAACAAGTCGTTTGATTAGATAAAAAAGGTGATAAACGTATTGTATAGATTTATATTTTTACGTAGAAAAAATTATTTTATTCATTTATATTATGATGTTTTTAACCAATCAAATAGTTTTTTTGAAGATGATAATTGTATTGGATACTAATAATTAATTGATCAAATAAATTGTTATTTATATAAATATATTGATGTTATGGCAATATTATAATCAAGAATGAAATAAATAAATCATCAAAACCATTTTTTCGATAAGATGAAAGTCTTATTTTGTGATCAAACAACTTTTAAAAAAACTTATATTTGTTTATAGAAACACTAATTAACTGTTGTCAGCCAAAGCAAATAAATCTTGTATCCTATTGCTATAAATAGCATTAAGGAAGTTTTTAAATTTATTTTTAATTTTATAAAAACATAATTTTATAAACAAATTTAATTTTTTTGATTGAATTCTATCTTAGTCTGAAGATTTTACATGTGTTTTTCTATTGCTCACTGCTTGCTTATTTCCTATAGTAGTGATCATTGACAAAAGGTACTTGGCTAAAAATGTGTTATTGTTCTGATATACGATGAAAATTAACAAGAAAATCTTTTATGCATTTTAATGACTTCTATATAAAGAATATATATTTTTACATATATCAAGTTATAGTTTTTGTTGATTAAAATTTTACAGAGAAAAATAGAAACAATAATGTTAAAAAGATTTTGATCATATTTGTGTTTGTATAATTGTTTTTTGTTTATATTATAATTTTTAAGTAAAATGTGTGTGTAAATTATTACGTTTTTTTGACTTTCACAAGTTTCTCAAATTAAATTTTTTGAATTGCCATAGGTACAATCAGAAAACAAGAATATTTAGTTTCGAAATTAAAAAAAACTATGACCTATGTCTTAAATCAGAAACAGATTTAAAAAAAACGATTAAATAGGTCTTTTTATGTTTTATTGCGGAATTATATTTACTATTAATTATCATATTTTTAATTCGTATTTTAATTTATTTTTTTTATGTTCAAAGTCAAAAAAACATATTAATAACTACCTATATAGTAAAATCATTGAATATAATATAGCTCTCATTACTTAAGCTAGTTGATATTACATATCAAAAATAAAATCTATCCTAATTTTTATCAAAAATTTAAAAATTTTGTTTTATAACTATAAAAATAACTTTTAAATGTATACAATAAATACAGGTTACAGTAAATATTTATTAATTTTTCTTTTTATATGCGATTCAATATTAGTTTACAGATGATTTAAAAATTGAGATTTACAAACATCGTAAACCTTATTAATTCTACTAAAAAAAATATTTTATCAAAAATTTCACAGCACAATATGGTGAAATCATAGCTGTGAAAAAGAATGGCATCATATTTATAAGCAAAAACGCGAACTTGTTACTTTTTGAACAACACAATATCAATAAATTAATTGAAAACAGCAAACTATTGCTTCTGAATTTTAAATAATAGACTCAAGCATTGAATAAAACTTAAAATATAAATTAACATAGTAAAAATATGAATACCCACATTTTATATGGATTTATTACTGAAAAATTGCTTTCTATTTGTTCTAACACAATTTATTTCTTTTTTTGACAGATAGTCGCAATTTGCTTTGAAACACTGTGAAATAATAAAAGACAAAATGATCAGATGTTTTATTAAACAATATTAATTGTCAAGTCATTTATTTGTATTTTTTCGACACAATACTAAAATTTACTATAAAAAAAGTTCGAATTGAATGTTGTCGGGTTGAAACCACCTTTGAAATAATAAAAATTGATTTGTTTCTTTTTTAATCGGTTAAATAAAGAAAATTTGCGAATTAATTAAATTATAAGGGTGAGATGTATTTATAAATGTTTATTTGGTTACATTAATAGATAAGAAATTTATTTGTTCATATTTTTGATTTAAGAAATTAATTATTTTAGATAATTGTTAAAGATTGATATTTAAACTTTTAATTTGAATGGTGCTTGAATATTGATTTTGCTATAAATAGACTAACTATAAAATAAACATGTTTTTTAGCAAACGATATTATAATTTAATCATGATCAATTTAAGTTATCTAATAAATGTAATCCCAATCACAAAAAATTTTTATATATGTAGTGATTAATAGAATCGTTTGTGTGTTATAATTGTTGATTATAAATGTTAAATTACTTTTTATCATTTAGAATTTTTTTATTAGTAAAAAAAATTAATAAACACCTTATAAAAAATTTATTGAATCATATTTAACGATAAAAATATTATTAATATTGTAGAATATGTTCTCAAATAAAAAAATTTATCTGTAATAATGGTGTTATTTGATTAATAATATTTCTATGGTGAAAAATTAAAGAATTAAACTGATCAACATCGTTTCTATCTTTTATAGAAGATTGTAATAAAGAAAAAATTTCCTGACAAGAAATAACCTATCATATGCTTCTATTTTTCTAAGACTGTCACAAGGGTATTTCTGACCGATTCTGTATAAATTAGACAAACAAAACATTGCATAAGCCTTAAAAATAAGTATATATAAAGATTATAAATTGAAGATGTGGTATAGCATACCACATAAATATTATTAAATTTATTGAAGTGTTATTGTTTATAGTTTATAATGAAATAATATAATATTTGGAAAATATAATTCATTTAAATTGCTTATTATAAAAAAAGAGAATTATTTTTTTTACAATATAATTTCTAATATTGTGATTACCTTATAAGGCAACATGATTATCAAGAGATAACACAGATCACAAAAAAACTATTTAAGTTGTAGAATAAAGAACAAAAAAGAAGAGAGAGAAGGAGAAAATGTACAGCCATAGTAGTAGAAATAATAGTAATAGTAAAAATAATAGGAATAATAGTAATGATAGTAGAAGTATAAATAATAGTAATAGTAATGATAGTTTTAATTGAATTATAATGATAAATATGTAAATAAATTTTATAATAAAAAATGTTTTAGTATTTTAGAATTTTTTTTTAAAAATAACAGTGTCCCTGTGTTACAGGACAGAAGAGATAAATTAATATCAAAAATACCAAAAAGTATTGCTTACTGTTGTGTGAGTTTTGAATATTAAGTTTTGCATTTTAGTATACCTTTTTCATTATAATTGTATATATTTAGTGTTTCTAATAATTATTTTTAGAAATTTTGTCATTTGATTTGTAAAAATTGTAAAAAAAATATTCGAAAAATTAATCTTGTCAAACATTGTTTAAAATTTGATATAAAGAATTTATTGGTTGATATTATAATACAAATATAAATTAGTTTTTTATTAAAATTGACATAAAATGGTCTAAGATATTTTACTGAAAATTAAGTGGTTTTTTAAATATTGATTTTGATGATTGATGATTAAAGATTGGTTTAAAAAACCAAGAAAAAACTATAAAAGAAATTTTTTAAAATAAATATGCACAATAAAACAATCTTTAATTTTATCTTCGTTTTCTCAAAATTCTAATCAAGTTCCATCCAACAATGAGAATGCAGAATTATCCGCAATTCTTGCAAAATAGTTCAATTATTGGTATTTTACTGGATTCCTTCACAATATTAAATATTATAAACAAATAAATGTTTCAACGAGACCTATTTTAATTTAGTAAAGTTTCATAGATATGCTTAAGTTTATTGGTGTAAAAATAACATTATTAAAATTAAATTAAAATTGTAAATTCTTTAGAATATATTCTGTTAGCATAAGATAAATATTTTTCAAAGGTTATATTCAATGTTTAAATAAAATTTTAACTAGATAGATGATAGTAAAAGACATAATTCTTTAATAAAAAAAATAAATAAATATTAAAATTTCCATGCACAACTATATACTTAAATTTATCAAATGTTTTTCTCCTATATTAAAAGCAGTTTTTTTCTCTATATAAACCTGCGCTTAGAAATATAAATAAAGTTTTCTTTTAATTTAGAAAAGCTATATTTATTAATTTATAATTATTTTATTTTTTTTGTGAGTGTATATGCATACTTATATAACTTTATTTTCGTGATATTTTTATTAAGACATATTTCTTTAAAAAGATGAAATTGTTTTCTTTTTAACTATTTTTTTTATTTTTTCTAAATATTTTGCTATAAAAAGAAAGGATCTGGTTTTGTTGTAAGAAATACTCTACAATGTTTAGTATACGTCTCGAATTCATTGAGAAATTTGCTTTATTAATGTAAACCAGGTTCTTTTCTTGGACCATAAAATTTTTGTTAGAAGACAAATTATTATACATTTTTTTAACATTCAAACTTTATTCCAAATAAGCCTTTATATATCTAATTTCGTTCCGGATTTTTCTCTGTAATACAAATGTAATTTAAGAAAAATCAAGAAAGAATCATTAAAAACATAAAGGATAAAGTTTTAAATTTTTTAACTATTTGGGCTTTGTGGCCCCAAGATTGGGCCACATATTTATACATAAAAAATATTTATTGTATCTTAAAAAACTTTAAAACACAAAGAATAATTTACATGATAATAGTTTACACAAGGTAGCTATTTGGTAATCGGTACAGTTGTAATAAGAAAGAAAAACATAGAATAACATAAACAATTTATATTGATTCTGTTTTATCTAAAAATATTTGAGATATGATGTTTTTTGTCATTATGATGTTTTTGAATGTTTTTGATATTGATCAAAAGCATGATGGATTGGTATAGGAATCGAAGATAATTGACATTTAATAAAACTTGGTGCATTGATCGTTTTTAAATACCAAAAAGTCTATAAAGTTTTCTAAAATAATTATTATTGAGAAAATAACTTGTTGTTTTAATACTAATTCTTCAAGTAGTGATAAATCGGGTAGACTGCGAGGCTACCGAGGTCATCCAACCCCTTTCAATTTTACTATTCATTTTTTTATTGTAAAGTATAAAAATGATTTTAATGTAAATTAAATTCTTAGCTATCAAAAAATCTATTATATTACTATTTTAAATGTATAATTATCTTGTTTGTTGCAATATCTGTTATTGTTTTTCTATCTTAATAATATTTTGTATCGGTTTCTATGATTATTATTATTTCTCTTGCTAATATTCGTAATATTACCATTACTATACATTTTTATAATAATATTCATATTTTATATCAACCTTTTTTACTTTGTAAATGCTTATACAGATTTTTTATTCTTGATAAATTTGTTAATTAAGTGCACAATTTGAATTATATAAATTAAAAGATTAATATATATGATTTTTTTTGAAATATAAAGTATATTTATCTAAAACAGCTAAATATAAAATAATCAGAATATTTTAATGCTATAGAATTTCAGGAAAAACTGTATACTTTATTTTTGATTAAAGATTTATAATGTGTTATACTTTCTAAATGATCTAAAATTTATTTTTTGCTATTCGATTGGTTTATAGTACGCTTTTAATTTTTTTATTGTACATTGTTTGAAAAAGTTCAACCTTTATGTGTATTATTTTTGTTTAAAACACTAATTAATATTATATTTTTATTGAGTATCAGTATTCTGAGAAATTTTTGTATAATATAAAATTCAAAATACCAAAAAATTTATCAATAATAACTTTAATAATGTATTTTTGTAACAGATAGAGTTTATCTGACCGTACTATAATTTTACTTATAAATATATGCACGAAACAAAAAATAAGTGTGGGATTTAATAGTAGTTATAATATTCTTAGTACTCGATTTGAAAAGGCATTGTTGATGCTTACTAAAATGTGAAAAATTATAAAAATAAATATATAATATTTAAATCTGTTTTTGATTAGTCGTTTCATGATAATATAAATAGAGAACCGACTAAAAACACATATATTTATTTTTTAAATTTATTCACCAAAGAAAAACATCAAGGTCAATGTTGGATTTGATAAGATTATTGGAACTAAAAAATGAATTTAAGTTTTGTATCTATAGGATGCCCATTTGCTTGAAAGATATAATTCAATAATCTTATTGCTTTTCTACTTTTTTTGTTGCACATAATTCAAGTTATTGTAAAAATTTATATTCTTTTTAAAATTAGAAGAAATATTATTGTTCATTTTTTTTATTATTATTATTAACTTATCTGCTTTTATAGTTTAAGCATAAATTTTTTGCATATTATCATTTATTGTAATTCGTGCGAATTGTGTTAAAATGTATCGAATTCTGGTGAAACTGAAACAACATCAATTTCTAATAAATAACATAAACGGAACACTTTAATTATTATTATCCATAGAAGTTGGCATACAACAGTAAGAATTGTTTTTTACGAGCAGTTCCTTCAAATAAAATCTTTTTATAATTTTTAAGCAACAATTTCATAAATCAAGAAACAATAAATGTCATTATTCATTCTTTGATTTTATCAAAATCAAACGAAATTATTTTTCCAAAAACAAACCAAAAATTATTCTTAACAGTTTAAATACTTTCATATCAATTTATGAAAATCATTATTAAAATTAGTCAAGTTAAAATTGATGAATGTAAAAATTTTATTTGAAATTTTATAAAATATTTGAAGTGATAATTTTGTCGAATATCCTAATTATTGTTAATTCTATTGAATTATTTTTTTTATGATATGTAAAATAATCAGAAAAGAATGTAAAATATTTGTATTACTTGTATCACCTTATTTTCCAAGAATTTATACAAAACAATATATGCGATAACTATGTAACTATTATAATTTTTCAATACGGTTTGTACTTATTACATAATTAGCGATAATATAAGTTTTTTTAACTCTTGAAATCATCTTAACTTATAATCACATATAGTTTATTGTTCTTTAAACACGAAAAGTAGTAATTTAACATTTATCTTGTTGTTTACGAAGCGTATCCACATAAATGAAAGGTTATTGTTGTATAAGCAACGAATAAAGTTTCTTGTAATTTACCGAATTTGGTAATTTTTATTAATTTTCTAGATTCCAAGTTTTAACATGTTTTGACATGTTTTGCTGTGTTTATCAGTGTAGTAAAAGATGGTCCATTTATGGAAATGTTTAAATTAGTTATGCTTAAGCTATAAAAGCATTTTAAAATTATAATAATAATCAAGCAATGAATAGTTCTTACATTTTTAATAATTATAAAGATTCAAAGAAAAAATTTTATAATAGTGTTTCATTACTTGTAAACTATTTTGCTAACAAAGAAGTTAGATGCGGATACCGCAGTTATAAAGTAGTTAATATATAAACAATAAAATAATTACATAGAAAATTTTTTTTTGCAAATATAAAAGAAATCGCGATAATAACATATAGAAAAGTCTACAAAAGAGAGTCTGACGCAATAATTTAAGAAACACAATCATAAAAATTAAGGCAACTAGTATCGTGAAAAAACAAAAAAAATAAATAGATTGCTTTTTATATTATATTTGCATCAAATCAAAACATCCAAAAATTTAATTAATTTTTTTTCTTTTCAACAATCCATGTCAATTTATTTCACTTTAAATAGGCAGCTATAAATCAAAATGATTGATTTTAAATTTACCACCATAATCATGTCAACATATTAATGATCTAAATTTAAATTTGCTCCGAGTTAAATATAGAAACGATGTCATTTGAAATTTGAATTATATCAAAGTTCTATCCATTTGTTTGAGACGAATTTATAAAAATAAACAAATTTGTATGACCTTTATAAAGCTTCAACGTATTGATTAGTTTATTTTAGGAGATATTTTATGTCAATCATTTTTATTGTCTGTTTCCTATTTACGGTGAGAGGATTTTTTGATTGTGGTAGAAAAAAAGAATAAGAAATTAATTAAATCTCCGGAAGTTTTGCCTGCCAACACTCCTTATAAAAAAATGGTTTTTTTAGAAACTGATCAAATCGAATTTGTTACATAAATATTTTTCAATTAATAATATTTTTCACTTATTTCAAATATTGAAAAAGGTATTGTATTCAATATCTAACAATATTAATCTCTGAATTTAATTTAGATAATCAAAACAGAATATTTTGACACTTATTATACATTATAAATAAAAATTCATCTATGTGATTTTATTTTCAAATTCCAGAAAATTTGTGATTTTAACATAACAAGTAATTATTTAAAAAACTTCAAAGCTTTAAAGGAATTAATATGCATATGAAAGAATATATAGCTTTTAAAAATTAATAATGTATAAAGATTTATTATTATGTAAACAAATTAACACAACTTTATATGCATTGTTACAGTCAATTATTCAGATCATTGATCTATTAGATACTATAGACATTGATGAAATCGTTTTTTGATAAACTTAAAGATGTCATTTATAAATAAAAAAGCGATAGATTGTAACAATTCTTAAGATTCATGCTATTGATTGGCATCAAAATAATTAAGAAGCGTCTTATGAAAATAAATTTATAATTTTGCATTCAAAAAAATATATGATAAAGCCTTTACGAAAAGAATGAACAGATTTTTTTTGTTTTTCCAGTTCTTAATATCAAAAAATTATATCTAAATATGAATATTGTTCATAATTATTCCAATATTTCTCCTTGTATTTTATAATCAAATTAGGTATTTTTTTCAGAAAGTACAAAAAAAGGCTTAAATTCCACACACATATCCACCATCTTTCAAATTATAAATTTTTTATCATATTTGATTAAATATAAACTACGCTGATTATTTTTTTCAATGAACACATATATTTACGATTAATTATAGGTTGAACAGTAAAAATTTGTATCATAAAGGTCTTTGATATAAAATCTACACATAAAATTAATTAAAACAGTTTTGATTTTAGTTTTTGTTAAATAAAAGTATAAATTTTATTATAAATAGAAGCAGAAAAATTCAAAAAAAAATTTATATAAAAGGTTCGTTTTAGTTTCTGACTCATGATTTTTTGCTGAAAAATAACGATTTTAAAGATTATTTGAGAAAAGAGAGTTAGAAAAAAACGATTTGGCTGTATAAAAAAATAGAATTCAAACAAAATTCATAAAATTTCTTTATGATTTTTAGAACACTTAAAAACTTTTTAAAATTTACAGTGAAATTCAACTATAGAATTTTAAAATCTAATTTTAGAAACAATAAAATTTTTAAAGGGATAAAACACAAATTAAGTTAATTTTGTATTTTGATGCAGTAAGTGATAGAAACCTTTGCGGACAAATAGGCTACTATAAAATTAAGATTTGATGTTTGATCGTTTATATTTACAATGTGTAATAATTTAATTTGTTGTATAAATAGACGTAAAAATAGCTTAAAGATTTGATAGTGAATTAAATTTTTAGAAATATAATAAAATTTTATGATTTTTTTAAAATCTACATTTTACATGTTCAAAGCTAGTAACCTTATTCAAAACATGATTTATATTTAAAAATCAATAATATTCATATAATTAAAATATTAAAATAACCAAAAGTGGTTATACATTTTTGTATATATTTATTTTTAGCAAAAAATCATTATACTTAAATCCTAAAACATTTCAATTCAATCATTTTTTAGAAAAAATCTTAGACCATCTTATAAAGATTATGTGATAAAATTGATCAAAGTACAGAGAAATAAACAAAAAATTGATATTATTTACTTTTTTAAATTTCAAATCAACATAATTTCCTTCTTTCCTTTTTTTGTTTTTTTTAATTTAATTAATATCATTTAATCAAAAAAATTCCTTTTTTGGTTTTTTGTGATTTTAGAAATCTATAAACAAATCTGGAAAAAATTATCCCTAAGATGTGTAAAAAGGATAATAGTACTAAAGATTTACGAGATTATTCCACTTCCGACAATCAATGCAAGCATAATGCAAGCCAAGTTAGGTCAGAAACAAAATCTGATCTGAAGAAACTTGATGAAGCAACGATTAGCTACGTAAATTTACTCAGAAAAAAGATATATGAAAGCGCAGCAAAAAGAAAAAGTAATTCTTATCATGCAAACACGAAAAATAAAATCACTGATACAGCAAAACCGACAAACCCAAAATTTATTGAAAACATTGATCAATATGCCACAAATTTGAGAAAATTAGACAATAAAACAGAAAATCATATTTCTTCTCAAGAGAAAATGTGTGATAATACAACCTTGAAAATGGACAAAAAATCTGATTGTAAACAAATTTGTTCAAATAACATTCAAGCTACCAATATCCACATTGATTCGATTGAAACTAGCAAAAAAAGTGGTAAAAGTAAAGATAACACAATAAATGCTTCTTTTACTTCCTTAAAGATAAATATTATATGCAAAAAAGGAAAAGAAAGTATAGTAGAAAGAAAAAATATTTGCAATGAAAACGTGAAAGATGTTGCAATAAATGATTCAAATAAAAAATATATTTCCTCAAAAGTTTACGACGAAAAAAATATAAAAACCGAGGAAATTGACGAAAAAAATACTTTTATTGCAACTGAATCACAATCAATTGACAATTCGAATCCTGAAAAATACTTTTTCGATCCAAAACAATGCATAACTATAAATAAAAAATACGAAAAAAAAGAAAAAAATAATTTTAATATGGTTGAAATACCATTACACAAATTCTTAAATACTCTTAATGCTACTAGGAATTGTGATCGAATGAATTGTAACGTATTCTCGAAAAAGTCGAGTAAAAAAAATAAAACAGAATCATTTTCAACAATTACACCTATTCAAGAAAAACGATCAAAACAAGAAAATTCCATTGTAGCTTCAAATTTAAGAATTGTCAAAAATAATCTACCTAAAGCAAATACATTCAGATCAGAAACAATTTTAAATGCTAAGAAAATTATATTCAAACCAAATCGCAAAGAGAGTAAACCGAAAGGATTCATAAATACAAAAATTTATACATTACATACATCTAAAATAAAAACAAGCGAGAAAAAACAACATGAAAATGTCAATTTTGTCAACGTTAATAATAGTTTAAAAGATAATAAACAGAAAGTAATCGCACAAGGGTTTGATAAAATGCCAAATTCAACAGAAGTGAAAAAAACCAGAAATGAAAATCCACACAATCTAAAAAGCTACAAACCCGCGAGAACAAATGAAAAACCCCCGATTATTAAAGTTGTTGATAAAAATCAGGATGTAATAAATGAAAAAAATATCAATAAAAATCAGCAGAAATGTAAAATTTTAACTGAAAATACAACTAAACAAAGTATTCTTGAAAAAATTGACAAAAAACAAATAAAAGATATAAATTCATATATCAAAACACATAAAATAAACTTTACGAGTTTATCAAGATATAGGTATTTTTATGGTTTTGAAGTAGATGATGTTGATAAAGTTAGAATTTTTCAAAATTCAAATTCTGAGATACACAACACAAACAATATTATCATCAAGAAAAAGGGACATAATAAAAACCTGAATTTAGCTGTTCCAGTTTATTTAGATGATAAAGATAAAAATGCTAAAATTTCATATAAACCAGAATTTGATAAGATTTCAGAAAACCAGAAAAAAAATAAAAGCAACGAAAACTCAATACAAATTAAAGATTCAGATCAGAAAGTAAAGATTAAAAAAGATGTAATCTGTAATGAGTTTAAAATGTCACAAAAAAACGCAACCATTGCAATAGATAAAATGTTTACAAAAAATAATACAAATGTATTATGTTTACAACAGAATAATCTTAAAAACACTAAAAAAACATTAAAAACCTTCGAAGTCATTTACAAACCAGCTGAAACAGAATCAAATAAATCAAAAACTATCCCCAAAAATTTGAATAAAACCAAAACCGTTAATAACAATAGCAAATATGGTAATAGGATTAATAAAAAATTTTCAATGTCGAAGCAATCTGATAGTCAAATCACACCATACACCAATCAATTTCAAAAACCTGAGATCATAAAAACAAAATTTGTCAACAAAGTAGAAGAATCATTTTTTCTTCAGCTTGTATGTATGAGCCAAACTTATGATTTTTTGATCAAGTTATGTTGTTTATATGTGTATGGATATTTTTATGATTTTAATTTTTTCGAAATAAAAACATCGACTGATCTCATTTACAACGCAATTATTGAAAACGACGGTGTTATCAGCGTAAAAAATTTTACAAATCGCTATAACGAAATTTTTATGAAACCTTTAATATGGTTTTATGATTCAAAAATAGCTGGTGAAATGCAAGAAAAATTTTTTGAGTGCATATCGACTTCGTATCGCAAACAAAAGTTTCTTTTTTATCTCAAAAACAATTCTTTAAAATCAAAGTATAAATTAGAGCAATTTAAAACAACTGTTATTTCAAAAAATCTAAGAATACACTTAAGAAACTGGGTAGAAAGAATATCATTTAATTTTTTGAATTCGAAGAATATACTTCTTAAAAGGCATCAGATAAATAAAAATCCTTTGTTTCCAGCCTTAATAGACAAGAAGGTCTTCAAACAACAAATAAAAATAAATAAGGAAAATTTTTCAGAATTTGAACATTCCTTATTTGTTAGATTACAAATTTCAGCGATCATATATTATATTCACTCACCCATAACCAAATGCTTAACTCATTCTGAAATAAAAGATGATTTAAATTCAAAGGATACTAAATCACAAGCAAAGAAAATTAAAAAAACCAAAAGAAATTTTATTGTAATTTCAAAATCAGATTGTAAAACACACGATTCAAAATTTTACTTTGATGCTAATGAAATAAAAAACAACAACAGTAAATTTACCATTTCTTCTGATAAAAAATCATTCACAGAGATGTTGAAATTCTTTGTGTTTTATGAGGATAGAAACATAATCAATAAAAGATGCATCGAATATTTTTGTATTTCCCAAAAAGAAATAAAAAATATATTTTGTAAATTTACTAACCTCAACAGAAATACCACCAATAATACAATCTTAAAAGAGTTCACAAATCTTGAAAATATAAAAATTATTGAAAAACGAGATTCTTTACAATTAAATGCCACACCCACACCAAACTTAAAACCTATTGCTGATGAAAATGATAACTTCAAAGAAAATATAGATATAAATATAAATGAGATAATTTTAGCCAAAAACAATAAAGCCAATAAAAAATTACCGGACAATGTAGATGTGCCTAAAAATGATAGAAAGTATAAAAAAACGAATTCATTAAATAAGAAAAATACTTATAAGGGCTCAAAATCAAGTTCAAAAAAATCACGCAGACACAAAAAATCTAATAGAAAAATATCTACAGTGTTCAAGATTGGCTTTTGTTTAATGGTAGTGGCAATTGTTGTAAGTGGTATATTCATAGATTAATAAATCTACAACTATAAATTTTTTTTGTTTTTTGTAAATTATAGATGTTTAAAATTAAAAATTTTTTGTTTTTAGATCACAAAAAAAAATATTTTATCTTATTAACTTAGAAAATGATTTTTAAAAAATAATTTAAGCATTATAAATATTTAAATTTTTAAAACTTTTATAGAATTTGATTAAAAATATATTTTGCTGTTTTTTTAAATTGAATTTTGTAGGCCCAACTTTATACATCAAATTGAGGTAGGTTATATATAATGGGATTATGTTACTCTTTATTGTGAATCATGATTAATAAAATTTTAATCCAATTGATGCACAATGAATGTAAAAAATAATATATAAAGTCGAAATGATTTATCTAGGTTATGTAATCAAATAGTTAATAAGAATTATATAGAAACATTATGTTCATTTATAGCTACTTTCATTATAAATACACACATCTAGTCATTTAATGTCATAATGAATAATCGAATAAATAAATTGAAAACACTAATTATTTATTTGAATTATGTGAGATATCAAACCCATTAAATTTATCACGGAATAAACCTGATAGAATGTGATACATTTATATCAAGTTTGATACCTGATACTTACAGGTGTTTTAAAGATAAAAGACATCATAACGAACCTTATCAAATGCTATAGTTTGTGATTAGGTCCAAAAATAAACCATAAATGTTGATTGGTCCGGAACAATTATTTTAAAATAAAAAAGTTTTATGCTGGCTATATATCCCATAATGTTAATTAAATCATGTGTGCTCGAAAAACAACAAAACATAAAACTGTTTCTATATCTTCTTTAGGTGTTTCTGCACTTACCAACCAAATATTGCCAGAAACATTAACCCTTTCTGTGTTCATTCCCGGTCTTTCGTAAATATTCCGCAATTATGGTAAAGAAGGATGGCCGATAAATGAGAAATAATTTATATAGACAAAAAAAACACCCTTAAAATGCGCTTGCGGCAAGTGTGTATTATAAATTTGGTCTCTAAATGTTAAAAAATATTATTTCGGGTAGGATTATTATATTAAATATTCTCTGTTACACATTTTTTAAAAATAATACTTCATGCTAAAAAAAGAAAAAATGCTTTTTTTTTGTTATGATAATTTTCTACTAAAATTAAATTCAATGCACAAAATATGAAACATCTATTTTTTGAAAAATTTTTAAGTGGATGCTACTCATTTTGAATTTATAATGTATTATTTAAAAAATCGATTATTTTAATTAACGCATGTATTTCAATGAAAAAAAAGATAGTATGGTGTAGACATAAACATCTTAAATGTTAATTCATTAATTTTATCATTACATTATGCGATCACAATCAGTTGATATGTATGTTTGTATATTTTTTCTTTATTATTAAATTATTCAATTAGAAAAATATTCTCTTAATAATTAAAAAACTGAGAAACGAAATTACAGTTATAAAAAACAAAAGTTTATAATAATGAATAAAGATTGAAAATTCTTGATAATAAAATAAACTAACATAAATTTTTGAATACAATTTCTTTTATTGATTTTTTAAACTCAAAGGAAACGAAGATAGCTATAGAATACAATAAATAGCATATTTTTTGGTTTCAGTGAAACGTAATTTCTAATTCACATTTGTAAGCAAAATACTATTAAAAATTTAAAAATTCGTTAGAAGAAAAATCTCTATTAAAGTTGTTACTCAAATATATTCAAAATAATAAATATATCTGAAAGAAATTATTTTATTTATTGATTTGTTCCGTTGAAAGAGATACCTATTAATTTCATAATTATAAACAAATTTACATCTTAATTTCCCATTTAAAATTGACTGGCTCTATCCAATTCAAAAATACAGAATAAAATATCATTAGCTGATTCATTGCAAAAAAATCTTGCATAAATCATATATTTTCTACAATCCTATTATCCTTTCGTAATGTATTCATGATTTAATAATATGTATATATTTTGTTAATATGAGAGAAAAAGGTACTAATCGATTTATAAAAACCATATTTCGACCTCTCATGGTTGTAGGATACCGGTTTTATCTAATAAGAAATAAAGAAGAATAAATTAAAACGCTAATAACCTACCATAATAACTTTTACCTTAATATGGTAGTTACAGAACTGAAATTTTGGCATATTATCGATCATCAAGCTTCGATTGTAAGTATCATCAACATTAATATTATTTTATCTGGCAATATTCTCATTTTTTTTTCTAAAAAGCCGTATTAGAGCAAAGATATCTTAATATTATTGAATTTAATCGACCATTGAAATATCATTTTTTCTTAAAGTAAATGTTTTTGACTAACTAGTGCATGAAAACTAGTTTTATTGTTTTTATCATCAAATTCGTGAATTAATTCTGATTATGTATTTTCTTATTATTTACATTTTCTCTTTTAAGTTTTTTAACATATCTAACAAACAATTGGTTTTTAGATTATGCAAAAACATTTTTTGAACACATATGCTGTTTATAATGGATTTTTAATTCAATATCGAAACCATTATCCTTGATAAAATACTAACTAAATTTAAGAATATTAGAGAAATTTAGCTTCAAAAATTTTTCATAAAATACATGCATAATAAAAGTAAAAAACTAATCACAAAGCTAAATAGCAAAAACATAATTTTAGATAAATACAAATAATCATATCAGAATTTATTTCATGAAATGAATATTTTTTAAATTTTTTTATATTTGGTTGTTTTTGTTTACTTAAGCCAAAAAAAAGAAAATTGATAACAATTTATTTATCGTAGAAAATATATACATGCTGCATAAAAAAATAAAAGATCATAAGATTATTAAAAAATTTAATATCCTCAAAATAATGTTTTTTGTTTTATAAAATATTTAAAACAGCACATAAAAATCCGCTGCAATCTTGTTTTTACGTCTATCTATCTTAAAAATGCTATATATATATATTATCATGGTATATATTATTTTTTTTGCCAAAACAAATTCATTTTGCATATTTAGCATATTCTGTAAGAATAAAACAAAAAAATTGGTGAAAATATTTATGAATTGAAAAATTGGCTTAAGCTATGAGAAGTATCAATTCCATATTTTTAAAAAGGTTCACACTAATTTTTTTTGAACAAATACTGAGGCAGCTAATATAAAGAGACAAAGCATGTTTAGTAATTTATTTTTGAAAGATATTTTTGATCGTTTATTCTTCATAGCCTATTAAATTAAATGGTGTTTTAAACTTCTTTAATTTTTTTTAACGCTTAGAATATATAATTTGTTATTATATTAGAATAGATTTATGTGAGAATGTTGTTTTACCATGGGAAAACATTGTATTCATTTTTTATTTTTTTCATATTTTTTTTTATAGATTCTCGATGCATTTATCTGATAACTATTTTATAAAGGTTCATTATAGTAATTAAATAATTGTGTATAGATTAAGTTTTTCCGCTAAGATATTTACATAGTTGACAGTAGTTGAAATAAATAACTGACTTATTACCTATAAAAGCATCTTTTAACTGACAAACTCAACCAAACAAGCTCAAAAAAATCTTTTTTAGTAAATAAAAAGGGATATATAAATATAGCAGATGAATTAAGAGCCTACCGTAACATAAAACCATTTTTTCTATGATTTTTCTTTATATATAATCAGAAAAAGGTCTTATGTTAGATAAAATTTAGCCTTAATCACTTGATCTGTTAAATATGACAAAATTTTCTAAAAATATGTCAAAATTTATAAAAATTTAGCTTATCTTTTTTTTTCTATGTTTTCTATGATTTTATAAAAATAAAACCTTAATCATATTCTCTTTTTTTATTTTTTATATTTTCTAACTTGATTTTTACCATTAGAAAAAAATTTTTGTTAGAAAGATAACACTCTTTGAAATTTTATCTAAAAAGTTCAGCGATAAATTATTAACATATAATAAAATTTTTTTTAGTTTAATGGTAAAATTTTATATGGATGATATGTTTTTTATATTCATCGCAGTTCTTTTAAATGTTGAAATCAAAACTTAAACTACAAAAACTATCAATATAATAATTATCAGCATTTTTAATTTTTTTATTTGTTAAATTATTATAATATGCTACTTTGCTTAGTGCAATTTCAAATTTTTTATAGTCGCAAAACTAACATTTTTATTTGTAAAATATATATTTTTTTCTATTCTAGTTACAAATTGTGTTTTTTAAGCTTGTAATATGAAATACAAATTATTTTTTCTACAAATGCACATGACATCTTATCGTTGAATGACATATATTCGGCTATCATAAATATTAGCATGAAATATATCAGAATTTTATACCGGTTCCTAATTACTAACTGATTTGTACCATAAAATATGAGACTAAATATAAAAATTGAAAAAAACATAAATTTACAATTTAACCAATCTTAAAACTTGAAAATCATGTTTGTTTAGTTGGAATTTGATTCGTAGAACTTTTTATAGTGCTTTTTTAACAAAACTATCAATTAAAAAATTCTCTAAACCCAAATTTAATAACATCTTAGTTTAATCATTTAAAAAATTTCTATTTATTTTATTTTTGTACTTTTATATGAAACTCTGTTTAATAGAAATAATAAGTCATATTTATACAATAAACATAATATAAAATTTTCAAATATTATTATTGTAATAGTAATATTTATATATTCTAATTAAAATATACATTTTCCCAAAATTTGCTCATAATATCACTAAAAATATATTTACTTATAAACAAAACTTTACCATCAAAATATGCAGATTACGACAAAACACTTTGCCAATAAAATTACTAACACAAAACTGTATAAAAAAAGTTTATCGCAAAAAAACCCTTTAAAACACGGCAAAATAATAAATAAGTTGCAGCATTTGTGATATTTTTTTAACGACAAAATAGTAGACTTTGTCATATAAATATTTTTCAATCTTGCTAACTTAAGCAATGTGGTTTTGATAATACCAAATCTATAAAATTCCCTGATTTCAACAACCATTGAATGCTTCATAAAACCAAAAAATATTTTGTTCATAATTTTTAATTTTATAAAGTAGTCTTTATATCAACTGAAAACAGTTTTGATGCTTTTTTTGAAAATATCGATAATTTTTTAAAAAGATTCTTTAAATGTTTTTGTACAAATAACTGAATTTATTTTTTTTTCTTCTCGTTTATATTATGAAATATCATTTGAATTTAATATACTATTGTTACAAAAAACAAAAAAAAATTATAGATATTCAATATATAACTGCAAATTAATCTTGAGTAAATATCAAAATTTTAAATTTTTTTTGCGTAATAAAGGAACTTGCTTTGAAATCATCTCTGACCTTTGCAGAATTTTCCCAAGAATACAAATAGCACAAAAAAAACAATATCTAGCATTTTTTGTTAAAAAGTACATTGATATATCACTTATAATTTTCAAATATTCTGCCATTAAAAAAGGATAATTATTTTGTAAAAGAAATATTATTATTCTACATTAAAATCTTGAAATTATAAGTATTATTTATACTTTATGCCTTTGCCATTTTTTTGGTTTGTTTTTAATTTTTTCACAAATATAAATGCCTTATAATACAACTAAATTACAAATTCAATAAAATATTTTTTCACAATATACATGTTTTACATTTTTTTTACTTTTTTTTTTGAAATGAAATGTTTTTCATACATTAGTATCTATATTAAGCATAGTGTTGTTTTTTTTGCAACAGGAATATATTTTTATTTGAATATACAATAAATATCGAATTTTTTTTAGTTTAGAATGATGTAAGACTGGAGGAATTTTTGTTTTATATCATCGCTTATAATTTTGAATAAATCATAGAATCCATTTTTTTCTTGCCACCAATGATTAATTTCAAGTATAAAAACCACGAAGAAAAGTCAAAATTTTATTATTAAATGCTTGTGTTTATAAAAAAAATTAGAAATAATTGAGATATCACAATAATTGATTGACATCTCAATGTAGTAGGTTACTAATTTTTTTAAAAAGAACAAAGAGAATACGTCATTTTTAGAAAAAAATTCTATTATTCATAATTTTGACTTTCTCGTTGTTCAATTAATTACTTTATTATATTTTTTTTAAGAATCTACTAATTCAATATTTGTTTTCTTGTCTGCCTTTTTTTAATTTTCTAAGGTTTAATTTTAAGAAACATTTATTATGTCTTGTAAAAAAAATTATTCACAAAAAAGTATTTTTTTTATGTTTTTATACATATTTTTGATTTAAAATTATATATTTTTTGAAAAACTAAGCATCTATATTTTTATTCTATTCTTTTTACTTCTTTTCCATCATATAACAAATCATATGCCTTTAATAGGGAAGTGTCTTTAATGTCGATTGATTTATATCTTTCACTAAAAATTTAAACAAATCAAGCATAAAAAGTTATTTCTTGAGCCTAAAAACATTTAAAATACATGAAACAGTTGTTTTTTTCGTAATTTTTATTTACTTTTTATAAAACACTTTTTTATAGTAAAACATACAAAAACAAGACTCACATCAAGATCACTACAATGGTAATCAACAATACGAATATGAATTTTGAATTTTTTTTCTACATAAAAGACAAACAGTTTATTCATATAAATTTGAAAAATATTTGAAATTAATAATTCTTCTTCGATAACATTTCATTATGCCGTTTTTTTATTATCATGCATACATAAAAATGTGGTTTTAATATTTTCATATTGGAAGAATTTTTTTGTTACTCAGAATTTCTTATACTATTTCAATTTAGAATATTCGATATCAATAAATATTGTAAGAGAATTAAGTATCTTTGAAGTTTTTGTTAATCTAATGATACTGAAACTAATATAATTTCAATTTATAGAAGTATTTTTTATCATAGATTAGAATGTGTTATTGTTTTTTTTACATTTAAAAAAGAAAAAAATTAATAAATATTAATATGTTAAAAACATGATAAAACGTGATGAATTACCAATAACACATCTAATAGAATGATATAACAACTAAAATTGTATCGTTCTTTTCAACCCATAATAACCAAAGTAGACAATTTATATTAATCCATATCCTATTAATATTTTTTGAATCACTGAGCAGTTTCAGGAATAATTTTTTTTCATTATGGGTTGTACTCTTAAATGTTAACAACATTCTCATTTAAATTGTGAACATATCTTTTTTGTATAAAACTTCTTCATTTATTGGACGCTTACGAACGGTTAAAAATGTGTTTGTAACCTTCTTAATGTTGTTTATTTTTTATATTTTACCGCTTTAAATATAAGTTAAATTGCGTATTCTGTTGAAATTATAAAACATTTAAAACATTTAAAACATTTAAAAGTTTTATAAAAAACACAAAAAAATATAAATTGATCGAATCACATTTATATAACCTATTTACCGATGGTTTCTTATTTGTTTTTACTTAATGAAATTTTTAATAGCTAATTCATAATAACATAAGCACTTCTCATGATTTCACTTATTAATCAATCGAAAAAATATAAACATTCAATATAGGTTTGAATTACAAGTTCTTATGGATATATTTGTTTATAATAATAAATATTTTTTTAAGATAACTAATATTTTTTATGATATATATGAAAATTTACGAAGAAAAATTAACAGGTAAATAATTCTCAAGTTTATAATTTTTATCATGCAATTAGTTTTTGGTGCAAAAAATCAAGTATTGAAAAAAAATATTTCAATTTATAGCATTAAAAATGAAAAGAAAACCAATTTGCATTCGACGACATTAATAAGAAAATTTAAAAGAATTCATTTAAAATAATTTAATAATATTTTAAATAGTTATGTAAATATTTGTAAATAAATATGAAATTACAAAAAAGTTTTTAGGCTTGTCATTTTTATTACAATATTTTCCTTTCATTACTAGATAGTGTTATTTAGACTTTTTTGTATAATAAAATAAAAAAAATTGATTTAGAATTTAAAAATATTTTTTTGATTATAGCGTATTCTAGTATAAAAAGAGAATATTTAATTATTTTCATTTATAAATTAGTTAATTTTTCATAGATAAAAAATATTATTGAAAGTTTTCATTTTGAAAATGGCAATCTAAAAAAGAAGAAAAATGATTTTTTAATAAATAAAGTGTGTATAATTATATTTTTAGTGGTAGTAAATATTATGTATGTGTATGTTTACGATAAATTTAAGAAAATAATATATTTATATTAATAAACATGTTTTATGAATCGAAGTTTCTAGACTACAGAATATACAAATGATAACAATAAATACTATATATCAAAATTTACATATCCTATTACTGTAAATTTTTAAAAATGGAATGAGAACTGTGCATGCTAATAATAACTTTAGCAAACGAAAAATGTTGAAAAAAATCTATTTTAACACATAAATTTTTCCTTGACTAGAAATCTTTAATGTTGATTAAAATATCTACAGATAAACAAAAACTATAATATCTATTTTACGCCAACATATACACCTATAAGAAATAAACAATCGGGTTTATATTTAAGTAGAGAAAATGGTACAAGCAACACACAAAAAATATTTATAAATTTTAATTCGTAAATAATCGTTTTATTTTTACATAGATTATCTTTTTTTTCAATAGAAGCTTACATTATAGTTTTTAATATATAATTTCGTCATGAATTATTGTATGTATGTTTAAAATATAAATATATGTAAAAAAAAGTGTGTTTCTCAGATGTTTTTTTATTTCAGAAATGATGTCTTAATCATTTCATGCTATTATTGTATCTTATAAAAAGATAAAGGATAATTTTGATAGAACAAAATTGACTTGAAGAAAAGTATTTTTTTACTATAAAATGGATAAATTCAAATTTTTATAAATTATTAATTTTGTCTTTTTATTATTGGCTTTGCTATTTTTAAAGGATGAACCACAATTTAAAATTTTCTTAAAAAATTATTTCATTCTGCAATAATTAAACCTGTCTGTATTTTAGTTATTCAATAATATAGAAAGCATTAAAGGTTTTATATAACTGAAAAAACTTGTAATTTCAGAAACCACTAATTTGTTTTTGTTTGTTGCTTTTTGCAAAAAAGTGATATAAACAAACTGTTATTGATAAGAATTACTAACAGTATAAGTAAAAAACAGAAATTATAAATGTTTAAGTAAATATGATGATGCATATTACATTAGAAAAAAAATTTGTGTACCCTGTAAACAAATTTTGTACCAATATATAAATGTACATTGCTTGAAAAAATAAACAAAAAATACTAAAAAAAATATTTCTTTAAGTATAGACAATATTATTACAAACAATGTTTTTACATAGTTGTTCTTGATCAAAATGAAAAGACAAATTCAAAGTTTTAGAAATATTTATTTATAATATTGTTCAATTTCTAGGCATTCGGTTTTTAGAAGCAATCATGTATACTATCTAAAGCCCATAAAAAACTTTAAATTATAAACAATGTCAATTTTAAAAGAAATATATGTTTTTTTTGGTTTTTAAAAAACATCAAAGATATCAAATCGTGTAAAATAAAAAATTATTCATCATAACATAACAACGAATAAACTATCACCTAAAATATGTTAAAAATGCACTACTTTATATCAATAATTGTTACTAATATTTTAAAAATCAAAAAATGTCATTTATTTAGGGTATTTACTAACTAACAAATATATTAGATTTCAAAAAAACATTATAAACAACCCTAAATAGATAAATAGTTTTTTTAATATGTAAGTATTTTGTTTAAAACAAATTGAATGTTAAAGAACGCATAAATATGTTTATTTTTATGCATGGTTTTTAAAAGGTAAAATAGCGCTGTTATAATTAATTTTTTTTAAAAAATGATATAAACTGTTCTGCCGTAATATGATTTTTTAAGAATTTTATAAAAATAGATTGAAATTAAAATATTTTGTTCAAATCAAATTTTAACACACAAATATATATACATACAACAAGTTTTTATTCTCCGGAGTGCATAAAAAAGTGATATGGAAACGATTTTCTTTCCATAAACCTTTTTACAAAATATGTAGTAATTTTAGAAACCGAACTTCAATAACATTGAATTGAGGGTTTGATTTGAAGACCATTTTTTTTGTTGGTTTTAAAAATTTAAAGGTAGAGAATAATGAAACTTTATGATATAAAAAATATTTTACTATTATTGATAGTGTTAATGCAAAATATTTTTCAATTACATGAGATACCTGATAAAAAAAAGTTGGCTCGTTATTACGCAGAAATATACTAGTATTTCAGATATATTTTTATCTTAAAAACAACAATATCACAAACAAAAAGACTTTAAAATATAGGTATTCATATGCAAATCACATGATAAATCTAAATTGGAGTTATGTTTGTAAGCTGAATTGGTTGAACAAGGATATTTATACTTTTACTAAAATCAAAACAACTAAATTAGAATCTTAGTTGTAACTATATAGTTAAATGAAAGTCACAAAATCTAACTTTTTTTTTGCAAAATCGAAAATTTCAGAAAAAGCAATATATTAATATGATTTTATTAAATGTCAGATATTTCTTATTTAATTTAATCAAAATAGCGCAAAGAAGTACAAAATAATGTGCTACAATACTTCTATCACGTAGAAACGATGATAGTCAAGAAAAAAAGTCTTTATATTTTTTAACTTGTTTGGTTTCTTTTCTTGATTTTTCTTTAATCACCTTTATATTTCTAAGAAAAATCCAGAAAGACATTAAGAATACAAAAAAAAACCAAATAATAAATTATACCCTCTAAAAATATTTTTAAAAATCTTTATATTAATACTAATATACATGTACAAGAAAATGAGAATGTAGAGCGAAATAAAAACATGTTCTCAGCGAATCCGAGGAGTTTGCTCAATATTGTAGAGAATTTACTATAATGTAACCAAATCTCTTCTTATTACGCATAATTATTTTAGAAGTGGTCAGAAATTCTATTACTATTATAGACTTGACAGTTAAAATGACAAAATTTCAAAACATATAAAATATAAAAAATTGTTATTTTGTTGTTTAGAAAAGCCATTCAACATGTAATTCTGCATATAAAAATATTGTTATTCTACTAAGTAAAGGTGATAGAATAATAACTTAAATGATAGATAGGAACAGGAAATTAAATTAAATTAAAAAAATTGTAGTAATTCAATTATTCTCAAATGAAATTTTTTACAAAAAAGTTGAAAGAGTTAATTTATGGCCTGATATTTGTCATAAAATAACGACAATTATACGTTTTAGACATGAAATAACATAGTATATACGGCTTATAATTAAATAATAACATGACCGAAAAATACAAATTTGAAATAAAGCAATTTTAAATAGTTATAAGTAGTTTTCAGATATACATTTGATTATTAGGTAAATTCAAAGTGAATATTTAATATAAAGAAATCTGAATATTCCGAATGGAAAGAATTATACCTAGAAGAAAAATCAAAAAAAACTGCTTGACACAAAGAAAAAACATTTTCTATTTTTTTTATAAAAATTAAACCAAACAAATAATCAAATCAACAATTTATAACGAAAAATTAACGTATTTCGAATTTTATTTCAGTTTTTTTTATCGATAATTTTAAAATATGAAAAACAAAATAATTGAAATGTTCAATCTTACAATTTCCTATTGATATAATATAGTCCTGTATATTTATTAAAAACATTACAACTGTCATATATTTGTGAAAACGATAAAAAAAGAAACACCCAATTCAAAAAAAATTTAAATAAATACAATAATATATTATTCATTTATATAATAAAATTTACATTTTTAAGTAATAAAATAGAGAAATTAAGTAACTATGGACATTTTATTTTTTTCCAGAAACTAACATCTGATTTTTTCAAATCATAAAAAATCATTTTGTTATAATATTAAGGAAAATATCGTACAGAAAAAATCATATTCGTATTTTCGTGAATCATAAACATTGTAAAAACAATAGAGCAGTAAATTTTACATTGGAATCAAGACAATAGTTGTCTTCTTATTAATTTAATTTACGAAAAAAAATTGAAAATTAAACAAAGATAATGAAGCTACATTAAAAAAATATGATTGAAGCATTAGATTACTTTAAATTTTGATAAAAAAATATTTTTTTGGTTTGTAAATTAATTAATCAACCAAAATTCACTATAAAATAGTACATCTATATGTTTCAGAATATAGAAATTGGTTATTAACTAGATATAAGAAATTTTATAACATAAAAATCTTTAAAAACACAAATAGGTAGTTTTTTTCAGCAAACAATAAGAGTAAAAAAATATTCATTTATTAAATTTTCTAGGTGATCAAATGTCGTGAAGAAAATTTTTCGATGGTTTTATAATTTGATTATATATAAAGCATTATAATTATAACATATTTTTGTTTTTTTATAAATTTATTAAACATTGATGTGATAGTTATATTTTTAAATTTTTTAGGATGGAAATACAAATTTTAAATAGTGAGCTTTATAATGACAACAATTATAGGGTATTTATTAGTATAAAAATTGTATATTGCTAAAAATATGAATAAATTTTTTATTTATAATTTGCTGTTACCATTTATAATTTTGACCAGGTAAATTACGCACTAATATACATTGAGATGTAATTAATTGATAATTTTCTAGCAGAAAGACAAATCAGAAATTTTCTTCTTTTTTACTATAATTCAGAGACCAATATGAATATGATGAATTTTTTCTAAATTTTGATTTAGCTATTTTTAATATTTTTTAACATATGAATATAATGTTGATTTTATATTTACATATTTGCTTTTTTAAATGTTTGAAATATAGTTTCGATCAGTTGTTAAAATTGTTAATCTCCATATAGACAGCAAATCAGCTCAAAAAATTAAAAGTTATTGAATCAATTTAGTTAAAAATTTCGTTTTGACATGATACAAGCTTTAAGCATTGAATTTAATAAAAAAAACTTTCATTTATCAGCAACAATGTTGTTATATTTTTTAACCAAAAGAAATAATTGCAAATTAAGAAATACAATAATCTATAATTTCTTTTTAGCATTAGATTTTTATTTTGATTTTTTTATTCGTAATAATAGCTAACTTTTTATACAAAATATTTAGAAAATAACAAGATTCAAAAAAGATAAAAAGCAAAATACAAAAAATTTATAGGACGATGGAAACTAGTAAAAAATCTCAAAAACATAAAAATTACAATTATAATTTTTGAAATGTGTAACTTGATCTTACTTCAACAATTTTTAAAATAAAATTTAATCGAGCGCTTTTTTTACAATTTCCATAAAATTACATTTTAGCTAAAAATATTATTACTGATTCTATTCTTACTTATCAGTTGTTTTTTTGGTAAATTCAAAAAGCAGATAATTTTATTAAAAATTAGTAAAATTTAAGACAAATGTTTATTCTTTCTATATTATACTTATAAGTTAACTATCTTTAAAATAACTGTTTTTAATCCCTTAAGTTTCATATTCAATTTTCTATATTTTCATGAAATGTGAGTAATTCTTTAAAAGTATTAAAAAAGATTTTTGTCCGATATTAGTTCTATCCATTGCAAAATGCAATTTATGAAAAATAAACCTGTCTATTTTATCTTCTTAACATAATTCTTCTCTTTAAAACTAATAATTAGAAAAACGATGGTTTTAATAACAAACCCTTATAATTTCCAATGGACAAACTAATCAAAAAATATGACCGAAAACCGATAAAATGCGATTTAACATCCCTTACACCTATAAAATTGACTTTGGATGATGTTTTAGGAGAATACCTGCGAGTTGAAATGAAATACAAGCAATCACATTTATTCACAGACTTACGAATATTTGTAGGACTTGTATCGACAATAATGAGTGTTTACTTGACGTATCTTAGCATGAACAAAGAGTTTAAAGAATATAAATATATATGTTTTGTGATCGTAGGTGTGTTTGCTGTTTTAAACGGGCTTTTGGAGCTTATTTTGCGGGTATTTGCGCGAGGAACAATTTTTAGTGGTAAGAAAGAGGATGAAAGAATCTGTGTCTACAGTAATATTAGTAGGGCAGATACTAATTATATTGTGATGGTTTATAAAGATGGTAAGTTAATACCGGATAAGTATAATAAAGATGTGAGAGATTTGTTTGATGAAGATGGAATGCTTTTGCATAAATTATTTATTGAAGAACTCAATTACTTTTTGAAAGAAGGCAAGAAGGATAAATAATATAAATGTTAGTGTTATAATTTTTTTAAATAAATTTATTTCTATTCATTTTACTTCATCTTTTAGATATTAAATTTATATTTTAAATTCCTAAATATGTCTCAATTTTAGGAAAGTATATCTAATGAATTAAGTTCAAAAAATAAATAGATCGATTGTCCTTGAAAAAAAAATTTAAAATTTCAAAATAGCATCATAACAAAATCAGTAAAAATTACATTTTGTAGAGACTAAATTTTGGTTCTGGAAACTAAGATCGTTATCTAAAATTTTGAGGAAGATAATAATAGTAGTTTAGTAAGACAAGGAAACAATAAAAATAAAAAAACTGTAAAAAAAACAAGCATATTAGAGTAATTTTTGTTTATTAAATCACCTTTAAGCATAAATTCTTGTTCGTGTATTTTCTTGTTTGTCATTTCCTTTTCCAATCAATGTCCTATTTGAGGTTTCTCTGTGTTTTATTTTATTCTGATCATTACAACTTAATATTTTTATCTTTGATGTGTATTTGTTGCATTTAAATCCCATTTCACAGTAGTCTTGCACATATATGAATGCCAAAATGATTTAAATCACCTTTTAATCTTTTATTCTTAAAAATGATAATCCCGACTTATTTTATTTCTTTAAAACAAAATTTGGTTTTTAAAGTTTTAAATTTTACTTACGTATAAATTTGACGCTTTTACTTTTTTTCTAAAAAAAATACAGATAACGAGTATTTTTATTTTCATAAAAAATAGATCAATATATATCAATTCAATAGTTTGTATTTTTATAGATGTCTTATTTTAAATTATAAAGATTTTTTTCCGATAAAGAATGCTTAAAACATAAATAAGCGGTAATTTACCTTTAATAAACGATTAAATGATAATACGAACGATAATTGAAATTTTGAAGAGAAAAAAATCAAAAATAAATGCATTTTGGAAGTTAATATCTCCAAATCAATGAAGAAAATATTTAAATAAAAAAATAATTATCTTTCAAGACTGTTTTCATATGTTTATCTTATTAATTTTCCTCATAAACTTTCCATTTACAACCATTCTCATCACAAACCACACAGATACCAATATTTTTACACAAAAAACTTAATATAGAATCAAACATATGCTTAAACAACAAGCAAACATCATACTTTCGATCCAAACTCATACCATTTAAAACATAAAAATCGTCAAAACTAAATATGTAATGTGAATCATCCCGCAGTGGCTTGATTTTATATGTAAAGTAGTGATAGTAAAAATCTGGAATAAGATTCATGCACACACTTTCCAGAGTCAAGTTTTTTTTGACATGCGATTTGAGAAAGAAATCGTCTGATATTCTTTCTCCAAGAAGATTTCCGCTTTCTTGTATTTCTTCTTTTTTGAGGTTTTTTATTAGGTTAGCTAGAAGTATTTGGAATAAAGTGTCATCTATTCGTTCTTCGCTTCTGTAATCCATTGGTATTTTTGTAAAAGGGAAAATTTTATACTAGGATTTTTGTTAATACATATAAATTGAAACTTTTTTTTAAAAAAAATGTGGGATCGAAAAGATGGATCAACTACAAAAACAAAATTTAAATGATATAACATGTGAACTAAGACTGAGACTTAATACACACAAAATGCTAAGGACAATACTAAATTTTCTATAATGTCTTTTAAGTTTTATATTTGTAAGAATTGACAATTTCTAGAAATTAATATGTTGTTAAAATTTACCACTATAGTAAATTAATGTGCTAAAATATCCTGCAAAAAATATTTATAAAATAAAAATCTAAACTGAAACATTTAAACTGAGAATATGTTCTACTTTTGAAAATATATTTTTACTTTGATAATATTTTTGCATTATTTCTAATGGATTATCTATTTTATATTTTAATTTTATTTATGACCTATCGAGAATAAATTCTAAAAAATATTGTAGTACTTCACTAATATGTGTCAAAAAATAGAGGGGTGATTTTCAAGCTATCTGTTCTTATGAAAAGAACAATACGAAAATCAAAATTTCATGTTTTTTGATAATAGAAAAAAAAAATCGAGATTAGACACACAGATCGGAAATAGAAAGGTTAGTGTCGCGTTCTATGTAGCGTTATCTATAATCACACAGAAAAATTAAAAAAATTGAATAATTAAAAGGTCCGTTAAAATGTAAAATTTATTTGTATCGTTATTCATTAGCTCGAACGACAGTTAACTGTTTTAAAATTATAAAAATTAAGTGCATATTTATATCCTATTATAAACACTACCTATGAATGTAAAAATTTCAAAGAGACTTTATAACTATTCAATTGGTCAAAGTAAATTTGATATACATCTTTGATTATCAAAAATTCATTAAAAAAATAAGAGCAAGCATGTCTTGCACACCGGTGCGCAAAAACAATCGGTTTGGTCATAAATTAGACATTTTAAAGATTTTTGCATGGGTTATAATTTATTAAAACATTATAAATAAATACTTAGTGTATTGGTTAAAAAAATTAATCAACAAACTACTAAAATTAAATTTAAACTTTTTTTTGTTTACATTTCTTTCCTCAACTATTCCACAAAAACAACATATCAAATTAGAATATAATTCCATCGTTACTTAGAATAAAAAGTTGTAAATCTATTTGCGATAGTATGATAGAAGATATGCAATAATACCTCACAAAATAATTAAAAGATATCCAAAAACTATAGAAAAAACAACTCTATTTATCAATACGAATTTTTACAATATTTTCCTAAAACTAACTAGAATTGCATATAAAATGCTATAAAGATTATAATTGTGGAACGTGATTCAATTTTTTTTGAGTTCAATTTCGGTAATATTGGGATAGTTGTATATGATGAAATGGTCCTTTGCTGTAATATAAAATTGTGTCTGTTTCAATATTTTTATGAGATTCAAGATTTTTTTATTTAAGATAGTAAAAAAAAATTGTGATAAAAAAGTATTTGATTTTAAATATGTTGGAAATTTAGTATTTACTAAAATGAAAAAAATTATGATATTCAAAGCAACCTTTTTTTATCAATATTATCTTTAAATTGTTGTGCATATTTAATCTTTTTTATGTTATAATATATTTGTGTGTAATTTTTTTCATTTTATTAATTGTATATTTGTGTTTCATTAATTATTTGATAAAAAAAATATAATTTACTTGTTTTTTTATCTAATATTCATATATTTAGCGACTACTATGTATTTTTATTCTTTAAATTTAAAATTGTTACACAATTTGTATCATTATTAAAAAACATCTTGAAGTAAATTGAATCAGCTATAGATAGCGATGTCGTATTTTTATTTTTAATTTTTGTTTTTTTTTGGAAAATAAATATGTGCCTGTTTGAAACAACATTCAGAACAGTGAAAGTCTATTTAAAAAAACCAAGACAATAAAAAAATATATGAAATAATAATACAAAGGAAATATAAATGAACTGTCGTGGTTATAAAGATGAAGAAAATTTAAATTGAATAAATCATACTTGTTCTGGATTAAAGTGTTTTTTGAGGGCCTTTCAAAAGAATTATAAGATCATTTTAATAAACATCGACACATAAAAAGTTCAAAATATGTTAGATTTTTATATAATTGCAAATACAATTATAACAAATTTTATAACTTTAATGCCTAAATAAAAAACTTGCGTTAAAACAGATGCAATTTAGTTACTTGCATAATTTATAGATGTAAAATGTAAGCGTAATTGTAGGAAATCTTTGTTGAGCCTAGTCGTAATCTTTTTATCCATCGATCGCGAGATCTTCAGAATTGGACATAAATTTTAAAGAATTTGATAAAGAAAACATAAAAATTTTATCATGTTTATTTTTCGTTCGTTATATTTTCTTTTTCCCTCGCTCTCTTCTTCTTATCCCTTTTATATCTGTTTTTATTTAAAATGGCAAACGTTTGACTTGAAGAATTTTCTCCTATGATCATCAATTTCAGCTACACTATACAACAAAACTAGGGAAAACGTATTTCCTTTTTTTTCAGTTACAAATTTTACTTTATTTAACGGTATTTCCTACTACACAACTAAGTAGTTATTATATATAGTAAAATATAAATGAACAAGAAAAAACATGATCAGAAAAATGAAAAATAAGCATATCTTTTAGAAATACAAGATACCGCCAGTTTTGGCAAAAAAAATAGCATAAATTTATATACAGCAATTAAAATTGCAGCT
Organism: Edhazardia aedis USNM 41457; assembly: GCA_000230595.3. NCBI lineage: Eukaryota > Fungi > Microsporidia > Culicosporidae > Edhazardia > Edhazardia aedis. The sequence goes on along the minus strand of AFBI03000002.1, from coordinate 386,686 downwards.
TTTCTTATTCATTACCAACAACAACTATCAAATTATCTTTAAAACTATAGGAAAACTATTTTTTCTTTAATTTCATTATGAAAATTAGTAGTTATTAAAAATTTTACTCAAAAAGGTACTAATTCAAAAACATACAAAATTTAATTTCTATTGCATGTAATATAGAAAACAGTAATAATAATAATTATAAATCGACATATTTAAGTGTATTTTTCATTTCATGGCAATCAAAGTAGAAAAGAAACAAAAATTCTTAAGAATTTTCCAATTAATATTTTTATTTTTTTGTATTAAGTATTTTCAATATCATAGTACACGTAAATTACGAAAAAAAAACTTGTCTGCTACTATTAAAATTATACAAAAAAAATTTTCGAATTTATACATTCTTTAAATTTGATTTCAAGGAATCTACTCATCCGAATAAAAATTTACCATTGATTGATCAATTTTTAAGTTTTTTATGTATACATTGCGATTCTTGTATGATTCAAATGCAAAGAAATGTCAAAAAAACAAAATTTTCTGTATAATAAACTGTTTTATGCATTTAGATCAAGTTGTTTGAAATTGTGTGAATGTAGAAGCCTTTATTTATGTTTCAAAAAAATTTATCGTTTTAATATGATATTTTAAAGTACTCTTTGATATTCACTTATGCAAATTTTTATACTTTTTTAAAATAACTATAAAAATTTGCTTTTAAAATTAGAATTATTCATAGTTATTTTAGTATTTCAACCAAATTTTTGTGTACAATATTGATATACATATATTTAGCTCTTAAAATACATATGGCATACAAGTAGAATCCTTAATTTTTTATAAGTTTCTATAATATCAAAAAGCCAATTTAACTTAATGAGGACAATGAAAAATATTTTAAATACAAAACCGAATATAAGAATTATGTTTTTTCATTTATTATTGCAAAATATCTACATTGTTTTTCAAATATTGCATCTTTAAGCGTTTAAAAAAATTTGCCTGTTTTTTTAATGTTTTTAAGATATTTGAGGTTAAGATAAATTCGATTCAATAGTAACATGGCATTTTAAGAAGTATTTTACAAGCAAAAAAAAACTCAAAAATAGCATAATCTCTGCACATTTACTGTATATATAAGTCACAGCTGTTAAAATTGGTATACCTTAATCATTTTTATGACCACTGTTAAATGCAAATATAATCAAAAAATTTGAAGTAATAAATACCATTTCAATTGAATGTATGGTTATAGTTAGTGGAACAAAAAACTTATTATTTGAAAAAAATAAAAATTGTTTATGTTCATGCATATTTAAAAATATAAATCTTTTGATATTTTTTTCTAAAGTATTTGGATCAATCTTAGAGTTTCCGATAACATGTTTTATCACACAATAAATTTAACAATATCGAAGAAAAAATAATATAAACTGATCCTTAATGGTTTATATCAATTTGTGTTATTTTTTTTTGAAAATCAAATATATATAGGTCAATATAAAATTGACAAACATATAAAAAATTCTTTATATTTTATAAAATATTTGATATAATATTATTCTTGAATATCATCATTATTGATAAAATAGATCAACTTATTTTTTATAAAATATATAAAAATTGATAAAAATAACTATTAAACAAGCTGAGAAAATTAACGGATTTAGCTTGGATTTCTATATATAAACATATATAAAGTTTGTAACAAAAAATCCAATATTTAAGCTTTTAACTTATTAATTATCTTTAATAATAAATATTATAACTTGGGATTGTAGTAGTGCTATTACATGTTGTGAATGTTTTTTTTGTTGTATATAGCATAGGTTTTTAAAAATATATACTAAAACTATAAAAAATACAGTTTTTTAATATTGCGTACTTAAAAAGGCGATTTAATCAATGCTCCTTTAAAAAATACAAATATGTCCTAACCAAAAATTTTTTACATACGGTATGGTATATATGAAACAAAAACAACGTTTTTAGTCTGCTTCCGGGTTGAAATTGTTTCTTTCTATAAATATTGAGGGCTTGATTCATACAATATTTATTGAAATGTGGATTTATTCTTCGCATCAGTTTTTCGTTTTCATCCTTTAAATATTTTTATTTGATAAATTGTATTAATTTATTACAATAAAAAATTATCTTCTTTTAATTAAATATTATAATCTTTTATTAAACCTTTCATCCAATTTTTCATTGAATTCTGATTATTATTTATCATTTAATAAATAATAAACAATTAAAGCCAACAATTAATTAAACAATATATTACGTATTTACACAACAATTTTTAATTAAAATTCATAGATATAATGTCACATATTGTATTTGTGACACTTTCGATCTCCAATATGGCTAGATTTTTTATCATTGGAATTTAAAATACTAAAAGTGTTTTCTTCTGTTTTTATACATTCTTATAGATTTTAAGTTTATAGAAAAAAAATTATTAATTATAGTGTAATTTGGTAGAACACAAAAATATAAAATATTTACTGTGTTACTACATGAACCCATAAATTCCTATATATTTTTTATGCATCAGCATAAATTTGCAACTTATGAAACACACTTGGCGTTACATTAATTGGTTTTTATATGAATAAAATACTAAATGGGGGTTATTTATGTACAGTTTGTAATTATATAGGGGAATTAGTAAGTGTAAGTAAAGAGTATAAAGATAAGAGGCCAAAGAGATAAGAAAGACGCATTAAGGATTTGTATATACTATTATAAAATGACATCTGCCTGTTTTCATGGAATCTCCTGATTCTATCGATTTCTCTTGAGATCCTATTGCTCTTGAAGGATCACATCTCGGTGCGGTTGGTTTTGAGATTTCTTTGATTAAGAAGAAGTGATCAGATTCTTTTGTAGAATTCTGATTAGTCAATATAATTATTTTTTCATTAGACCCTTTTTTGAGGATTTGACTAATGAGTATTTTGCCGAAATATGTTAAATAAATAACATTAAAAATATAAGTATATATTAAAACAACTTTTTCGAAGATTTTTTGGGTTTAGAATAAAAAAAGTTTATGTATATTCTCATGTGCGAAAGATGCTTTTATACCTTTTATGACAGTAGGTTAAAAGAAAAAGTTTTATGCAAGTTTGATTATTTTTTGAAAAAAATTAATATCGTATTGCATTTTTAAATTATTCATCATGATTAATTCCACAGATAACGAAAAGGTAATATTAAAAATTGTTGGAAATATTAAAAACTGGAAAAATATAAAAAAAAATTTTAAAAATAACATGTAACTCAAAACCATGTATTAGTTTTTTTATATATTAATCCAATCACGAAAAATATTGTAAAAAATGTATTAAAAAAAGTAAATTGTTAAGCGAAGTGTTTTGGGTAGCGCTAAAACTATTAAAGATAAAATTTTTGCAGGTTTAATTATTTAATTATAATTATATAATGACATAACTTGAAGTTCTCATTAGAATAAAACTATTAAATTCTTTAAACATTAATATATATAAAATAAGGTTTTTTTTAATCGCTTACTAAAATATTCTTGTTTATTTTGCTACAGATTTATCCCCTATACATTGTAATTTTTTTATAATCACTACACTTTTTACAATAATCTGACGTCGCCGAAAGGATCAAAGGCAATACATTTCACTCAATATCTTTTTTTCTGCAAGAAAAAGCATTTTACACACCATAATTCTAACACACCTTTAAAAATAACCATTTCTTTAACATGCACAGATTACTAAAACCAGCATGAAATTTCGTTTTTTTATAAGCTTTGTAATAAAAATAATGCAAATATTAAAAACGGTCTTTGTCAATTTTTAAGTTTTTTCAAATGGCTAATTGAATTCTTATAGATTTAATTATTATAATGGTTTCTTTAAGAAAAAAATAAAAATAGATAAATTATAATATTTTTGAATTTCAATCAATTATAAAGATAATTGAGAATGTTTTTTCCTTGAAATATTGTTATTTTTTGATTATGATTTTCATTTCTAAAAGGGGATAGAATTTTTTTTATAAATATTACTTACATGTGGTATTTTGTTTTCTATTATGTATTCTTTTTAAATATTTGTCAAAGACATTTTTTGGTTTATTTATTGTGTTTTGAAATACTACTATAAAAAAAATTTTAATATAATAAAAACAAGATTTTTCATAAATTCAACAATTATTACAAGTTTATCAAATAACGTTTTGATTGTTAGATTTTTCCAGATATTGATATATTATTCATATTCACGCAATCGATCGGTATCATTATTTCAAATCTTTAAAATACGAAATCAGAAGTTTATTGCAGAATCGTTGTATATTGAAGATGTAAAAAATAGAAAAGTTACGTGAATGATAATATTTAAAGTAAAAATTAAATAAATATGTTAAAATGTATAAAAATTTTTCACTATAAAGTTTATTTTATACAAATTTTTATCTAGTTGTTATATTCTGAAAATTTTATTGATTTTTTATTTTTTGGATCTTAATTAAACATGAATAAATTTAAATTTATTAATTTTAAGATTAGCAATTAAAATATTTAAACACATTTGAAATTTCTAAGATACTATTTAAAGATAAATAGAAAATTTTTGGATGCCAACATTACAAGGGAAATTTAATTCAAATGTGATATTTTAAGGCAAATTATATAAAATTGATATTAAACAAGTTTAACTAAAATTTGAATTAATTGAAACAATTTAATAGAAATCACCGTAAAAAGAATACATTTAAAAATAATGCTAAGGCTATTAAAAAATTTTTTTTATAATAAAACAATAGTAAACAACAATAATTCTTTTATCTTTAAAAATAACAATAATTTTATAAATAATTCACATTATGTACATAGTAAAAGAAACAAATGAAATCTATTATTACACTATTTTTAATAAACAAATGGATATCTGATGGATATCGCAAAGTTATGACAAAAAAATTCATTTAAGCAAAAAGAAAAGTTGAATATTTTTATTAATAAAAAACTTTCTTTTTAAACTGTAAAATATGTAAAATATGGCTAATTTTTTTATAATTATGTAAATAACACAATAATATATTTTTAATCTGATTTAATCTATGATATACACAAATATTAATCTCTTCCTAGTTTCGATAATAAAATAAATTATAAAAGACACATATAAATTTTCAGTCAAACGTTTTTAAAATGTTAGTTGTTGAATTATATTTAATAAACGAATGAGTTTTTCTTAATTTTTATCAGACGAAAGGTAGATTTTTCAAAGAAATTGATCCAAGATACAGTTATGTTATATTTAAAGAATATATACTTATTTTTGTATTTTTTATTATACTTAATAGGTTAATTATTGTTTAGAAACTTTTTGTGGCTGAAGGACCTTTACATCTGTCATTTACATTTATTAAACACCAAAAAAAAAAGCATCCTCTTAAGATTTGCATATGAAAAAATTGAATATTTTTGATAGAATATAATATTTAAATTCATAATTTATACATTATAAAAAATGAAGTCAGAAAATGTGTAAGTTTTTTGTTTAAATTTTTTTTTAAAAAAAATAGTAAATATATTTACACTGGAATGTATTTTTTAATTTTAATTGACTTTAGCAGTTAAATCAAAAAAATTATATGCAAATTTAATTTAATGTAGATGTATACATCAATACAAGATTATCAAGTCAGAAAAAATTCGATTTAGTGAGAATCGTTTTGTAAAACCGTTGAAAAGAATCACTTACTTTTTATTGCAGATTCCTTATTTTCGGCATTTTTCAATATCATTGAACAAAATGTTAAAATAAATAAAAAAAATAATAGTGTGAACAAAATTGTATATAAATAATTTCAGATATATAACAAATTTAGAAATATATAAATATTCTATATATAAAATCAGATCATTTTATTATTTAAAATTTCTGCGGATTTGTGATTTTTTTGGGCTTGCATCATCGTGGAATGTATAAACAAGATAAAGCAAAAAAAATTTAAAAAAATGTTTTCAATATAAAATGATGAGATATAAACAATAAATTGTTTTTTTTGCATCTTTTATTAAAAATCAAGTTATTCAAGAAAAAAGAAAGGTTAGATTTTTACAATATTACTTTGTCATTTAATATAAATTTTCTAGGGTATTTTTTAGTTTTACAATTTTTTAGAAAATTTTTAATATTGTAAATTACTGTCAAATTTGCTTATCATGCTTTAAATGTAGGGCTTTAATGGTATTTTTGAAAAATTGTGTTTTATCTTTTATTCTTTTTCATATAGAAACCTTTTTTACCCAAAGAAACATTAGATTTTAATGTTTTTTCGCGATTGTTTTAAAAGTTTTTTGATACTAAAATCCTTTTACTATCATTATTTATTAATTTTGGGCTTTTTTTTTGCATAATAAGTCGATTGAAACTAATAAATAGATTGCTATAACTGTAATATAAATTATAAAATAGTGAAAACTGTCTTTTAGTCACGATTAGTTGGGTTTTCAGATAATCATTTGGGTAATTTGATTGAGCCGATAAGAAAATAATAAAGCACTTCTTTTCATGTTTTTAATTATATTTGTTTTTTTATTTTTATTAATTTGTAAATTAAAGATAATGTAAGATTTTTATAATCTGAAATGTACGTAAAAATATTTTTCTTTGCATTTTTATTCCAAAATAAGATCTTTTTATTTATTTTTATTGCAAAATTTTCACGAATCATCACATATATTGATAACAATTTTATGATTTAGTTTAATCGCAGCAAATTTTATAATTCTTGTAAAATTCAACTTAAAATTCACTCTAAAAATTCAAATCATATATATTAGTTTTTTTGAATAAACATTTAAATTGGCCAAGATAAAATTGATCAATATAAAGAATGTATCAAAAACTTTATAGAATGTTTATGCGGTATTCATTTTATATTCATTTACTTGTTAAATATAAATCAATAATAGAATTGGTTTTATTTCTATTTTTATATGCAATATTATAGTTATTTGTAAATTTTTTATTTAAAAATTATATGAATTAATGCTGAACATTTATTTATTAGTTTTTTTAACAAAATTTTAATTTATAGTTTTAGCAAAATTTTTTTATTGTATTTCATTTATGGTAATTACATCAAATTATATTGAATTGCGTTAAATCAGTTCAAATTATATTAAAAATGGTTCAATATCAATCAGAAATAAATTACCATAAAGGAACACTTTAAATTAGTTTCCTCTGATGTATATTGGCATACAACAGTTTTACTTGTTAATTTTTTTGAATGTTTTAATTTTTCTTAAAACCAATAAATCATAAAATTTAAAATAATATAATTACATATTTTGTATATTTTAGTTTCTTGTTCAACCTAAATAACCAAAATAACTAGCTTAAATTTTAATCATCATAACAAAATATCTTATATAAGAAATTTTATATCTTCAAAAACCTCATAATTATTTGAAGCCATCCTTTTGTCAAAATGTGCGTTAATATTATAAATAAAAATTATTTTTTATCTTTTTTTACTTTAAACATTTCCTGCTTGAAATATTTAAAACTGATCAATTTAAAGGTTTTTTTAGTTTTTAAAAAACTAAAAAATTACGATTTTCTAGTTTAACAAGATCAATAAGGAAATCCAAAATGCACGATGCTCTATTTAATTATATTGTAATACACTTTTTTTTAAAAAAACATTTTAAAACTTTATTTAATAATAACTTTACCGAAGAGATTGTTTTGCAATTACAACTCTGTCATTGTTTTGATGATAATAAAGAATAGAAGTTTCTTGTAAATTCTGTTATTTTGTATTGATTGTTAATGCTTGCACTTTGAATTTTGAAACAACGTACTTCTTTAATGTCTTAAATAGTAATTTATGTCATATTTTTTATGAAAATCTAGATTTTCGTGTTATTTTTTAGACTTGCATGTTTTTTGTATATTTTCTAAGTAAAATTATCGATTCCAATGATTACAATATTATTTGAGTATTACTCTATTTTATCTAGGCCTAAAATTTCACCTTGTTCTGTAGTTAATGCGTGTCTAAAGTGAAATTACTTGGAATTTTTCATTTTTTAAGAATTCTGCATACATTTAGTATTTCTAATAAAACTTGTGCATATCATCAATATTTTTATTTTTATATATCATATAGAACTTAATTCTCTAGTTGTTTTCGCTGTAATACTCATAATTTTTTGTAATATCATCTATAAATTTACATAAAATAGCCTTGATACTACGACACAATGCATCAGACACTATTATATTTAAAAAGTTTTTTCATCTTTAAACTTGAACATTTAAAATCGCTCACATAGTCTTAGAACGATTTGTAATCTAAATCTGTATTTTTAAACCATTGAATAGCTTTATGATTTATTAAAAAAAATTTTTTTGCCAATTTAATGGTTTTTAAACATTGCATTTAACAAAAGACGGGCTAATGCCTCTTTTTCTTGAATACCATAAAATTTCTCTAAATACATCATGCTTCTTGATATCAAAGCGATTTCCTAACCTTCATGTCGCAAAATACCACAAATTCTGCTATTTGAAGCGTCTGTTCCAAGTTTGAAATTTTGGAAAATGTGGAATTGTTTATCTAAATCTCTTTATCATTTTTTTGTTATATTATTAAAATTTTTATGTTATTCCTTCCGTTTAAATTATACATTTTTTTAGCAATTTGTGCAATTCATTCGCTATTTTAAGGATTTCCTGTAAATATTCTAATCAAATTTTTCTGTAATAAGAATCTATGCGCCTCTTTTTTGTTTTTGTTGATTTATAATTATAAATGCATTGAAATCTACAAACAGTCATCCTAAATTCAGTTATTTTTATTTTGAATGCAAAAATTCAATTTCGCCTTTTTATATTCTTTTTTTTATCACATTTTCTACCATACTAAATTCTTTTTGCCGTTTTTTTAACAGATTCAAAATTTTTGTTTTGCTTTGTTTCATTTTCTCTAAAAACTTAAACATTGTCAATTTTAACCAACATGATATACCAATTAAACAACGAAAAAATATTGATATTCTATAAAAATAATTACCAATTTTTTTAAAAAAATATGGAACTCTTAAAAATAACTACAGTTTTTTTATTAGAAACGTTGTTTTATCTTTGTTATTTTCACAGATTTTTAAATAAAAAAGCCATCTTTGAAATCAATAGTAAAAAAAATTTTTTTGAAAAGAAACTTATTTGATATCAAATTTGACAACTTCAAAACATACGATTCTCTTTATTATAGTTTATTTTGTGAAATCAAATTAAATCATAACTTACTATCTTTTTTATGGTCAAAGCACTTAATAGTATCATTTACTATATTATCTTTTTGCTCACCAATAGCCTTGATAATATTATTGTTTTAGATGTTTTCTGTAATATGCGAACTTTGGATAACCCTTAATTAATAAAGTCGTATTATTTTTAAAAATAAAACATTTTCATAAATTTTTGTATAAAAAAGTATAATTTTTGGAGAATTGTTTGCTCATATTGCAATTTCGAATTATCAGCAAGACCAAAAATCATATATGATTTTTTTATACATCAGATATTAAAAGAATCTTATAACTGATAATTTTCGCTGTTGCACTAATATCGAAAAATAAATTAACATTTTAATTTTCAACCTTGTTTTAAAATTCTACATAAGTAGAAAGACCATTTGTTGCTATAATGTTTAGATTTTGTTATGTTTTTTGCATTTGTTAGCATGATCATCAACATTTGTGCATTTTAAAAATCTAATATTTATCTTTATAATTGTATTTTTAAAATATTTTTAATTTTCGGTTTGTTGAAATTTCTCAATAATATAGATCTAGCAGTAGTAAAGTTTTCTGTCCGAAATTTTTCCTAAAAAAGAACAAAACAATTTTTAGAAATAAACGCGTAATTTCTAACCTATCATTGTGTAAATCAAGACAAATTGTTTATTTGTTTTGTTTTGATCAATTTTTTTGATCTTAAGTCTAAGAGTTTTCCGATATAATTATTCATTTTTTAATCCTAATTGCCGTCAGTCTTGGTGGAGGTGTGCATTGCGCAAGAAAATGTTGAATATCGCTTGGTTATTTTCTATTTATGATTTATTTAACTTTGGTGGAAGACCTGGACCGGGGTAATGCCTGCGGTCTTTTTCTGAGGCTGAAGTGGGAACACTTTCAAAATACCTAATATATTCCACCATGGAGTCCATTGTGGGGACAATTTAAAAAAAAAGATGAAGGGAATTTTAGGAAGGAACTTGTTCTATCAAATTTTTACAGGCGAGTACACTTTTAAAGGTATGTGGTGTACCGCACTAACATTTAAACAATCGGAAGTTATTGTATTGATACAATATCCAAAAATTTTTTGCTGTTTATAATTACATTTACTTTTTATGAATTTCTAATTTAATTTTATAAATCAATAAAAAAACTCGCTATCACCATAAGATACTGTTCTAGTCATTTTCTCACACAATGATAATGCTCTAAAAGTTTTACTTCGATCACAAACAACTATATCCGCACTTCCTTTTCGAATCAACTTTTTGTAAACTGAAATTATGCAACCTTAATATTTTCATATCTTTGCTAATTATTTTTCAAATTGTTTTTTTTGTAAACATTATTTACCTCAATTTCGATCTCGCATCAAAATTATCTTCTAATTTTATAGTATTAGTTTTAGATAGGATAAGATTATTGAAATTGAATTTCATTTTAAAAGTTTTTTTTGTGCATGATTTTTAAAATAAAATCTTTTTATAATTTCTTCAATAACTTTATCAACTATTAAATATCAAATGTAATTTTTATAGAACATTAATTTTACAAAATTTAACGATTAAATTTGCTCACAAACCAAATAAGAAGACACTTTTAAAAATTTAAATAATCATATGTTGAGTTTACTTGAATAAACTTTATATTAATCTATTTAAAAAATTTATTTAAGAACTTTTAAAGTGCTTACAAGAACAATTTGTAGAATATTATAAATTTAGTTGAGTCTAATTAATCATAATTTTTTAAAATATTATAGCACAACGCTCTTCTGCGATCACAAAAAAAGATCTGGTGAATCAAAATATTTTAAGATTTGACAAAAAGAAAAAACAAGAAATCATGCCTACAATAAAAATAGACTTTAGAAAAAATATTGATAATAAAAAAATATCTAAAAAAACTTAAAGAAATAAAAATTTGATATGCGAAAAAGTTCAATCTAAACAATAATACAACCGAAGTGTAAGAAAAACGAGATGAAAAATCTCAGATATTTCCACAAAACAATAAGCGTTTCATGACATTCAGTTTTAAATCTATTAACAACTATATTTTTCTAAATATTACAGTGGTATTCCGCGGTGGATTTCCATGAGAAATATAAAAAGTATAAATACTAGTTGCTTGATAATTGCATATATTTATTATGCTTATGTGGTGTGTTGACGTTATAGTGTTTCCATCCGCCAGTATGTCGCTTGCGACATTTTTTTTCTTAATTATAAATATGTAACATTTTCTACCCATATATATAGTTTTGCGTTTATGGAAGGATCTGGTTGTTCCGTTTCTTTTTGCAAACATTTATTTCACTTATTGGAAAGTTCAAAGCATCCAGAAAAATCTTTCTGTATAAAAAATACAGCATTAAATACACTGAAAATATATAAGACCATCAAAAATGATTATATTACAATTTTAAAATATTTTTGTCAAGTTCTACACTATTATTATCTAAAAATCAACATTTTTTCTTATATTCTGCTATTCAGCTATTTTTTATCAAACTTATACACTTATTAACTTTTTCATACTTCTCTTTCTTTATATTTTTTCATTTTTTTACCGGGTACAAATTTATTCTGTGTAAGATACCATTTCAAACACTTCCAAATTTTAATCTAAATAATAGTTCCACCTTCATCTATTTAAAATAAAACTATCGATAGATTATATTTACTTTACGAAGAATTGGTAAATAAATAGAACAATCTAAATTTAGAATGTTATCGTATCACTAAAATGAAATCACATTAAAATCACATGATATTTTATTCTTTTTTATCAACAAACAACAGATAATAAAATTTAAATAAAAAAATTGATAATAAATGCGAAAAGTGTAAAACTCTTACTAAAATGGAATCATATAAACTTTGTATAGAACGTTTTAAATAAAATTTGTGAACTAAAGTAAAATTTTAAAAATAAGGACAAAACCGAAAAATTCTCTTGTTAATAATTTAATTTAATTTATATTATTATTATATTTATCATTTCTAAGCTTTTAAAGAGACCAATATAATGTATAATTTTTAGTAATAAGTTTATTTACATTATTAAAACTAAACCGTTTCTTCAAAAATCACACTTAATAAGAAGAATAAACACAAAAAGATGTCGACATATAATTTTTTTTATTTATTCTCAATATTTATATCTATTTTAATCTAGTTCATTATATTGTGTTTCATACATTTACCGTAATATCAAATTATTTTGTTGATTATCAGTATGAATTAAACTTTCAAAAATGTATTTGTAAGGTTTATCGCCATAAATTATAATATTTTTATTCGTATAGTTATTTAATTGGGTATTTTTGCGGTTGAAAGAGATATATATATATTTATTTAATTTTGCTCAATTATCCAAACATTTTCTTTGAATTTTTAGAAAACGTAAATGCGAATGTTTCATATTTGTGAAAAAGTTTCACAGTAATAAATGATATAGAACCCATATTTACGTATTGGATTGCTCCAATAACAAGTAAATATATTAAAATAGATCACATTTTGCAATCTTTACGAGTAAAAATAGGTATAAAAATAAAAAAGTGTTTTTTACTATATTTTTTGTGTAAGTTCACACATAAAAAACCACAAAACCGAAACTACAAATATCTTAAAGAGCACTAATTATAAAAACAAAAAGCAATTTTTTTTATATAAAATTTCTATCGTTTTATGATTTCATAATTGTAAAAAATAATTTATATCAATCATATTTTTTATATGGTGTCGTAAATTGTGCCTCACAATATTCAACGAGATTAGATCGATTGTTGATCAATTAAAACCGATTGCAATCGACTAATCAGATATACAGCAAAATAGTGTTTAAAAATCACCAAAAAAATCCGGATTGAATACAACATACATATCTGTGACACTAAAAAGATACGGATGATGAAAGAACAGAAATATCAACAAACAATATTAAAAGATCTCTAGGAAATAGTTCGCCAGAAATAAATAAACATAAATTTCATAATATGTATTTATTAGAATTTTATATCAGTAATAATCACTTAAATGTTTTTAAAACCGTCAATTGTATGTAACATATTTATATTTTAAAATAAATACAGTTTTTTCACTAAAATATATTAAAATTCATGTTTTTTTCCTCTTTTTGTTATAATAATATTATAAAAACAAAACTTACTTTACAATATCATTATATTTTATATGTAAGTTTTAATAAAGGCTGAAAACAGATATAATTTTGTCAAAATTTTTTTATGATTTAAATTGCAAATCTCGTAGGTATATATTTGAGTTTCTTTGAGCTCTATAAATATTTTATAATCTGGAAGCTATGTTTTTTAAAATGCGCATAACAGTTAAGCATTTTTGTTTAATTTTCGGATAAAAAACTCATATAGACACCAAATTAATATATAAAAAAAACTAATTAACAATCACTAAAAAAATCTCTTGAATCATATGACTTAATGTTAATTACTTTTGAATTATAAAAAATATATATTCTGTATTATTAAAATATGTATTCATTTCTATAAATAAATGTTATAATTTATGTTAAAAACAATGTTTTGGCCTATATCAGCTGAAATTGTTTATTATTTCAATTAAAATTATATCCTTATTATGTTTTTAGTGATCTATAATGCACATTTTATTGTTGAATAAATACAATGAGAATATATTTGGAATTTTTTTAATGTTTTATAGAAAACATTGCAATATTTTAATTGTTTTTAAGTTTATTAATCTTAAATGTAAATCTATCATAAAAAATTCATTAAATTTTATTTTTACTTTTATCTTCATCTTCACCCAATTTAAAACTTTTACATTGGACTTTTAATAGATTTAAAAATACTTATGCTTTCTAGATTGATTGAAACTAAAATTAAAACTAATATATTTAAGATGATTAATCTGTTATAAAACAATTTCTAGAAAAAAGTTGAAATGGTGGTAAATTTTAAATCCATTTTCTTTTTAACATTCAAATAATCGCCCTTGAAAACACATTGATGACACCAATAGATGTGCTAGACGATGTTTTGAATTCACTACAGACACTTCCATTGAAATGCAAACACTATACTAAGCAAATACTAGTAAATGATAAGATAATTAGCAAAAAAACAAAAAAACGGGACAAACTTATTAAAAAGCTATTAAAAGACCCAAACAACGGTATATTTCAAAAAAAATTCAGTAGATATCAAATAGCGATCGAAAAAGCAATTAGTAACAAAATAAAGGTTGCAGAAAATATGAAAAACATAATAGCAGAAATACGCACTGATTTTTGTGAAAAAGTAACACAACTTGAAGAGAAAATTATTTTGGATGATAGTTCGTTGAGGTTGGTCATTGTTGACAAAATTGATGCATTTGATAATGAAGAAAAAACTTATTGCATTTGCAATAAGAAGTCTACAGATGACATGATTGCTTGTGACAATAATGAGTGTAAAATTGGGTGGTTTCATTTTGGATGTGTTGGTTTGTTAAGTGCACCACATGGATCGTGGTTTTGTGATAATTGCAAGAAGAAAAAATCAAGAACTTCTAGGAACTCACAAGGAAATTAACACGCTTTTAATTCTTCCTCTATTATATTTTATACAAATAATACATCATATATTTGATTATAACTGTAAATTAAATATTAGTTACAAGAAATCATTTAAACATTACTTTCTTTTTAAACGGAATTGATTTTTTTAAAGAAGCATTCTTGTAAATTGGGTTAGGATAGTATAAACTTCTCATTGTGTGCATATTTATTTATGTAAATCAAGTCTATTTTTTTGTAAATAAAAATCAATATAGGTGGTTTTTAACATTATTAAAATGTTTAAACACATTTAATGGGTAAAAGTAAGTCTTATTATAAGTATAATTAGTTACTATAGAAATAATGATGACCTTTATGTTGTTTATTGAATATTTTCATTTAACAAATCATGGAAAAATTGATCAATGAATTTTATTTTGATATCATGAAAATATAATTTATTGGTTTAATTTATAAAACAAACGAATTGAAAGTTTTAATAAACATTAAAACAAGTTATGGTTTTACTTACAATATTATGTTAATCCTTTGCTTCTTTTAAATATGATTTAAAGTACAAAATCGCATGTCAATAAATTTTTGTGTATTATTTAGTTTTTTTTTCAAAATTTAAACATCATTATAATTTGAAGTATAAGTAGAAATATGTTTTACTTTTTAAATCAGGAGATTTAGTATGCATATTAAACTGATATAAAAATACATTCATATTTAAATTAGTGGTTTTTTTATTGATAAGAAAAGATAGCTAAAACTATTTTAATAAAAAATAGAAAGTTAGAAAATTTGAAAAAGATGAAATACAATAAAAATAATCATAAATAAATATTAAATAGAATAGTATAGTGGCAATAGGGATAACAATAGTATTATCGTTAATAAAAATAATTTTTATATACTAAAGTTGTTGAAAAAAAACATTTTACAAACAATAACCAAAAATCTTATAGTTTTCTGGTATTTTTTTGAGAATAGTTATATCTTGTTGTTACAGGACTCTACATATTTTTAAATATTATATTACGTCTTCGTAAATAATAAAAAAAATATTTTGAAGAACGTAAACTAGTAAAAAGCAAAAAAAAATCGATATTAGTGACGGGAACATCAAATAAAAAGTCAAAACTATGATTTAAGTTAAAGCTCAATAAAGAAGTCTATTTGATAAGTAGTTTTATAAATTAATTCTTCAGATTTACTGTTCCGGGGTTGCTTCAAAAAATCCCTGTTCATCTGTATGTTGTTCGTCTGTACTATGAGAGATATATAATTTGTTTATGCTTGTTTTTGTTCCGGGGTTTCCGAAATTTTTTTCACGATATTTTGCGAGCAATCTGATTGGTTGTTATCTTTTTTGAAAATTTCCATAAATCGCAAATCCAAATCTCGTTTTGTCGATTTTACGATAGTAGCCTTAATTGTATATTAAAATACGGCGTTTTCTTTCTTTTTACATTTTTATTAGATTTTTACCGCTGTCGAAAAAAATTAAACATAAGTTACAGTTTAAATGCCTTCTATAATTCAAACTTTAATCGCAATATTTCTAACAACACAAACAGGGTTAATCACAATATTTCTAATGCTTTTAGGTGAAAGGCCGAAACCAACAATGCAAAATCTTTGGATCGCAAATCTGCCTAAATTATTAAAGAGTTTATTTAAATAACCCAATTTTTGCACAATCACCAAAAAACCCTACTATCAATCGTAATATCGGTTTCCAAAGAGAAATGACAAATACAGTTTTTAATAACTCGACACACAGCCTTTTTTATTTGTTTTTATCGTAAATTCAGAATTAGGGCTTAAGTGTCGACAGTGAAGGTTATAAGTTTTGCTGATAAGAGAAAAAACATAACTCTTTTAGTTATAGTGGTGTAGGTTTAAGGTTTTGCTAAATTTGGGCAAAATTCTCATAATTTTATCACAAGTATCTAATTATATAACACCCTAAGTTTAAATTTGTTTTTTTTAATTTTATGTATATAACTATCAATTCTCAAAATTAAATTTGATTCGTAACATTTATCGGTATTTTATTATAATATGTTGTTTAACGGGAATCGATTATATGTTTATCTTTTCATCCAAATTCTTCATATCTTACAATATTCTGTTGCGCTTTATTTTTACTTCATGGTACTTCACAATGTTAAAAAGAAATAAGAATACACTTAAACATTCTCAAATGAAACCAAAAAAATAGCTAGAAATTATTAAAATGTTTCATTTTGATCGCATTTAGAAATGGAAACATATTGACAATATTTTCAATTCAAGTTCTGCCATAATTTGAATCAGCTGCTAGAAAATAAAAATTTCACAAACGGCAAAAAAGGAATTTTTAAAAAGATAGAAAACATGAAAATTTTTAAATTATAAATATTTGTGATATTTAAAATAAGAAATAAATAAAAAAAATTTTTTATTATATTACCGTCTATATTCGAATAATAAAACAATTTTTTTTTGTTTATAATTTTATTTACAATCACAATAATTAAAAAATTATTTTTGATATAAACAAAAAACCTTAGATACGATATATTATTATGTTATTTGTTATTTTATTTATATTTATCAATAAATGAAAATTTTTAAAATCTATTGTTAAAATTATATTTATATTAAAATGCATAATATTTCCGTAACATTCAAATCAGCAGATTTTTTATCAGATAGACTTTGAAAATATTGTTTGAATTTTTCTGTGTATAAATTTATTTTAAAAATTGTTCTTTTCAGATTTTTAATTTATTTTGAATTTGCACAAGATCTTATATTTAGTATAAATTATAAAAAAAAATAGTATTGTTTTTTTATTTCTTACAGTATGGGTGATATTGCAACGTTTGATTTTCATTTTTTTATCAAAATAAAAGAAATTCTATTGATAGATGCACAATCATCAAAATTTCATCAGCATCGAGTCCATCAATTTAACTTAAGATATAAAGTAAGGATTGAATGAAAATGTTATTTCGTTTTTTAGGCAGTGAACAAACCTGCAATATTATGATATTTAACCTATAGCAATATTCTTTATCATTTTAAAGAATTTTCTAAAATATATCACTCTTTACATCATTGCCAACACAACTTCTAGAGTTACAATTCTGGTTTAGAATTTGAAGTGTTTTTACAACGATGAAGCGTGATAGGCGATACCGATAATTGTTTAAAGATAAACACGATTTGAATTGATTATAAAGGTGTAATGATATAATAACATTTGAATTTTAACATAGGAAATTCTTATTATTTGTTTTTTGGCTTGAACAGTAGTTTTTAAATGTTAATTATACAAAGAAAAAGGTTTTCGTTGACGATGTAGTTATTTTATTATATTTTTCAGCTGGTTGGATATAAAGTCTATGAGCCTCGTGTTGTTCCAATATTTTTACTAATATTTTGTTTTTTTTATTTTAAGCTTGATTAAGAAAAAATTTAAAAAATCGGTTTCGAACTCAGATTAGTTAATCCAAGTTTTTTTAGTTTATTTTGATTGGTTTAATTCTTTCGAATACTTATAAACAAAATTTTAATAAGCTACTAAAAAATAATTCAATAATATTTATTTAGTTCTTTATTTTCATTTAATCAATAATACTAAAAAACTCTTCTATGGTCAAACATAGAATTTTGTTCTTATATTGTTTACAATAATAAAAAAAATAAAGGATTGCTAATGACAGCAAATATATTGCTTTTTAAGATATAATTATAATATATCTATAATACCATACCAATATTTTGTACCACATTTACTATATATATTGATTAAATATTGATATAAATATGAAAATTATAATATAATTACTTTAAATTCGATTTCTTTAAAACTTTATTTTTATAACCATCATAATGTTCATAGTACGCCAAAAAATGAAGAAAATGGCACCACAAAAAACACTGACTATAAGCCTAAAAACACAGTTATTATTCCGCCTATTTAGTTTTTTAGGCATAAAGGGAAAAATTCCAGGACAATAATAATGCGCTTATATTACCATATATGCAAGAAAATTCATTATATTTAAATTATTTTTTTACATGATAGAAATAATGTCATTGATATAGTTCAAATATGAATACTATTTTTCAATTTATTTCTAGATAAACCAAGTATTTTTTCTTCTTTTAATGGCAAAAAATATTGAAATATCAAACAAATAGCTGGAAATAAAATAAAAAATTAGAAGTAAAACTGTTGCATTGTTAGAGGAAATACTCGAACTTAAAAAGTTTTCAATTATGTTTGTATAACGACTAAAATATTTTTTGACTGATAATTTTTTATATTGCTCATGTAAGCCAATTTTGATTCTAGTTTTTGCTTCGTTCCTATTTAACATTTTTTTATTTTTTTAGGGGTCAAATTTAAATTAAAAATAATGTTAAAAAAAATTAGAAAAAGACAAAAAATTTGGTATTTAACACCCCAAAAACAAACCTTTTCGTTCAATTATAACACGTATAATAGACAAATTTTTTCTCATTATTACATAAAAAATTTAAAATTGTTTGTATTTTTTAGTTTAAAGATGTTCAACAACAGAGATTAAAAAAAAATAGAAAAAAAGAATTCTATTGAAAACTTTCTAAAAGAAATTTTTAAATACTAACTTTTCTATCGGTTTTCTTACAATTTATCTATTCTGATATTTCCTTTAACGAAAGATTTTTGGTCATTTAAAATGTTTTTCAGTGTTTTATAAATTTCTTAGACTAAGAGTCATTCCCACATAAAATCACAATAACAAATTTATTATAACAAGAGATCAAATTAAAAACGAGTAATAGTATATTATATCTATAAAATTATTGTGGTAACACAAAAAATTTATCAATATATTAGGTTTAATGCATTAAAATTAGAAAATTTTTATGAAAGTATATAAGTGTGACAACAAAGTTACAATTTAATGATTCGAAAACGAATTCGTATAAAAAATAATATACAGAAAAATTTTTTATCGGACATGAAATGCAAATACAGTTTAACATCTCGCGTTGTAATAATTATAAATTTTTACTCTATAATTTTAATAATTTGCAAACAATCTTCCTTGTTACACCTTGAAAATTTTTGATAAATTCTTATTGCCACATATTATTGTTTTAATTCATCATGAAATCTGTTTATAATATTATGATCTCTATATCATTATGATAAATTATCTTTATACTGCTAAACAATATATTGCACGTTTTTCAAAAATTATGTTTAAAATAAGATAGAAAAAACTAGTAATAATCATAGATAAATTAAGATGATTAAATTAAATAATACGTTTGTTTTTAGATGAAAACAAAAAGAGCAAAAAGTTAATTTTATACAAGAAAAAAGATGGTTTATATGCTATTTAATGTCTTTTAAATTAATCTAAATGTGCGAATAAAAATGGAATTTTTTTATGGCTTTACAAATACTTAGATTGGACTTTAAAAATTTTCCAATGCATATTACCCACATATTTTTGCATTGATTTATTTGATTTGTCAAAATGAAGTTTATTTTATGTCTTTTTGCTTGTATCATCGAGTAAAAGAACTAACTTAAAAACATTTTCTTATTGAATTTCCTATTTATTAATTTAATTTTTTTACCTTTAGCAAAGAAATATTACATATAAAAACACAGTAATAATTCACTTTTATAGTAAAATTTAGCAAAATTTTATCAATAAAACAAATAAAATACCAATCATGATATAAAAGAGTTAATTTTGATATTTTTAATAACTAAAGTTCTAATTCCTGAAAAAAATTCTGGATTCTAGTAAAACATTTGTAGAATAACAATAATGTATAAGTTTGTATTTCGCATTTGTATAACACAAAATATACAAAAAATATAAATATCAAAATAATTATACACATATTTGCATAAAAAACATTTCCATATTTTTAAATTGTTTGATTCATAGAATTAATATACATATTTACTAAACTTTGCATATTGCAGATTTTTTTAAGTTATATAATTATTAATAGCATTTAAATTAACATATAATTGATTTTTCGTGTGAATTTTAATATTTCTTTGTTTTTTTTGCATTCTTTTTCATTTCTTTTTGTTTCCATTATTTAAATATAATTTTTATCGTTTTAAATAGTTTCTAGTTTTTTATAGATTTTCTATAATAATCATTAGGAACAAAATAACTAAAGTTACTTTAGAATTATCAAAATTTTATATTAAAAGACATTTCACATAAAAAACATAACAGTTTTTAACTTTAACACCTCAAAAGTTATTTGTTTTGTTTAATTATAAAATTTTGCAATGCTGAAAAGCACTATTTATTTATTTTTCAATTTTTTTAATTGGTTTCCAGTAGATGTTTATTACGATGTTAAGCATAGGATATATCTAAATAACCTTCGTGAGATCATATTGTTTCCAACTAACCATTTTTTTGATTTCTATAATGTCCACAAATGCAACGGCATAAAAAGTATAAGTTTTTATTGAACAGTATATCAACACAAATATAATGCTTAAAAATTTTTTTTATATTTTAATCATGCACACTTAAACTAAGATTACAATGTTATCGTATTTTGAGTATAATAAAAATTTGCAAAGATATATGGTTTTGTTTATTGAATAGCATTTATTTATAAACCAAGTATAGAATTTGCTAATTAAATAACAAATCACGAAAAAATTATCGACTTTGCTCTAAATTGTCTGAATTTTTGTTATTAAATAATTTATTTTTTCAACGTTTAAAAGAATAATTAAATTTTGTCTACTTATTAATTTTGAATCCATCATGTTATATATAAAGGAATAGGTATTTTAGAGTGTTTTTTTTTAAACAGAAAACTAAGCTCATTCAATTATTTTCCATGTTTCATGCGGGTATAATATACTATAATAATTCTTTTTAATTTTTTATATAAAAAAAAATTTAGACTACGATATACCAACTAAATGAAGGTACCAAACAGTTGTTTTTCTTTTTTTTTCGAAAAAGAAAAATTTCAGATATTTTAATATCTTATAATTTGTACCAAAATTGCTTTAGGTCATTTTATTAAACAATAAAATTTTGCTTGAAATAAATGTATGCATTGAGAAAATTATTACTGTTGACAGATTTTTCGATACTTATACTAAAATACAACAAATATAATTTTTTTAACAAATCACAATATCTATCAAATAATGTTATATACAAAATTGGCACTTTTATATACAATTAGTTAATTTTGAATATTGAGACAGTTAATAATTTTTTTTCTGTTTTTAATAACAACATCATGAGATATATGTTAATATTACAAAACGTAATTGACATTTTTTATAAATAAATTATCCTTTATTTCAGGTTTTTTTCAATAGTTAATGTAAATGAGATATTTGATTGATACTTTTGATTCCAAAAAATACGAGAACTTTAAAATCAAATTAACAGTGCATTAGATCAATATTTTTTATATTTATGAAAAAAAGGTAAAAAGGTGTCCATTAAAAATATTATCTTTTTTTTCTAATCAAAGTTTCGAATTTAAAATTTTGATTATAGCGAAGCGTTATTTTTAAAAACAATTAATTATATTATTACATATTTTCATAAACTTGATGAGTCACGCGGCAAAGTATTAAAATACTTCTGTTACCAAAGTTACTCTCAAGATGAGATAAAATACAGTTTTGGCTAATTTCTAACAGCGTATTGTTTTTTTGATTAAATTTTTTGTAGATTTAGATTTAGTTCCAATTTAAAATTATAATTATTCATTATATATTATTCTTTTTTTCTAGTGCTGTTTTATAGATCAAGCATAAGTAAATTAACATATTTTGTTCTTTTTGGTTAAAAATCTAGACTTCAGATAATAATAAAGAAAACATCTTCAGATATGTCAAAAAAAATTAATTGTTATTTATATATAACTGTGGTAAATAAAATAACCACAAATAATAGAAATCGCTTGAAAACAATTTAACAGTAGCGTATCTAAATGACCGGCCTACTGATTACCACGTAAGAACTGTTTCCTCGCTTTTCCCTTAGAGCCGTCCAGAAAATCCCTCTTTACTGCTTATAAAAAAGGGCCTTTTCGAGCTATTATGGTTTATAATGCAGGAGCAAAGGCACAAGGATACCAATAGTCCGGAGAAAGGACAACGAACGGATTAACTCAGCAGGAATAATCCTGGGTGTTAGAGCCTATCGTTAATTGATGAAAATTCTTCATTGAATAGTCCTTCTTTTTGACTTTATGATTTATTTGCACGCCGAACCAATGTATCATCATTAGTGTACATTAATAACCTAAAAGGTTTACAAATGAAAAAAAGACATTCTTCTCGTTTTTAATGAAACTCTTTTCTTTTGTGATTGAAATTTATTTTTATATCACTGTCACTAAGTTCTGAATTTGAATAAATGAAGTACTTGACGGTAAAAAAAAATATACACACAATGTAATTAATTTATAAAATATTTACGGCTATTGATATAATTTGATAAATATTTATATGTGTTTCAATAATTATTGTTTAATAGATAAATTAATTAAACTAATTGGATCATTAATAGTTTATTTAATAATATTTTAAAGCAAATATTTACTTGTCTGTATTTGTTTGTGAGAAAAATTAATAATTTATCAAATGATAAATATAAACAAGTGTAATATATAATAGACGAAAAGATTTCAGAATGGTAAATTTAACTTTATAAAGAATATTCTTTTTTAGAAAGCTCCGATTTCGATACTATTTTTATTAATACTACTTATGAAATAACTTATTTCGTAAAAATGACCGAAAAATTTTCATTCAAAAATTTAAACGCTTGCAAAATTTAACAAAGAAAACCCTAAAATCGGTAAAATCGACAAAAAATTGTTATATCTGTTTTCTTAAACAAATATAAAAAGTCAGATAGGTTAGTGCTTTTGATCTTCACAATAAGAACTTGGTTCTAAGAATATAAAAAAATACACCAATATTTTCTTTTATATATTCACAATCATATTTATAGCAAATAGCTAAGAGCAAAACATTATTATGAAATTTGAAAATTAATTTTGACGCATTCACCCTGTGACTGGTGTGGTTTTTGCAGAAAAACTAGTAAGAATAACTTTAATTGTGATTAATTATTTAAGTTATAATTTGAAAAAATCCATGTACAACTGGGCAACAGAAAAAAAAATTTGTTCCGAAGTGCACCTTTTTTTCCTCTTGGTCTTGGTTATTGTTTCCACCGGCGCGAAAAAAAAAGAAATAAATTTCGGATCTATTTAGAAGATACAGAAAGCAAAGGTTTAAATCTAAGAAGTTAAAATATTAATATGTATATTTATTTAGTATTTTTGATACTACCGGCAAGTAGATATGCAATTAAGTGTTTCCAATACAATAATATGGACTGTAAAATGGGGTTATTCAAAACAAAAATTGTTTTAAATTTAAAAATAATTGAAAGAACAGAATTTAAAATCAAAAAATTAAAAAGTTAAGCATTCATATATAATTTTAAGAAATGTAAAAAGTGAATAGAAATGTTATGACTTTTTTATATGTTTTTGTTTTGTTTGTAAAACTAATTCTTTTACTTCTGGTTTGTTTTTATAGTACTCCAAAATAAGAGTTAATCTGCAAATATTATATTTTTCATCAATATGAACAACAAAATAACTACCATTGTGTTATAATTACTCATAGAATCGTTTTTACCGTGTAATTTATATTAAAAAAACAAGTGTTATATTTATATTCATGCTAAAGCCAGCAATTTTCCAGTCACTAGAATTATTATAAATAATGTCATGTGTATATATAGTCACAATTTAAAACTCGAAAAACTCGAAAAACTCAAATTTAATGATAATTTAGAAATTTATTTCTGGGTTTCTGAAGATTTATATTTTATTAAGCGATTTTACAAAGTAGAGTATAAAAATTAGTTTTTTGCTTAAAAGTTAATCATTTTTGTAATATATTAATTTTACGATATTTAAAAAATAAACAGTATTTTTAGAATATAACAAGTTTATTTTGAAAAATCTACAAACTATATCGACTTGAAAAAAATGTTTTTTAATCGTCGCTGTTGGATTTTTCGAATTTTTTAATGTTGTTTCTTTCTGAAGGCTAGTATGAATCTTTTTTTCTATCATTTTTGATTGTGGGAACATTTATTATTACATCCGCTATCACAACTAATCATAAGAGTCAGTTTATTACTTTTAGAACCAATCACCTAAAAAATATCAAAAATAAACATAGTTGGAATCAAAAACAACCCTATAATGCGCGTTAGAAAGATTTACCCTTCTACCATAGATGCTTTATAAATAATATTTCTGATTATCTACATCTTCAGTTTGTTTTTCCAACAGTCGCAAATAGAATAATAAGTAAAAAAGCAAATGAGTAAATAAAAATTATTATTATTGAAATAAGCTTTTGAATTTTAATTTCTATAAGTTACTTGCTTTAACATTATTTTTTTACGTTACGTATATGAGAAAATGAATATTAACATATAATTTTTTTTAAGCGATCTTAAACATTCTCATTTTAATATATATCATTAATTATGTATCCATGCGTTAGTGAGCCTTTTGCAGCATATAAGACCTACAAAGAATAACAGTGTGAAGTTTTGAAAAAATTCGATTTATCAAAGAACTATTTTTTACAAAAATAATTATTTTTTATTCTTCAAAATAATTTTTTTCTTTTTTTTCTCGGTTATTGTTTTTACCCACTAGTGATTACATTAATATGGTTTATATTTCAACGAAATTTTTAATATTTTAGAATACCGTAAACGAAGGCATAAATCAAAAAGCAAACATTTGATGACCGTATTATCCAAAATTTTATAGACTTTGGGGGACAAAAATTTTGTAAATAAAAAAAATTTAAACGAAATAAATTAAAAAAGATTTTATTTATATATTCGTGCTTAAATACGACATATAAACAAAAATATCACTCAAATGAATACGATAATACAAAAATCACAATTTTATAGATAAAAATGATACCTGAAAGGTTTGCGCATTACATTACGTTTTTATTGTTTTTATTATTTCCTAAGATTTTTTTATACATTTAGTCTCTATAGAAATTATTTATAATTAATTAAACATTGATATCACTTTATGCCTCAACATTGTAAAACATTTATTGTTGTTTTTCTCTATGAATAAAATAAACTTGTAAACAAATCATATTATAAAAAGATTAATAATTCAGTTTATTTCGGGTAAGGTTACGGTACCATTATTTTATGAATGAAATTATTTCATTTTAATTGCGGGGGAAAAGTTACGGTACCCTTATGCTAGTAACAAGAGTAATTTAAATAAATATAAAAAATTTTTTTGTATATAAGATATATTATCATTCATGCAAATTTAAAGAGCATTTCACACATTGCAATGATTTAAAATTTTTGACTACATTGCCGAAAATCATTTTTTAGAACGTATCTTGGCTTTATATCTGTGGTAAACTACATACGAAAAAAAATCGGATGTAGTAGAGGTCTCTAAGGCCACTTCTTAATTCTTCCTAAATGCCGTCTTCAAATCCTCATTAGAAGGGGTGTTGTTATAATCCATAAAATTAACAAATAACAAAGATTATGTTTATGAATATCCTAGCTACAGGGCATACCTCGTCTCGATGAAGAAGCCAGGTACATTTGGGATACTTCTCGGGTTTTCTTTACGATCTACGCAACATCATAAAAATAAGGATTTATTTTGGTAACATTTATTTATTTTATTGACATTGAATCTTTTGGCCGTTTTATAAAATACTATTTGTCTTTCCACTACTTTTTGATCCTTTTTTAATGCTACTTATTTATCAGAGTCAATAAAATAAAGATGATTTTAAAGCAACATATCCGAGAAGTGAATTCTATTGGATGTATCGCATACTAGATATTAAAATACTGACATTGTTCTATAACATATCATTTTTTATTATCCTCTTATATCGATCACCAAATATGATCGGCAATTTCATTATATTATAAGTGTAAAAAAGTTCTTTTTGCAAATCTTTATATATTATATTATATGGTTGTTTTTTAATTTGGAATGTAATGAAAATCATCCTCAAAAAATAATTAAAGAGTAAAGGTTTTCAAAAAGCATTTGTATTTACTCTTTGATCAACAAATTTTCCGAAATAAGTTTAAGCAAATGGATAAAATATATTTAATTTTGACACCGTGTTCAGTATGTTTGTAATAATATTAGTAGAAGTTCGGGTTTATATTTTTTTTTAGTGAAATTATATATACCTACAAATATTTCTTTGTAGTTATATTTTAGATAAAACATTCATCACTTCATTTTTATGCTTAATCACATTATAGAAGAAAAAGTAACAGTATTGGCTATAGTATTCTGATGAGATCAAATAAAGATTGTTAAATTTGTCAAATATTTCAATAAATAGATTATAATTTTTATTGAGTATTTCTATAACAAAGTTTATTTGTGAATATAGAAATAAAGTTTTCAACTGGTATTTTAAATAGTCTTCTATAAAAAAGAAAATAAAAATTAAATAATTATTTTTGGTCAAGTTTATGACACAGCTCACATATAGTTATATTTACGAAATCCATACTACTCGATCTATTCAGAATATATATGTCATTCCACATATAACTGCTTTTTTTTGAATCTTGTTTTTGTTGCAATCACCAGGGAACTCCATCAAAAATATTGAGAAAGTAATTTATGAATGTTTTTAAAAAACGAAAAAGAAATATTATTTTATTTACAAACATATTCATACATTTTATGAACATTGTTACAATAACTTAAAGCCAAAAATCTCATGTTCTCTTCCAACCGCATACGTTCCATTAAGTAATCATATAGTTCGTTTTCGTTTAAAGGTCCAATATGATCAATTTTTTCATAATTTTTTTGAACAAATGTATTAATAACTTTATAATACTTATCAGATATACTGTACCATTCGTCACTATTATTTTTCATATTAGAGTTCTCTTTCATCAAGGCATAATTTTCATTTGAAATACTAATTATCCTTCTAAATCCTTCAATATAGTCATAAAGATGTGAAATAGAAAGAATATCTTTATGATCAGTATAGATACCTGCTAAAAGAATATCAATATAATATCTTACGGTATGATATGAAATATGTTCAAAAATCCCATTATATGAAATTGCAAATTTATAATCCGCAATTAAAACATCGCCAAAAAAATCCCAAAACATCAACTTAAGTTTTGTTAAATACATATGATGATTTTTTGTTCTTTCTCCTGCAAACGGATTATCAAATAAATCTTCTTTAATTTTGTCTTTCTTAATATCTTCAAGTAATTTGATCATGTTCTCAATGTGATTAATTGTTTCTATACATTTTTTTGGCTTATTTTCCGATATATCTTCAAATCTTTTACCAAATTTCTTTTTTGGCCTGTTATTAACAATTTTTGAATTAACTATGGAGAGCAACACAATGCAAGATGTTAATAAAAAATAAATTATTCCAAGACCGTTTATTTTTAGGTAATCGTCGTCTTCTAACATTTCTTAATTAAAGGTATTTAAATACCCGAATTTATTTAATTTCTTTATATCAAAAAAACAACAAAAGTAAAAAAATTATAATGTTATAGCGAAAGAAAACCAGAAAAGCGTTTAAAAATATATTTTAAAACACTAAGTAGTATTCAATTTAGCAAAGGATTAAGACGGTTTAGGATTTTTGATTGAAATGTAAAAGTTTTCAAAATGGAACAACTAGATTATTTTTAAATTATTGTATGTTAAGTAGAAATACGTATTGTGATGATTTTTTTGTATTAAAACATTATTAGTCAATTATATTTATTTTTTAAAGATTTTTTTTCTTAGATTATATCTATATTAGGCTAAAGAATTGATAAGTTTCTGGATTTCAATTTTTTTAGTTAAAATGCCATAATGAAAACCTTAAAATTTTGTTGATAATCTAATATATAGTTGTCTAATTAAATAATTGAAAATAATAAAAATTTATATTGAAGTTTATCATAATATGATTTAAACATTACGTTATAACCTGTTTATTCAATAATATTTTTTTATTCTTATATTGATTTAGAAAAGCGAAAGTGAAAAAATTTTCATATGTTCTAAATTTATCGTTGTTAAATCTTATAATTAAGTAATTCTAATAATGTGTAAAATACTTTATTTTATTAAAAAGCTTATTTACAGTTGGTTCAGAATTAATTTTTTTTATCATTATTAATTTAGACAAAATTCATAGACTAATTTTAAATTCGCTTTTTTACAAAATAATTCAAATAAACACCACAACGTTTTAGAAAATCAATGTTTTTATATATAAAACATCAAAAATTGACCTATAATTTTTTTTCTTAAAAATATAAATTTTAATTGCTTCTTTTAATATTTTCAGTTTCTCTATTAAAAAATTTGATTTATATAGTAATCGCTATAATTTTTTCTAATATTTTTAAAGAAAAGTAAAAATTCGATAATAATTAATAGATAATCTTTCTGATATAACGGAATTTTTTTTTAATTTAGAATATTCTTGTTATTAGTAGATTTTTTTTAACATTTAGAGTGTCTTTACCGCTTCTGATCCTTCGGGTAATTTATATTTATATAATTATTTGTCTTGCTTTAGAAAGGATTCCAATTTTTAATGCATAAAAGTAATTCTTGTCATTTTGTATGAAATATAATGAAGTTTTTTAAGTATTGAGTTTTTGATATAACTATGAGTTTTGATCATTTAATTAAAAATCCTTTGCTGTTAAATTTTATCGACCACATTAATTTTATTTATACAATCATCTTCCTGCTCATCAACAAATTTCTTTGTTCGAAGATATATTATACCATTTATTGACATTTTTCCAAATTGAAAAGCAATTTTATGACAACAATATATTTTATATTTTTAGGCTAAAATTCATATTGTAACAACTCAAAACTATCAAATAAGTTTGTTTTCTTAATTTAAAAATAATATTTGGATTTATATGAACGAAAAAAATTTCACGATACAAAAAAGATAAAATTTATAGTAATTTTAAAAGAACATCTTTTGGTAAGACATACAGTATTTCACATGATAAAATAGGATCAAATTTATATAATTTACTAAAACATGCTTTTTCTTCATTAAGTATTTTTTTTGTCTTATTTCATAATTTATCATAGATAATTATGATATTAAAATAAAAAAATTTTACAACATTAAATATTTTTAAAACAAAATAATATGTATTATATTTTTTCATTGTATTAAAAATCAAACCCTAAGGATCAAAATATATTAATAATTCAATATTTATGAAGCTATGTATTTAAAATTTTAAATGATTTATGTTTTTTTAACACTGTTGAACACGCATAATATGATTTTTTATTCTAGATTAGTAACAATTTTTTCTTTTATAGAGTTTTTTAAAATGATAATTTAAATTTTATGCTATATGTTTTCTATAGTTTGTTAAAAATGATATATAATGCTAGTTAAGAATGTAAACTAAGAAAATCACATAAATTTTTGTTAATTTGAAATCTTTTGTGTTGTTTATAATTAATTTTATATTTATATTTTTTCGATTTGCGTGTTTGTACATAGCAACAACCTTAAAAGATTACAATCAGCCGAGAAAATTCTTTATAATTGATTTAATCGGTAATACTTTATATTTCATGTTGGAACTTTTTAAAATTTCAATTAACAGCATCATATGTAATCTACAAGGTTTTGCTACGTCAAATTTATCTTGTTTCGGTTAAGAACGAAAGAGATATTATGAATATTAAAAAAGTCTTTTATCTAAAGATAAACAAAAAAAGGTTTAGTGCAATGTTATATTTTACAAGAAAAATTATACTTTATATAAGCTATATAAATTTTTTGAATAAAAAAAATCATGCCGAGTAAGAATTCATATAATCGTTATTAAGGTCTTTGAAAAATAAATCAGCAAATCCTGACTTCATATTATAGGCGAAAATAAATTTCTTAAAATACTTTATTTGTAAATGCAGTTAAATTCACACTTCGAAAAGTACAGTAAAAAAAAATAATTTAAATAATAGTTATTTATTTAGGATAATGTCCTTTAGAATAAATAATTTCAATTATGATAAAATTTAAAAAATTTCATGTAAATAGCTCCAAAGAAAAACCAAGAATTTCTAGCGCTTTTTTTACTGTATTAAAAGCCTAATTTATTACTTTTAATTCGTTTGGGAACAGTTTATTGAAACTTGATATTTTTTTTAATAAATTTTTGAGAATGAATTACAGTGATATTTTTATCGAGATGACATAATAATTAAAAAAACATGGAAAACATATTCTCTAAATGTGTAAAATATCAAGTCTAAAATTTGTTTAACCAATGGTATTATAAACAATATGTTTGGAATATTATTATTAATTTTGACATTGATGTTGCTATCGTTATATCAGTATGGGCCACTTCCTCATCGACATCAACAGAAAATTTATTTTAAATTTAAGAACGTTCAGAACAGATAATATATTTTTAAAAAATCTTATCTATCTTGAAATGACACATTTCTTATTATAAAGGAGCTATCGACCATATATTTATCTGTTACAGTTTCGACACTGGAAAAAACATTATTACATATAAACCTCATATCACATTATATTAATAAATATATAAAAGATATAAATCAAAAAACAGTATATGTTCTGTCATTTTGTTTGTGAAGGTTATTTGTTTTAAATTTTTTACAGTTTTTACAGAAGGAAAATCTAACATTCTTTTTAATTTATAGATTCGATACAGATAAATGCCTATATTGTTAACATTTTATTATGATATTCTGAAAATCTATCTAGCTCAACCTTTTTCATTAATATTTACAGATTAAAAAGACATGTATAAATGCCTTAAAAAAACAAAAATAAAAACATAACAACCATATCAATCTAAAAAGGTTGAAAAAAATACTTACAAAAATACGCCAAAAATTTTTACAAAAATATAAAACTTCATCAGAAATAAAAAAATAGCATTTTTTAGAATTATTTTTTCTATAAATATATTTTATAAAGAAAAAAATGATAGGAGAGATAAAACGAAAATATCAGTTACTACAAAAAAATATTTATAAATTCTGAGAATTTAACAACGAAAAAAATGAACAGATCGTCTATAGCTAAGAATACAGGTTTTAATATATAGCTTAAATTCATGAGCTAAAGTATATAAAAAAGAATTAATTGCTATTTTCACAGTGAAAAAACATATCTAATCGATTTTTGTGCAAACTTTGATGCATTTACCATTCTAATCATTTTTAATGTATTTTTTTAGTTTTAAATCTACTCAAATTACAATTATTTCATGACTATATCTTGCAAATATAGAAATAATGAGGTATATTGGGTTATATAAGAAACAAACTAAAAAATATTCTCTTTGATACGCGAAAATTGAAAAATTTTGCCATCAAATTCTATTAGTGGTATTATTTAAACATTAAATTTTAGCAAATCAATCAAAATGGTTGTTTTTTAGTCTACATTAAATAACATCAAAGCGAAAGCCTACAAAATACTAATAAAACATTTTTAATGTTTACAAAATAAGATATTTGCATTTGTATGAAAATTTATTTTTTTTAGATTTATAAACATCTAAACTGTGATTTTTTAGAGTTATGAAAAATAAGTAATAAATGTTTAAATAAAATGAATTAAGAAAAAAAATTAATTAATAATAAAATTATTGTAATACAAGAAAAAAAGAAAGTATAAAAAACAGCATAAATAAAGCAGCGTTAATGATTATAATGGTAGCAATACTCTTAATGTAATAAATGAAATAATAGATAAATTTAATATTAAAAAACAAAGTTATAATTTTGTATTGTATAACAAAATATATATAGTTTTTCTTTACTGGACCTTAAGGTATTTTTCAGCCTGTATATAATTCTTAGAGAAAACACGACATATGCCACAACGAGCATAGTTATATGCATTTACAATATTTTGTATCTATCACTACACTAATTTTTGTATGTGATAAATTTTAAAAGTTTTATAAATTCGTAACGGAATTGCTGAAACGAAATTTTTTTAATCTAAGGAATGCATTTTAAATTATATATTGAGTATATATTTTAAATGCGGCCATTTTATTACTTAAAAAGTAGCACTTCAATATATTGAATAAAGAATATATTTTTCGGCTATAAAACTTTACTATTCTTTTTTCTAATGTAGCAAATATTTTTTAAGAAAATATACAATATAAGATATAAGACTTTCCTTATAATACATTCGCATAAAAAAGAATTTGATGGGGCTTTCGTTTCAAAAAAACATCATATTTATATCAACATTTTTAAATCAAGTGGTGATCTAAATTCTGTATCGAAGTTAAAATCGCTATATATACTTTTTAGTTCAATGTTTCATTATAAGCTAGATATGATTTCATATTTAGTAGGGTAAATTAGCACAATTACACGTAAATAAATATAAAAGAAAAAAATGATAAAGTTTAACTCTTCTTTTCGAGAATCAAAACAAAGAGACCGAAACCGACAACAAATAAAAGATTAACTTAAATGATTAAACAAAATCTCTATTCCTTTCGTGTCTTCGTAGCATAAATTAGACTTTATTTGCTGTTACCAATCATTGGTCTTGACGTCGATGAGAAATGGTTGTTTTAACGACAATCAGCTATCTTTTATTGTATTGGTATGAACATATGTTTCTCATCATCATAGCAAACACTAAGACTTACCATATGATTTCTGAGAAATATTTGCCAACACGGAAAGAACCTTTCCATCCGTCTGTATAGATTATTGAGTTCTATTCAATATACCTATTCATGATTCGGTCAAGGAACTCTGAGCTACTATAACAACCGCAATAAAGATTACATGGTTCAAAGTCCTTTTAACCACCCCAGCAACGTATAAAACCTCGACACATAGGCCTCTGTTATACTTTCTCCTTTCAAATTAAGACACATTGATCATATTTATTACACCGCTTCTTTCAATTTTTGAATCAGGAGAGCAATGCCATTGAATCATCTTTATAAACAACCTTTTTAATTTATCTTGAGCACATTCTTATAGCGGTTTGAAAAAATCTTTGCATTATCATGCTTTTTAAAAATTTTAGCCATAATATGGTTAAAGAAAACACCACAACCGGTACAATTTTTAAATTTTCAACTACATTTATGCCCCTCAGAAATTTTGAATACTTGCATGCACGACAAGTGAATTTCGCAGAATACGAAGACCTCTTTTTTCTCGTGTCTTCACAGCTTCAACACTTTTTACACACTAAAACAGTTTTGAGAGATAAAATCCCAGACAAACAATCCTTTCTTTTCATAATTATGAGTCATTTAAGAATCTATAATGCTCATTTTTTAATTATGCTAATTTTTGCCATTGATTGTGCCAACAAATCTGTTATTTTACATGAATTTCATTCGTCGCTAGACAGCTATCTTATATTGTTGGATACTGATAATGTAGTATCAAATATTCGAGAAAAGACGAATGCATAATACAGGGTAGAGCAATTTTTGAATGAACAATATCCTGTCATTCGTTATCGAATTCTTTGACATTGTATTTTATTGTTTTCTTATCTGTGATAAGAATTTGATATTATTGATCGAAACTTTGATAGCTAGCTTATCACTTTTCATGCAATCATTATTTGATTTAATGACGTTCTGTCGCACAATGCAATACGCTGCTTATTAATAGCGGGTAATTAGAAAGAATATGTGTTCTAAAAACAATACAAGTTCTAAGTCTTCTCTACGAGCTCCGGCTCGTCCTAACCCATTAATTTTTGTAACTCATTGATATCAAAATAAGATCGGCCGTTTAAAAATACATTTTGAATCAATCGAAAGCCTTAATGATTGTTCTCTTTTTGTTTTGCTCTATTCCTATGTAGAGTCATTAAAAAAAATTTTTATTTGCACATCAATAATAAATTTAACAGAAGAAGGTGTTAAAGTATGTCCATATATTTCATACTGATTATCAATAAAGGCTATTGTCATACAAACACATTTTTTGCGGAGATTTTAGTTAGAGATGTAAAGGATCCGAGTTATAGTGATGATAAATGCGAGCACCAAGCTAAAAAAAAAAGTATATGCTATCGCATATGTAAATTTGGAGCTAGACCCTCAAATAATTACTACAACTTTTTTTTATTTTAGAGAAACTTAACCCGTCATTTTAAAGGAAGATGGCAATGCAAAGTGCATTCACAAGCAATTCGGAAAAAAAATTACAAAAAACTAAATCAGGAATGATTACAAATACTTTTTTTAATGCTAATTGTTATATTGTTTTATTTATCAAGGTGATATTCATTTATATTATTACATGTTGAACTTGTGGTGTTTTTGTTGATATTTAAACACATTAAGAGAAAATTGAGCTTATTAAAAAAGCAAATGAATATTAAAAGATTAAGCTTTAGCATGTTTAACACTTTCGAAAAATTGTTCAAACACTATGCTAGAACGCTTATTATCTTTGATTGCGATAAAAAGTGTCTTGTAATGTATTAAAATCATTTTTATATACAGTTTTTGCATGAAAATGCTTCCATATAATGACAAACACAAACAATAAGTTATACGTCGTAATTAATATAGTTTATGCAAACTATTTTTAAAAATACATTTAATTCAATAAATCACAAATTTAAGAACAAATTAACTATCTTTAAGACTAAAAATTTTTAGAATCTAATAAAAATATACTGAAGATTTATATCCTATTGATTTCTTTAAAATCTTATTTCTCTCCGCAAAATTGTTTTTTCCTACCTATTTCGATTTTAGACATCTAATTTGGAATCAAATTTTCATTAAAATGATGCATATTTTGTTTTGCGGGAATGTTGTGTGCTTTAATATTTCTAGAGTTTTATGCAATTAGTTTTTCAATATATAATGATTTTTTTGATAATTAATGTAAGGAAAAATGTCATCATCAGTCTAAAATTTATTTAAATATTGCCTTTTAGGTTAAATCCTTATACTAATAAAATACAAAAGAATTCAAAAATAATACATTTATAAGACTAGCTTATTATAACTATAAAGAAGAAAAAGAAGTGAAAAAAACGTAGAGAAGAAACTTGACAGCCTTCAATAGCGAAGAAAATTCATAAAATATATACAATTAGATAGTATATAAATATATAACATTTTTATTCTGTTTTCAAAATTTATTAAAATTTTAACTTTTCATACAACTAGACATGTATTTAGTAATTTTCCTTTTCCCTTTAATAATTAAAATATCTAGAGGCTTGCCTTGCGAGGAATATAATCAAAATATTAATATTTTTAAAATTGTTTATATGTTGTAAACTGTGGCAATTACTTTTATTATAAAACCAATCTATAGTTTAGGATGAAGACAAAATTGTTTATAACTGTTAGTTAATTTTTGTTTCAGAAATATAAAATAGCAAAATATTTTTTTCAAAAAAAACCGTAATTAATGAAATCAAAAGATACAGTAGTTTTGGTATTCAACTTTAACGACAAAAGCTCTTTCTTAAATAATGAAAATTTTTTATGAGATGAAATTTAGTATTGATAACCTCATAAAAAATAGTTTGACTATAACATAAAAAGATCAAAATAAAATTAAAAAATATATAGAAAGGGTAAAAAACAAGTGTTGAGAGATACCAAAAAAATCAATAATTACACTTTAGATTTTTTATAAATAATGTAAATTAAAACTTTTCACATTTACCCTTAAAGTTGCGCAAAGTCTCTTTTCAAGTAATGATTTTTATAAAATAATAAGGAAACAAAAATTTTGTTTTTTTAAAAATTTTTGTTGGTTATTATGATTATTTGAATGATATTATACATTTAGAAAATAAATTATTATTACAAATTTATATTATAAAACCACAAATTCCACAATAATTAATTATTATAATCATTTTGAATTGATACCATAAAAAATTGACATTCAACTGTGAATAAGTAAAATAAGGATTAACAAATACTGAAATGAAAGAAATTGTTTATCTCATCACTAATCTTTACAAAGTTGAATTGTTGAGGCAACTAAGATCTCAAAAAAGTATTTGTTAAATATTGAATTTACCGAACAAATTAGAGTGTCTCCATATTTACAGATGAAGTTTGAGCATGCAAAGAAAAGACACAATCATAAATCAAAAACGATAAAAAAACCACTTGATATTGAAAAAACTAGTTATATATTTGTTTTTTTATTGCCCTTTAAATTTTTAGAGAATACTATAATTTTAAGAAAGTAAACAATACCAGATAAGCTATTATTTCTATTTGAATTTTAAATTATAGAAAAACTTTATCAATTTGTTTTGTACTATTTATGCTCCAGATTGAACATATTATTTTTTTAGAATTATTTTTTGATTTTGTTCAAACTTCATAATTAAGGTCGCATAAATAATGAAAATACAGTTTGAATATTGCATCATTCATCTAACTTTTATAACTAATATTATAAATGACATTTATTGAGAATAGTAACACTTTTACTTACCTAATAATGAGAAATATATTTTTTATAATTCTTACGGATTAAAAAAAATTAAATGAAAACAGATAAATTAGAAAATTCTACAAACTTATAATAGAAAACTGTGTATATTCTTATAATAAAGTTAAGAAAAAAATGAATATTCTTTTAACTTATACAATAAAAAAATATAAATATTAACAATAACAATAAAGCAGATATTGAGTAAACAACGCATAATAGAAACGATTTTTTTTTGGATAAAGCAAATATGTCAACTATCTTGATCTTTGTAAAAAACAAATCCACAAATATTTATAGATTTATTTTTACCAACAACATTAAAAATATTAGAATATGGGTTATATCTTACTGTTTAAAATTTAAATCTATGAAATTACATTATACCATTGGAATTACATTTTCTTTTGCAAATATATAAATTTAAAAACGATTTTTTTTTAAAACATGCAATATTTTATTTTAAAATTTTTGCACAGTCTTTTATAATGGGCAAACAATTTAAAAATCTTACTTTAAACATTATTCAAAAGTTTTTATGCTAATTTAATATATATTTAAAATTTTTTTCTGAAAGTCAATAGCAATTTTCTGCTTAAAATTTTATCATTAGAATTAATTTTCCTATATCACAAAATTTCTATTTTTTGTTTAAGAAAATCGTAATACAATAGAATTCCCTTATTGTTCTGTAGATATATTTTTATCTTTATTTGATAATTTTGATTCTGATAAAAATATGATAATTAACACTTTTTGTACTACAACGTTGAACTAGCGAGGAACATGGATCATAAATTAACAGAAACTAGTAAAGAAAAAGCAACTTTTAAGGGTTGGAAAAAATTCCTTTTTACACAATTAATTAACTATGAAAGATCTAATATGAAAAGTTGAGAATAACATTATATTGAATTTTTTAACATAGATTTTTCTATATAAAATCTAAAAATATAATTTTTTTTGCATTAATGTAGTTATCATGTGATTGCCTGAAAATTTTTTTCAAATTATTTATGCTTTAAACGATATCTACAAATTTACAGAACATATATATGTTATATAAATATAAAAAAATATTAAAAATCGCAGATTATGTAAACTGATGTTTTTTATAACGTTTTATATAAAAATAAAAGTTGATATATTAGGCT
Source organism: Edhazardia aedis USNM 41457 (assembly GCA_000230595.3). NCBI lineage: Eukaryota > Fungi > Microsporidia > Culicosporidae > Edhazardia > Edhazardia aedis. The sequence goes on along the minus strand of AFBI03000002.1, from coordinate 348,061 downwards.
ATTCATAAAAGCAATAAAAATTAATTTTAACAATAATAAAAAAAATTGAAAAATGAGAAGAGAAAAGTAACAGAATTTTGCTTTATAGTCGAAAAAACAATATAATTATGGTAATAGCAATAATAGCAATCAAAATAATGTTTTTCATTCATATTAGTAAGAGTAGTAGTGATAGCAAAAAAAATTCTATTTTTATTAGAACTAACGATTAAAAACTAATATGGTTTAAATATAATATCCACAAAACTTCAAATTAAAAGATTTTTTTTGAAAGCAAAAAGTTTTTTATAAGATAGTGTACAAAAACGCTTTAACACATGTATTAATTGTTTAAAAATAAAAAGTAAAAATTATTGTATAAGTAAAAAAATAAAAATTTGATAAAAAAAAATCAACTTGTTAAAAACACATTTCTATATTCTATTGCAGGACAAAAGTACGCTTAAGTAGATTTTTTTGTATTTGAAAACATGAAAATTTATTTAGTGTGTTTTATATTCTTCCTTGATGAGTTTTCTAGTTTTTAAGATTTTTAATAGGTATTTGTTTCTGATTATTAAAGTTATATGTGACAAAGTCTGTTAAATAATTCTATAAACCAATATTAACAAAAAAATATAAAAATACTTTATATTTATTCGTTTTTTGATTTTCGAATTGATTGTTTTTGGTCAAAACAATTAATTCATATATAAAACACTAAGATTATTTTTTTTCTCCTTAATAAAAAAATTTATTTCATATTCAAAACATTATAAATATTACATTAACAATAAAATTTTTGATAAAAATTTTTTAAAGTAAATTAACAGTCAAAAAATAATTCAATTATAAAAAATTTCTAAAAAACAATTTCTAAATAATCTACAGTTTCCGCCTTGTATATTAAAAGGTGTATTTATGGTTCAATACTTAACAAATAAAATCATAAAAAATGCAAATAACACGTATATCGTACAATAATTTATATTCAAACGAATAAAAACAACTAATAATTATTGCTTGTATTTTATATTGCAAAAAACAAAAAATGCCTCAGAAAAAATATTTATTAAAACGCCAAAATTACGTGATAAAATTTTTTATTAAGAAAAAAATCTTTTTTTTTATAAAAAGATACAATCATTATTACCTTATAAATTAGATCGTCCTAACAAATTTTTATTTTTGAATGAATATTATGATTAATAAGCCAAAAAATTTGTAATTAGAATAGAAGAAATATAGAACTGAGATCAAAATTATACAAAATTACCTAATTTACCAATGAAAATTCTTTCATTTTATAACTAATGCAGTGCTATATTCAAGATAAAATATGAAACATGATTTTTATATATAAAAAAACTATATTGAGTTATGCAAAATCTAACTTATTTTTTATTTTTTCTCCGAAAACATTTTTTGTTATGCAAAAAAAAAAAAGTCAACGAATAAATAAACTGTGTTAAAACGTATAAAAAAAACGTTTTTTTTGTAATTTATACATGTAACATGAACACTAAAACATATGTTGGTGTGTATTTTTATACATCTAGTGTCGGTATTTATTACATGACTTAAGAAAATACAAATTTTACGTTATCGCGTTTTTATACATATTTTAAGACTTTTTTTTAAAAAAAATTGGTTGATATATGCTTCAATTTTATACAAATTTCTATTATGCCAAAATACGAGAAAGATTAAGATATAAAAGAAGTTCATTGTATTATGTATCTCGTTTGCGCTAACCTGATCTTTTTTAAATAATGAAAAACTGTATTTATTAGATGTTTTTTTGTTAGATAAATCATTTAAAAGATGTATTTATGTACCCAACTTGAAAATTTTTATAAGATGTGTTTTATAAAGTTGTTTTAGAACAACTCAAACAGATAACCGATTGCATTAATGTATAATTAATGATTATTTCATGATTATAAAACATTATGTGAAACAAAAAGTGAGAGTTTATTTGTGTTTTACATTACATAAAAACAGCGGGAGCAACAAAAAATCTTTTTACAGTAAAAATCCTATACACTACCCAATAAAATATGCATTAGTTGTAATTTTATTATCGGATAATAAAATTTACCAATATAAGCGACGAAAATTCACGTCATCTTATGATAAAATTTTTATTATGGCTTGCTATCTGTTGCATAAAATATATAAGGAATAAAAAAATTCACATTTTTTATAAAATTTTGTATTTATTGATGTTATAATAGTAGAGCTCCAATATTTTTTGATTTTAAAACAAAATGTTAATAGTATACTAAATGGTTTAAGAATTCATTTTGAATTTTTATGATAATATTTCAAATCTTATGTAATTCAAAAAAAATTTAATATACTTGATGTGTTTAAAAAGATACCTGATGTAAAAAAATAACTATATACTTTAAATATATTGTAAATATAGTTATATAAGATATTGTCAGATTAGTGAACATCCGACACACCATAGAAATCATACCATCTAAATATCAATCTATTAAATTTTTACTTTTGAACCAATTAGTTAAGGTAAATTGACATAATATAATTAGCCAAAAATAAACTGGTCTGATATTGAGAATGAAAAATTTCTGAATTGATCCCATACATAATTAACATGATTGTAGATAAAGACGGGACAGACGATCTCATGAAAGAAAATCAAGTATTAACCCCAGCCATATGGCAATTGAGATATCTTAATTATAATTAAATTATCTCTATACTGTTTTTATATCTCCTCTCTTTATTCTTCTCTTTTTTTATTCTCAAAACGGCGAATCGGACAATGCTAATAGTAATAACAATGCGTATCTGGAAAAAAGATATTTTTTTTACTAATTTAAAAAGATAACAATTATTTTTATTGGAAATACATACAAATTTGAAAAATATAATATTGAAGTAATAATTTTACACATACAGAAAAAAAAAGAAAAATGTGTAAAAAGTATAATCAAAGACTTGTATTAGTTGCGAGAAGCAAAGAAAATGTTGCAAAGATAATTTCAAAAGATTTACTCGTTGTTTAGTCGAAAATTTTGATTAAGACTGTCGAGATACAGAAAATCAAATCTTATGTATCTAAAATGTTAATTTTTTAATGAAATATAGGCCTTTATTATTAAAATAAAAAAATTATGTAAAGAAAAACAATAATACAGCATATTAATGGAATCTAA
>AFBI03000002.1:333240-344874 GCA_000230595.3 Edhazardia aedis USNM 41457 | reverse complement strand
AATAACTATATACTTTAAATATATTGTAAATATAGTTATATAAGATATTGTCAGATTAGTGAACATCCGACACACCATAGAAATCATATCATATAAATATCAATCAATTAGATCTTTATTTTTGAACCAATTAGTTAAGGTTAATTTACATATTATAATTAGTCAAGAATAAACTGGTCTGATATTGAGAATGAAAAATTTCTGAATTCTATCCCATGCATAAATAACATGATTGTAGATAAATACAGGACAGACGATCTCATGAAGAAAATCAAGTATCAACCCCTGCCATACTGCCATTGTGATATCTTAAATATAATTAAATCAACTCTATACTTTTTTTAAGACTCCTCTCTTTATTCTTCTCTTTATTATTCTCAAAACGGCGAATCGGACAATACTAATACTAATAACAATGCGTATTTGTTAAAAAAATATTTTTTTAGAAAATTGAAAAGATAACAAATATTTTTATTGGAAATACATATAAATTTGAAAAATATGATGGTAAAGTAATAATTTTGCACACACAGAAAAAAAAAGAAAAATGTGTAAAAAGTATAATTAAAGACTTGTATTCGTTGCGAGAAGCAAAAAAAAATGTTGCAAAGATATTTTCAAAAGATTTAAATTGTTGTATAGTCGAAAAATTTGATTAAGACAGTCGAGATACATAAAATCAAATCTTATGTATCTAAAATGTTAATTTTTTAATGAAATATTGGCCTTTATTATAAAAAAAATTATAGTAAAAAAAAACAATAATATAGGATATTAATGGAATCAAACATAGTTTTTGTCACTGTCACTTTAGTCTGGATTTGACTTAGTGAAGTGATTTTTATTAAATTTCAAACTATTTAATAAAAAAATTAAGATTTGTATTAAGAATAAGATATTAAAATTTAATAAATATTTTTAATAATTAAATAAACTAAAAAAATAATAAATAATAAAACAATAATTATTTAATGAAGTTTAGTTGAAATTTTGTGAATTTTTAATTTATATTTTTATTGTGATAAATTTAGTAATTTATCAAATAAAAATATATAAACATCTGGAAAAGAATACACATGAAGAGATTCCAGAATAGATATTAAATTGAAAATAAATATTCAAATCGTGCTAAGTTCGATAACTATAATATTTATTCTGTTCATAGATTTTAACTACTATGTATCAAATAGACGAATAAAAACCTTTTATAATTTTTTTTCTTGTAAAATATCTTAAAATATTAATATTAAAAAATAACACTAGAAATATCAAATATATTTTAATAATGCTATTATAACCCTAAAAATATTAAAAAATAGTTGAGTTTTATCAGATAAAAATTTAAATCAATTAAATGTATACAAAAAAAATAATTATTTATTTGTGAGTTTATGATTTGAAAAATATCATTGAAAACCTTTTAAAACCTTTAAACTTAAAGATTCAAATAAAGGTGTGTTGAATATTTTTTTCAAAATAAGAAACTTTATGTTATATTAATCCATAAAACTGTATAAATATACCACATGTCTTGGTATATTTATATAAATATTCTTTCATTTTATACTTCTTTCCTCACAAAAAAAAATAAAATTATGAAAATAACACAGCTTTTAAAAAATTTTTATCTAAGCTAAATAGATGTAGTATCTTTATTATCATTCAGGAAATCTTTATATTAAAAAGTTTCACTTTCATTAGCCCTTAGATTTATTATTTATTTCAAATATTGGTTTCTCTTCTGAGTAATATCTTTTAATAGTTCTAAAAATTTTTTAAAACATTTACACCATTTTTTAATCGCTGTTTATGAAAAAAATACTTGTTTTTGCTTTTTTCTCTGAGATATAATAATGTCAAAAAAAGATGTTTCTTAATTTTTATACTTAAAATAGTTTTAATATTATAGTAAAAGATAAAACTGTAAAACATATAAATATTTATTTAATATTTTTGGGAATTTTCGAATTTATACAAACTCCTAATCCTCATATTACTAGTTTTATTCAAACAACATATTGAATTTTAACAGTACATTTAAATATTATACAATATTGGATTTATTAAATGAAAATTTAACAAGAATAATATTATCATTTCTTGATTTTTTTCGCAATGTTGTGATATCCACATTTTTGTTGCTTGAATTCATTAGACATTGAATTCAGCCCACAGAGATTAGTAAAAATTGCATTTACCCCTTTGAAAAATGTCGAGCACGTACACAATTAGCCGTTTTGATGAAGTCGACCAGCAACCGTCCGACACTCCATCAGAAATAAGATTCTCTCAGAAGCACGATTTGGTTGGTGTGAGCTCGTGGGACTCTTCGATGTATTTCTACACAGCGAGTGCGCCATATAAGCTGCGATCAAAGATTGAGACAACCGCACCTTTACTAACAACAGCATTTATGGACGATGTGTGCTTAGCGGGCGATACATTTGGCAACCTTTTTATAATAGACCTGAACACAGGCACAAAAAACACGTTGAAATTGCATGAGAGCGGCCTCAGACACATCCGAATCTTCAACAACAACTTGTTTATTACAGGCTCGTGGGACAAAACAATAAAAGTTTTCGACTTGAAGAGTGGCCAGAGTGTCCATCAAATCAATTTAGAAGAAAGGTTATATACTTTAGACTGCCATTCTGAGTACATAGCATACACTACAGCTGGCAATAATATATACAAATTTGATCTACAAACGCAGTCGAAAGTGCAGCTACAAAGTAAAATGAACTACCAAATCAAGTGTTTAGCAGCTGTCGATCACGAAAGTTTTATGGTTGGAAGTATCGAAAGCAAATGTGAGCTTATTAATTTTAATTTTCCAGATAAAGGATACGCTTTTAGGACACACAAAACGACAACCGAGCTACATTCTGTCAATGCAATCTGTGTTAACCCGAAAAATCGTGAGATTATTGTGACAGGCGGTGGTGATGGAAATATTTATTATTATAATAAAAGTACAAGACAGCGTATTCTGACAGCAAACATGTACACTCCCATCACATGCATGGCTTTCAATCAAGATGGAACTGTTTTGGGTGCTGGTATTGGGTACGATTGGTCTAAAGGATACCAAGTAAGCGAAACAAAGCCCAATGTCAAGTTCATTAAGAAAGATGACATATAAAACATAAATAATAAATCAATTGTGAAGAATATATTAACAAAATCAATTTATAACTTTTATAAACTTCAAGATACTTAGATATAAATGAAATATTAAAAAGTTTTTAATTTTTTTTTCGATTTTTTATAGTGAAAATATATTTAGAAAATTGAATGATTATAATGTTACCAAATTAAATATTAATTTAAAATTTAATAAAAAAAGCTTGTTATGATTTGCAAATAAAGGCATATTGTACACAGATAGTGTTTCATGTAATTAATACACCGATATTTTTTGCTAAAAATCTGTTATTTCAGTTATAAGTTTTTTAATTTTAAATTATATTTTATAAAATCTATCGATATATAATTTAACTGTTTATATTATGATTACAAAGGACACAATTTTAGGTATAAAAGAGAGCCATGAACATAGAAAAACAGATAAAAATTTGAATGAGATTTTTTCGCCTTAAAGTAAAACATCTATTAACATTTATTTAAAAAACCTTTAAATTAATAAAAGAGTGTTTTTCGTGCTTATAAAACACTTAAATCATAAACTTCTAAATATTTTGCTATGGCATACACAAAAACATATTGTTTACATTATTTTTACCAATCTTTTGCTTCATCTTCGCTGTCAGACAAATTGTGATTGCTGGATTAGTATAAAATAAAAATATTTTAAATTTATAGTGATTCAAAAATTACAAAATAGTAATTTTTTAACGTTTTTATGTTTATTTTTTATCACAATAGTTCCACTAATATCTATTTAATTTCAAGGAACCTTCATCTATCTTATCTAATAAGATATGTCAAAATTTTAGCTCTATATATTTTTTTATAAAATAATAAATAAGAAAACATGTACAACATTATAAGTATGAATGTAAGTATTCTAATAACTGATATTTTTACATATTATAAAATACTTAATGTGTATATATGTGTATTCAATGCAAGATCATAACGAAAATCACGTTTTTTCTGTTTACAAATCTTTTTAATCTAATTAAATGCACAGAACTGTTATTTCAATTACTATAAATTGTTATTTATATTATGTAAAAAGAGTACTCCTATTAAGTATATGATAACAATTTAAGTATATCAGTTTAAAAATTATCTTAATAATTTCTGATTGATCATCCAAGATGAAAATTAGAAATAACTAAATTGGATAAACAAAAAAACTGTATATTTGAATTTTACAACTGTCTTAATTGAAGCATTCATAATTTTAATTATATATAATAATTCATTTGTGTATTTTTTGATATTTTTTTCAAAATTCTTAAAGAATTAACACTGCTATTGAAAATACTCTCTATAGAGTAAAATGTAGTCATTTAAGCCAATACAAAAAATTATAATAAAGTAGTAACTGTCGATTGGTGATGAAAGTTTCTAATAATTTATTTTAGGATGTGAAGTATTGTATGTAGTTTTCGTATTTCACAGGTTAGTTACTGCTTCACCATTTCTTAAAACTAAAAATTATTTGCTTGAGCATAATTTTTTGTGTTTTTTTTTATTGATACATAATAGTTCTAAAGGAAACGTAAATGTTTTATCTTTGTCTTGCCTGATGTCTTTAATACCATTCATATGGTAGTTGTGAAACCAGGACTTAACTAAAGCAACCTTCCGGTGGGATCCTGGTTAAGTGTTGCTTATAAGATTTAACGTTGAGTTCTTTAAAAGATAAAGCTGCATTAATTTAAAGAAAAAGGTGGAATAAGATTTTTTAGGGGTTATTAAATTATTTAATTACAATTTATATTAATCAATATATCTAGTAATAAACATTGATAGTGTTTACAGCACTTTCACAATTTTAAATTTTAGTTTTTTTATAAGGAAATGAATATTATTATATGTAAAACATTGTTTTAACAATTTATTCGATTGAACTTAACTGTTGGTCACAATTTAGCATCAAGGAATGCTTTACTAATTTTGTAAATTTCTTTAGATATTTTATGTTATTAAAAAAACAAAAGTTTGTGACATTTAGCTTTTTAAATATTGTTTATTTAAATATAATAACAAAATTTGGTGGCTACTTTGGTCTTCGAAAATTTATTTATATAATATATTTGATAGAAGTTGAAAAAAATATTAATCAAAAACAAATATTTTCAAATTTTCAAAGATTTTTTTGTTTTGATACATTTATTAAGATAAAAAAGATCATTATCAGATTAGTAATATATGCAAAAATACGCATAAATATACAAAGGTATATATATATATTGGTTATTTAGGGCAATTATTGTATCTGTGATTTATAATTGCGAATGTTTTTATTGGCAGAAAAACCTAAAAGGTTGTGTTTTGTTTGTTGGCATTTTTAAGATAACTATAAATTTATTAAAGAATTGTAGATTATAAACAAGTTCTTCCTTTTGATTACATTATTAAAAAGTGAATCACTTAAAACGAATTTATTTTTCTTTCTTTTGTTTTCTAACTTGTCTCGATCATTGAAAAACCGTCTGTATAAAGAACAAATAAGATATATTTTTTCTGCTTAAATAAAAGTATAATATATCAAATCATATATTTGCCAGATTAAAAAAATTATTTTCCAAACTCTTCTTAACAATTGGCATCCAAAACAAGCGCAGCCCTTTTGGATTTGTCTACACTAAGTTTCTCATATAAACCATGTTGTAATTGTGAAACACAGGCTTTGTAATCTTACTAACCGCAGAGTTTCGATTTTAAAAAATGTTTGTCTGGCTGATATTATTTTTCATAATAGTTTTTATTATGAATATGTGGCGAATCAAGTAAAAATTCAAAATATAAATTTAGGACAAAAATAATGTATTTAACTAAAAAAAATGTTTTTTATTCCGAAAAATATGTTCTTCCTAACTAGTAAATAGCAGAATTAATTTGTTAAAGATAATATGCATGTTGAGAATAAAAATTTTCACACACACACACACACACATATATATATATATATATATATATATATATATATTAATATATATATGTTTGTGTTGTGGAATTGCGGGATGCAACTGGTCCTAAAGTATTCCTCTAGAATGGAGCAGTGATACGAGACGTTCGCGTTTTCACAAGCTCTCTATCGACTTTCCCGTTTCCGAAAACCTTAAGCGTATCTTTCGCGTTCGCGTAATTAATAATGTTGCTTGAGTTGTTTATAAAATAATATTTTTTTAAAATGAAGGTTTCTGATTTTATAAAAATATTTATACTTAATATTCTCTAAAAATGTTTTACACCACTAATTTGCATCAAAAAATCCAGATGAACGCAAATCATATTGATGTCTTGCAGTTGGACAAAACAATGTGTGTATTCTATCTTAGTGTTTGTGCTATTATAGTTCTTTTATACGTTACCTTTGCCTTGAACCATCATCTAGGACACATTCTTTGTGGAAAACGATGCAAATTTGTTAATAAATAATTTCATGCAAATAAAATTTTAAAAACCACATCTGTTTGATTTTTTGTATATGGGGTTTTAAAAAATTCAGAACATTATGAAAAGAATTTAAAAATTTTATCTACAATACAATTTTTTTATTTAAAGTACCAGTTAATAAAAATTGTATTAAAATAGAAATAGTTAAGATTTTTTGCAAATTGTATTAATATATCGCACAATATTTAGTAGATATCATAAAAAATATGGATATGATTGTCAGACCCTTATTTGGAAAGCAACCCCTGAATTTCATATTTAAGTAAAAACCAATACAATCGTGTATCCTAACGATTTAATCTGTATTGCCCAATATTTTTTAATATGAAAGGTCTTATTGTTCATTATTCTTTATATAAATTATTTTTCTGTAAAGCTAAAGAATTAAAAAATTATTTATAGTTGTTAAAATAAACAGTTCAACACACAATACAAATAACTTAAAATTCATCAAGTTAAATTCAATTCAGAAATTTCGGACAAATTTTGTCATGCATAACTTGGACATGCTATATTCTACTTATATGATTGTTTTAACCTTTTAAAAAATAACACATCTAATTGTTTATAATTACTTGTTTCATATAGTAAATTTCAAATGATAAATAGTTTTTATTAAATATCTAGCGAATTTTTTTTGTAGTCATCTGGTTACCGATTTGTGTTGCACAAAAATAATAAAAATAAGAATGTATCTTGAAAGTAAAATCATTTTAAATTATAAGTATTATATTTTGTTAATGGATTTTAAATCATACCACTTGTACATCCCTCTACCTTACTGTACCACTTTTTATCCTTGTTTTCTATTCAGTGTCAGATAAATAAAGAAGATTTAAAATTGGTATACCCAAGAAATGTGATTGTATCGTATATGTATCCATAGAACAAAAATTAAGATTTTAATTAATTTTGTTATCAATTTATAATAAAGAACAATGTAAAGAAAATATTGCAAATAAAAAATTTAAAAACTTTGCTTTATATTAATTCTTTAAATTGTCATTAAATATAAACCAAAAAAAATAAATGTAAATTTTCAAAGATTATTTCATTTTATTTTGATAATTAGATTTACATGAGCTTTTTATTTATTATAAGTTTAGATGTTCAAATAATGCTTGATGAAAGTTTTTATAGAAGAAAAATTTACATATTAATAAAAAGAAATATAGAAACTATTAAAATAGTTTGTACTTTAAATGTACTTGATATATTAAAAATAGAATTCAAGTATGTATTATGATATTCTTCTGTAGAAATACTTTTTATTTTCGCGTAGGTAATGTATATCGAGCTCAAAGAAATCTATAGATACAATAATTTATATGAGATATGAAATTTTTTCTTAATTTTGTTTAAATTATCTTTACATTACTCGTGTTCTATTTGTGATTGGCATATAAATTGAATAAAAATTATATTGGTAAGAGAAAAAAAACAAGCAAATAAATGCGAAATGTGTAGACAAAGATAATAAATCAATGAGAATTAATAAATATATATAAACAAATTTGTTAAAAATTTTAAGATAGAAATAAATTTTTATTTAAAAAAATTTCTATAAATGTTACTATACCAAGAAAAAAAAGCTTTCATTTTCTGTAAAAATCATAAAACCCACATAAAATTCTTTTAAACTCAGCAAACGTCTCAATTTTGTCTTTATCTTCGATGAGAAATATGATTTTTTGTATTGGCATTAATATGTTAAATATCATGTTGGTCATATTAGATAAGACAGTTATCTCATCTACCAATTTTTCTAAAATGTCTCTTTGTTCTTTGATGATATTCATAACACCTGGTTTAATAGTTTTTACTTTAAAATTAAATATATCAGATCCGCCTTCATTTTCTGTGCAGCTAACTGCAGAAGATAAAGCGCCTTTTTCTCTAGAATTTGAAGTTTCGATCGATGTATGCAAAGATTCTTTTTTATATTTATTTGATTGCTTTTCTTCCTTCTCTAAATTTTCGGAATTTAGATGATTTTCAAGATCGTCTTTATTTAATATATTATCTGTTTCTTGAACCACAGTGCTAGTTTCTTTTTTATCTTTATGTTCAGTATCAATTTTTCTGTTTTCATTTTGATCTGTATTGTTTTCCGCAATCGATTTAGATTTTGACCGTTTATTATCAATAACTGTTGCACCTTCGGTTGCATTTTCGTTTTCATCTACATTTTCATAATCTTTTTTACACCTAAACATTCGCAAAATAATAACCTTTAAAATTACAAGAAGCTCTTTTGCCCACTCATTCTTAATTTTTTCTTCTTTTTTTCTATAAGCGATTTTCTCAACAATCGTGTTGAAATCGGTTTCAAGTGGCGACAAAACATTTTTTTCTTCAACAGTTTCAACAACAGGAACGGTCACGATTTCAACAACAGGCTCGGGCTCTTTTTTCTCTGTATCTGCTACTACAAATTCAGTATCAATCTCGATTTCTTTCTGTTTTTTAAGCTCGTAATTCAACAAAATTCTGCGAGCTTCTCTGTTGATTGCTTTAAAACCTGGCGGAAACCGGGGAATCATCACGTTTTCTTTCGTAAAAAGCTGAAACTCTGTGTTTTTGTAGTAGTCATCACTTAATTTGTCGATATAATCGTCAAGATCTTTGTCTGTACGTGTCATTTTGTTGTAGAATTTTCGAAGTAATTTTGGATTTTCGTCAACAGGCTCGTTTTTTTCGTTTTTTTTCGTGTTTTCTTCTGTATTTTCTATTATTTGCTCTTCGATTTCTTTGCTTTCGCTTGCTTTTGCGTCGTTTTCACTTTTTTCTTCAAGAACAGGTGTCTGTGAATCTTTTTTAAAAATTGTGTATGTTTGGTCGTTTATTTTATATGGATCAATGTATTTCTTTGTTAGAAATTGTTTTTCATCTTGTGATAAGGTTATTATTTCATTTTTTAGTTGTGCAGAGATAATTTTTACTTTTTTTTGTGGATTCTTGCAATCCTGTGGATATATAATTTTTTTTAATTTGTGATATATAGGTAAATCTATAAAAGATTTCGATTTAATCCTTTCATGTTCATTTTCTTTTCGATCTTCTAAATAATTTGATTTATCTGTTGCAACATCCAATTTGGAATCAATGTTTTTCGATAAAATATCTTGATTTGCAGTATTTAACTTTTGTGGAAGTGATTTTTCTTCGGGGTTAATTTTAGACACTACAAATTCATCTGTTTTAAATCTTTTAACAAGATTTTCACAGTCATTCACATTTAATTCCCGATTTTCCTCTGTTTGCAGCCATATTTTCCTGTATTTGTTGCCAAAAACTTCGTCACACTCGTAAAACACTCTTTTGACCCAATAATCGTTCAAATACTCATCGACCCCCAATTTGCTATCAAGCAGGTCATCCCTCATTCTGGCATACATCTTATAAAGCTCGATTAACTGCCTAATTCTGATGTCCTCGCAGTACTTCACAACATCGTCGTAACCATTTTTCCTGCTTTCCTTCACAATTTTGCTGTACTCTTTTTTCCAGATTTTTATGTTCGCACTTGTGCGGGTCTGCAGAAAATGCTGGATCTTTTCATTATTGCTGCTCCCATAAATCTTCACCGCCCACGCTAGCAGCAGCCTTTCTGTATAATTGTACATTTTTTTCTGAACAACGAAATAAATTTTGGTTTCAAAAATCTTCAGATTTGCAGATTTGTATGGGGAGATTTTAAAGGAAAAAAATTCTGGTGCTCTCTTAAATATCAATCATGAAATAAGTAAAATACAGAAAATTTATGTTTTGTAGATTTTTCAAACTTACTTCTTTAATCACATGAAATATTAGATTAACAACCAAAATATGAATACAAACGAATCCACCGGAAGTCTAACGTTTTTTTTGAATTGTTATTGGTTTGAATTATAATAAAAGGGTTGTTAAAGAGATATATTCAACGTACATTTTTTAACAATTTTTGTAAAATAATTTTAATAACTTTCTAAAGTGCTATTTAAAATTCAAAAAATATTTATAAACCTTTTTATTAAATTCTGCATTCATCTTTAATAAAATATCAATTCTTTATAAAACTTTCTTTAGTAAGATTTACAGCAAAAAATATTGTGAATTCATAATTTCTTTTATGGTAATTCCTTATTTTCAAATAAATTTATTTAGTTTAGGTTAATTTGTTTTGAAGTATCTAAATGCAGAAAAAAAATTAGAATGATAATCTTCTTAAAAATAAAAATTAAAAGATATAAATTAGGATGTAAAATTGTTCAATTATATTTAATAAACTTATTTAAGCTTTAATTTCACTCAATTTTGACCACATTTAAGTTTTTAATATCTTTATGAATAAAAGTTTTAATTATCTATAGTTTCATATCTTCCTTATAATAAATCACGGCAAAAGTTATTTTCAAATTGTTAAAATATTATTGTATTTCATCCTTATATGAAAAAAAATAAATTTAAATCCTATAGTATTAACTTTGAAATAAAATTAAGAATAATTACATTTTTTGATAAAACATTTAATATAACAAATTGAAAAAAGCTAAAAATGTAAATGGATATGTAAAAAAATATTTCATGGAAATTTAAGAAGTCATAATCCACTATTTCGAATTTACGGCTTTTAAATAATAATTTAAAAATATAATAACAAAATATTTCTAGAATTTATAAATACATGTTCATTTATCGCATTTACTTATTTCAATAAAATCTTTTTTTATAAATTTTTAGTATTAAATGATCTAAAATTACTTCTAAACATTAAATAATATATTAATAAGAAATTCTATTGAAATCTTGTTTCTGTATTGTAAAACATCCATATCTCGTATAACACCTATAAACACAGGTTTGTTGACGATGAGGGATGTCATTGAGACAGTTTAACAGATGATTCTGTATGAGATAAGGTTTTGAAGTAAACCATAGCTGTTGATTGGCTCGATAACGGGCACTCTGAAACAGCCATATTTTATGTTGGCATTTATAGCCAGTAAGTAAATAAATTATGTGTGCTAAGAAATCTACAAATAATAAAAATGTTTC
>AFBI03000002.1:302816-332887 GCA_000230595.3 Edhazardia aedis USNM 41457 | reverse complement strand
ACATTTCATTATACTTTTGTGAGAAGCATTATTATACATATTTTTATATTTATCATTATTATTTAAAATTGTTCCCATATTTTTTTTTCTAAATCACATTTATAATTCGCTTTTACACTATAATATGGATATATATCATTTTTGTTATTTCTATATGAAAACACCGATAATTTTATCACACTCATCATACTAGACTCTGTTTTACCCGTTTCTTTAACAAAATCAGATTCTAATTGGTATTTAATGAAATTAAATATAAGAAAACGAAAATATCCAATTTTTCCATTATTAATGAAAATTCTACGTTTTAATGTAAATTTAAATAAAAATAAATCTTTACAATAACCCATTTTTAACATACGTATATAAATATAGTTTCTATAAAGAGATTTTTTATAATACATCTTGATGTTTCATATGTTTTGCAGCAGTTTAAATGCTAAAAAAATAAAACAAAGATTGTCATGCATTTTTTTTCTCACAAAGTTAAAAAAAGGCATAAATAGCATCGTTATAAAAACAAAAAAAACAGCCATATCTAAATAAAGAAATTTGGAATAAGATTACGCAGTCACATTTATAAAATTTTATAGTTCGGATAATTTCTTAAAAATAATTTTTTGGAAAAATAGACATTTAATTATTTTAGACAGTTCTGTAAATAAAATGATAATCAAATAAGAATTATGCGTATTTTTTGTATTCGTATTCTTTTACTACATAAAAAACTTAATCAAATGTTTCTATTTTTTTCTTATATTCTTAGATTATCATAAGATAAATCGCCTGAAAACATCACTGCTGGATATAGAACAATGTTTATTTGACATTTAAATCTTATCAAAAGTTTTATCTATTTAAAAGAACAAATTTATGAAAATAAATAAATAAATTCAATATAATTTTTATTTAAAACGTCAAAATGTTGATTAAATGTTTTTAAGAGATCCTTTATGTCAATCATTTTGTTTGAAACTTGCCTATTTAAGGCGAGGATACTTAGGTATTGTATATTATAAAAGAAGAAGAAGAAATCGATTTGATCTATGGACGTAGTAGCTTACAAAAATCCCATATACATTATACAAACAATCTTTAAATATTCTTTTATGTTTTTATGATGAACCACTTGAATAAAGAGGCGAAAGAAAAGTTACATCTCTATAAAAACTTGTCTGAATTTCAACCGAAAATACCTCATAATATTCCAAAGACTTCTTACTTCTTGTAAAGTATTAAGATTCTTCCTAAGAGCCCATATAATGGATGAAAAAGGAGCATAGGGAACTCAGAAATGTCACATTATGGCGACGTAGTCGCAGACAGTACCCTTACTTAAAAAAAGTACCCATAAAACGTCAATAAATACACATTTTCATCTTATATGTTATTCTCTTTCCGACTCTTTTATGAACAACCGAGTGAGTACGGCAATTTCATACATTAAAACAAGACCATATTTGGTATGTTTTTTTAAAAAATAAGGTTCGATGAATAATAACTAAAGTCTATGTTTTTAAATTAAGAGTACAATATTTAGCATAAAATTAGCCTATTGTGCTGTTTGCTAGTTTTGAAAATTACAAAGAAAAATTTTATTTTAAGGAAATATCAATATTATTAAAAATCGTTTATTTTATTTTATTCCTTGTACGTTTATAGGAAATTTCAATTAATTTATAATCTCAGTGGGTCACATATCAGATCATTTTATCCTCATTGCATATGCGTGTGAATTTTAGATATCTTTCCTTCAATAAATTTCAAATCCGTTTCTTGTGAATGATATGAAAATTTGCTAACTTCTCCGTTGATTTTTGTATTTTTAAAACGTATATCGCCACTGCAAAAAAATTCAAGTGTGCACATCAGCATGTTCAGGTAAACATTCACTATTTAAAAGAAATATTTAATAAATTTGAATTTTTTAGCTAAAAAATCACATACTAGAAAAACTTGTTTCTGAAAATTCTAATATTTGTTTTTTTTAATCTGTTTCGAATTTCCTAAAAAAACTTGAAAATTTAAATGTATTTTTAGTTGACCAATTATTTTTTATTTTTTACGTTATTATTTGAAAAATACTGGTATTAAAATATATTTGTAAACAATATATTTTATAGAAAATATTATCAAATCAAGAAAAAAATACAAATATATTCCGCAAACAATCTGTGTAATTATTTTTTTGATTGAATTTGTGTTTATTTCATATTCAATATTTTTGAATCTTTTTTTACATATTTTTAGCTCTTATAAGACAGCACCATTTTAAATAACATTCTATATTGGCATATAGTTTTAGTGGCAGCCAAATAAATATTTCTAAAATTTTTAATGAAATAATAAAACACGTACCAATTCATGTTTAATAGTCAAATTAAAAAAATAGAAAATAATGATTGTGAAGGAATATCAACATCAAATTTATCCCTTAAAAATATTACAACAACATTTTGCTATGTATTCCAGTAGGATTTTATACAAAATAGATTATTTAGATGTTATAATATCAATGATTTATTATTATGATTATAAGTTAGTTTAAAAAGCTACTTTTTCTTTCCTTAAGAAAAAAATTTCTGTTATTATTATTGTCATGGTATAATATACATGTATCTTTTACGATGTATTATTCGGATTACAAACCTGATCTATAAACAACTGTTTGGAAAAATTCAAGATTAAATGGTAAATATTTAATCATTTCTAAGGTGAGATTTCAGTTTTCTATTACAATTTCAATGAACTAATTTTTAACATAATAATTTTTTCTAAAGAGATTAAACAAAACACTTTAGAGAAATTTAAGTATATATATAAATTTTTTTAAAAAAATCATTTTTATGCTTGATAACAATCACTACTGTGCGACATTTATGTAAAAATTTATAAAAAATTTTATTTATGAAAACATAAAATACTAAAACATTTGTTCTTAACACTTCAAATATTGTTTTGAAAACACATTTTTGTATGTTTATCGAAAAATTTTAAATTGAATTCAATATATTCACAGATACAAATTTGAATTGATTTTTGATAAAAATGGTTATATCTTTTTAAAAAACTATAAGTTTTCATTCACTTTTATCTTTCAAAAACCATATATTTACTGCAAAAAAGTTTATTTATAGTATGCTTTTTTTAAAAAACACAAATTGTAAGTAGATCGCATCTCAAAAAACGTGTAATAATATAGGT
Source organism: Edhazardia aedis USNM 41457 (assembly GCA_000230595.3). Taxonomy (NCBI): domain Eukaryota; kingdom Fungi; phylum Microsporidia; family Culicosporidae; genus Edhazardia; species Edhazardia aedis. Next base: position 329,683 of record AFBI03000002.1, on the reverse strand, counting down.
AAAAAAAATACACATATCCTAAAAGATATTTTGCGGTTTTTGGTCATAGACCAGATATATGTGCATTAAAAAACTTTTTGAATTTTAATTTTTTGAATAAAAATTTAGACTTTCAAGATCAATTTATGATAATTTAATTGTATTTATAACTGTATGACCAATCAAACAAAAATTTCTTAAAAAATTATATAACTTTACATTGTTTTATAGTTTAAAATTATTCATTGTGTAGCCTTTTTTACAAAATTCCTTAAAATTTTATTTAGTTATTAGATTTGTTTTGAGATGAATATTTTCATTGTGAAATTTCTATTTACGCAAATTGACACAGCAAAATATCTTTTATTTAAAAGATTTGGTTATAAATAAATTTAACATTTTAATAATATAAATATATATTATAATTTCCTAGTGCAAATAAATAGCTTAATACTACTAATTTCTATGTTTTTTTCATATCTTTTTCAATGTTAAAAGTCCAAATAATAGTCAATCTATCGAGCTTACGTAAATTTGATTTGTATATAAAAATTTATTTCTTCCTATGCAATTTTACATAACTGTGTAAGAAAATACATGTTTGTAAACTGAATAGAGTAAAAATTTATTCTTTAATAAATGTTTTACCATAGAGTTTTATAACAATATTATAATCTCTAACCAAAAATATAGTTATAAATAATACAACTGGCAAACAAAAACTTCTTATATCGGTTTTATTATGTGTTATGTGTATGTTTAGAGTATTTAAAAATAAAGAAAAGAAATTCGTTTTATAAGTTAAAATTTTTTATATATTTTGCTAATGAAAGTATCAAAGGTTTATTTTTTTTAGATAATCAAAAAAAGGAAAATAAATTAAATAAAAGAAGTTAGAATTCTATAAAAATAATTTTAAAAAATTGCTTACAAAACAAAAATAAACGCTATTTTATGATATGGAAGCATTATAACATTTTTCATGATTAATTTTTTTTATATAGATATTTGTGTTTTATGTCTGCTATTTGCGTAATTATTCTGCATATAATCTCAAAGTAAGCAATACACACAATATATTACACCTTAAAATGTTTTTTTATATAATGAGATATTTTTAGGGCAAATTTAACATCTTTTTCGTCGTTTTTAGACATATTTACAACAAATATTAAATATTTTGTAGTGATAAAAATGTCCAAGAAAATTAATTTAAAGATTTAAAAGCTATTGCACCTTTTATTGTAATATTCATATCATCTTATATTGCAATTAAATGTCAAACATATTATTGAATAAATGTCATACATATGTTTATTATAATGAAAAAAAATTAGAATATTTAAGCTCGAAAGGTTAGTATAGTTTATTTTTATTATATATAAAATTTGAATTTGAACTCAAATCACAAAAAAAGCAATTAATTTTGATAAATCTGAGTATTAATAGATCTATAACTATGCATAAAAACTATATTTTTAGTAAAATTATAAATTTTAAAATACATAAAAAATTGTACAAAATTTAAAATTTGACTCAAAGAAAAATTACTATAAAAAATTATATATTTATCCATATAAGCAATATTTTGTATTTTCCATGTCATTTGCAAAAATATCTGTATTTGCTACTCTTTACTATTTTTTGAATATAAAAAAATAGTGCATAAATGAAATATTATATTTACAATTTTTTAGTATTTATTTTTTGAAAAAATACTAAAGAATAACAAAAAAATATTTTCAGTGTGAGTGGTATTTGTTAACATATTATACATCAATCACAATTTGCACAATCAATTTAATTATAAAATAAAAAATAAGAAATCTATTTAGAGTATAACAGTTATATTATCACAAATTTAATGGATGATCAAAGTCTAATTGGTCACAAATTACAATGTATGCGTAAAACAACATGGTTTTAAGTGAATCTTTTAATCATTCTTGAAGAATTTTATCTAAACTAAATGTGGTAAATAACAGTACCACATATAACAACGACACCTGTAGTGGTGTTATAAAACATAATTCCTCCTTACTAGATAATATTTACCTCCAAAATATACGTCCATGCGTTCTATAAAAATAATAAAACACTAAACAATAATGGATACAACAGGGCATGAAGGTAAAGGTAAAAGAGATCAGCTACACCCAACCAGCAGGCGTAACCATGGTTCAGGCAGCTTTAAAAACCATAATAAAGATCTTTCTACCATTAAAACACACCTTTATTGTCTTTATACGTTATTTGAAAGCCGTGTCAACCAATTTCCGTTGACTTACGGCACCAAAATATATTTTTTTATAGATATTTAGAAATACACTAATATTTTGTATAAAATTTTTTTTATCAAAAAAATATTAACTGGGCGGAAATATTTATAAATTTATACTAAATATGTTCATTTCAACGTTTTTTTGTTTGGTTTTCAATAGCAACCTTTTTTTATATATTGATACAAATAAAAATTATCTTACGTAAAAAATTGATTACCATTTAATCATTACACTTAGTGATACTTCTATAAACAAATTTAATGTTACACTAATCAAAAAAATGTCCTTTCAGATTTAAACAATATCATCAAATTCATTGTTTCGACGAATTATAGTACCTAAAAAATTCGAATATTATTGTGCCGCAAAACATTTATAATTCAAGTCTGTTCGTAATAGACGTTTATCATTAGCATTGAATCCCCAAAACAACCTAGTCTGTTAAGAATCGACCAGTGTTGTATAATCTAAAAAAAACAGTTAAATTTTCAAGTATGGGATAATATAATATCATTTTATTATTTTTTCATATATATTTATTTTTTTTAGGCCTGGTAAGGGTTTTTTAGAAAAATTCTCTTTATATCTTAGAAAAAAACATTCATAACATGCAATATTACATGTTACAAAAATATAATCAATTTTCATTCACTTTTTTTATATATATTAATATATATATTCTAGTAAACGACAACATTATAATAAAAACATTTTTTTGGTTTTTTTATATATTAAAAGATATTTAAACAAAATTCAAAACCCAAATAAAGTTATATTTTCTTTGAGTCCACTAAAATTTGCACTTTTTCCAAATATGATTTCTTTAATGCGAGTTTTTTAACGTTTCAAATTCTGAATTTTTTCATATCAATATTTTTTAGATTAATCCACTATAAATTGTATAAATTTAGCAAAAAAAAACTTTAAATTTTATTTAAAATAAAATCTCTATTTTGTACCGTTTTATACGATTAACGTTATTTTTTAAAAAAATATTTTCAAACTTTTAACAAGAATCGTAAATAAGAAAAACAAAAATTCAGATACATATGCCATAACAAAAGGTCTTAATAGATGTATATTGTTTTTTTTATTTAGAAAAACGTACCTAATATGTTGCAACCTGTCCAATATTAATAAAAGAATATTATTAAAAGTAAGCGTTTACATAAATTTAAATGAATGAAGAAAAACGCAAAATAATGCAAAATAAAAAATAAACTATAAAAATAAAGAGTACATATAATAGTTTTTGACACATGAAAAAAATTTGGGTATTTTGATATTTAATTGCTTGTTTTAGAATAAGTCCAAAATCTGCGTGATAGTTCTAGAAAACAATATTTGTGTTTAGATACTTTTTACAAGCTTGTATGAAATTTATATGCATAACCATTTCGTTATAATTATAAGATGTAAGAAAACAAGAATAAACATTGAATTTTTTAATGAGAAATGACAAAAAGATAAAAAATTGTATAGATGTAGCCAATTATGATACTACTCAAACGCATATAAAATGTATTTTTTAAAAACCATTAATATAAAGCTATGTATTTATATGATAATTTCAAAAAACGATTTCTTTAACAAACATATCCAATTATTGTATAATGTCAATTGAAATAAGAAAAAAAACAGCGTAATTATCAATATCTCATATATATATATCTTGAAATTTTTATTGCCAACAATAGTAACTGATTGTTAAACGTATTTTTTCAAGTTTATTTGTATCATAATATATATAGCTGTCAAAAAAAGAAAAGAATTTACTAATTAATAAATATAATTTAGTTATCACAATAAAAACACTTTTTAATGATTTATTTTTGATTTATTGAAAAAAACGTAGCTGAATTTTTCAAGTTTTTGTTGTAAAATATAAGTAATCCAATATGAAAGTGTGAGTAAATAATTTTTAAAAATATAAAAACTGTTCAAATCAATATGAAAATAGCATTAGACTTATATTAAAAAATTTTTTCATTTAGATTAGTGTTTTCCGAAAGTGTCTAAAATAACACGAATAGTTGTGACCCTATGGTTATCTTCATCATAGAGAACAAAATTTTATTTTTTTAGTAAGCCCAACGGTAAACAAATTCAAGTATTGGCAATAGAGTTCAAACATAATTTATCTGTATCAATATTTTAGTAACAGTAATCAAAAACATGATCAATTTAAATGGCTTGACCTATCCTTTTAGTAGTTATTTGCGACAAAATGTCCAAAACCTTTACAAATTTAAACATTGACCATGATTTTTATTTTTATTTTCCTTTTGCTATTTATGCAGTTTGTTTGCAAAGAGTTTTTACTTTTTTATTAACAGTGTAGTATTTTGGTACATAAATTTGATCAAACACAGCACATTTATGGCCACGAATACAAAAAAAGTGTTTTAAAATATTTCTTATTAGATTTAAACCATAATCATTAAACGTATGCCTTTAATCAAAAATATTAAATAACAATCTAAAAACGAAGGAAGCATAAAATTATTTTAAATATCGGTATACAAAGCGCATAGTAAACAGTATTATGTGCTTACTTAAATTTTATAATATTTTTTTGATATTAATTAAATGTGCATACTGCATGATTTAAACTATTTAGTAAGTGTCTTTTATTGTGATAATCGAAACCTTTTTTAATACATACAATAATAGAATGTATTAAAAATACATTTAAAAGGCTGTTTTTTACTTAGAAAAATGTGATGAAAAGCGATGTTATTAGATAAAAACCAAAAATAAATCACATTTAAAGGTTTTCTAATAGTATCAAAATATTTTAAATTACTTAAATTTACAAATAATAACAATAAAAACTAAAATTTAGATTAGCTTCAATCTAAATGAAAATAAATAAAGTTCTAATAAGTACGGTTTTATTTAAAAATATATCGTGCTAGATTTTATGAACAATATTTTCTGATTCTTTTTATTTTAATCAATCTAATTCATATATTTTAATGATTAGCACGACATAAGGGTATATTTAACATAACGAAAAAGTAGTTTTATGGTTTGATGCATATGACCAGTACATTTAAATTTGTACACATAAGAAGTTTTTTTTAATTGATTTTAAAGTTTATGTAATTCAAATAATTTGTTATAATCTTTTTCTTATAGCAAAAAATTCAGCTTTTTTCGTTTTTTTGTTACAATCACCTCAACCTTCGATAGTGTGGTCGTATTATATTCTTTTAAATTTTTTGTATCTTAATGAGATAATTTTTGGATTTACAAAAAATGTAAGTAATTGTTTTTAGTGATAATGTTTTACAATTGATGTATAATTTTCAATATTATAACAATTTTTTCCTCTTTAGTTTATTTTGTTATGCCAAAAACAGTTGAAAGATTGATTTAGACTTTACTTTTTTTATTGAGTATCGTTTTAATTCACTTCTAACTCTTTTCTTAATTAATACTTTTATATCCAGTAGCTTGTGATTTTTCATTTGTACTTTTGTTTTGAACAAAAAATCTTATAAAATATTCAAGGCTTTTTATTAAATTGTAGCTAAAACATATTTATTTCAGTTCTTTTTCCATTTATAAACAATAAAAATTTAAACAAATAATTCATGCTATAAAAACACCTTTAGTTTCTGGCCTAAAATATGAGGAATCAAACCAAAAGAAAGGTGATAAATGTGCTGATAGTTTAAGATATTTTTGTTTAAAAAGTAAATATATTTTTTTTGTTTTTGTACATTTTTTCATATGTATATATTTTACTGATTTTATTAATATGCTAACAATAAGAACTGTAATTTATATATAATAAAAAATATACTTTTCTGTCTTCAATTTTTATTTGTGTTTTTGCTTTGAATGCTAAGATAAAACAATTTTTTTTAAAGAAGTTATCTATCTTATTATAGATTAATTTTATAACAAAAACACATAAATATTTATAAACTTGTACATCTTGCAAAGAATAATTTAATGCTTACATCATTGTAAACATAATAAAAAGTTCTAAAATGTTCCTATAAGTATTTTTCTTTTCTATTCTTCATGAAATCTGTTTTTTTTACAAATAAAGATTCTTATTTTAAACGAATCAAAAGTTTATTATCATTCTTGAAAAAAATATAGATTATGATTATAAAGTCATATATTTACTATTTTTTTTTGTGGGTTATTTATATCATTTTTGATGAATATCGTATGCAAAAAGATATTAACATTGTTTTGGCCATTTCTACACCGCAAGGATATAAAAGATGTGTATACGGAAAAAAGGTCAATATTTATAAATCTGATCCTCTTTTATTTTCAAAAGTGTTATTTAGACGTATTTGTATTTTTAATATCGTTATCCGTGTGTTTTTTACAGATTTAAAAAAGCTTAAATATTAACCCAAAATGGTAATTTCTATTAGTTATACAATTTTGTGTTTTTTATAAAATTGATAATAACAATGTTATTTATTTCAATTGAACATGCAATTGAATATTTCAGAAAAACATTTCTATTCTAAAAAATTATAAAATTTTGGTAATTATAACGAATATATCATTTGAACTTGTCCTAATTTTTTGTGGGTTTATAAAATTAATAAATTGAAACCATTTACATATCAATAAAGTACAAAAATTATAACACCACAACACATATGATGTTATGTGTCATATTCAAGAGCTATTGTTGTAGATTCAGTCAAGATAACTAAGATACATAATAAAAGCAAAAAATATATTGTGTCGATATAAAGTAAAACTGTTAGAATAACTATTTTTACACTTAAAAGTTCTTTATATCTCTTAACATCAGATGAGTTCACAGGTAAATCGTTTTTTATTTTACGCTACCGATTATTCGATCATTTACACTTAAAGATTCCTTGTCGACAAATATAAATGATCGTTTACAATTAAAACACCTCTCATCATGTTCCAGTAACATTTTTGGAGCTTTTACAATATTATTTCATATATATTATGGAAATTTCTATTTTAAACACGTTTTAAAACATTTATCTTTTAGAATAATGTATTTTTTGAGCACTTTATGCACGTAGTATTCAAAAAAAATATTGCATTTTTTAGGGGTAAAAATTTTATTTTAATCATATGGAAATAATTTTTTTTGTCAAATTCTCTAAATTAGTAAGTTGATTTTTATACTAAATCTATTAAATTTTCAATCAAAAAAATATAAAATTTTAGTCTTTTATATTTGTTTTATTAGTTTATAACAGAGAAAATTTGTAAATTTGCTAAGGCAATACAGATATTATTTTCAAAATTTTTTTTTCATTCATTTATCACATCTGTTCATATAAATATAGTTATTATACAGATTTTTTTATTTTAAAGAATGTTGATATGGAGATGACGACTTTTATTATCAACAAATAAATGCTTTAACCAAACTAAAAAAATAAGAAAGAAAATTCAAAGTTCTCTGCATCATCAAATACACAAAAAACTAGGCTAGAATTCTAAATTTTTTTTGTTCTAATAGTGACAATATGTAACCGTATATTTCGCAGAAATAAAAAAAAATTGGTGTTAAAAAATAAATAATGTGTTTTATTTTTTTTGTGTTTCTGTTGTAAAATTGACATGTTATAAGTATATTTTTAACTTTTTTATTTTCATGAATCAATTCGCAATTTTGTGCCTAAAAAAATTAGATTTTATATACTGATTTTATAAATGCAAAATTTTTATTAAAGACATTAAAAGGATAGTATATTTATTGGAAAAGAAATTCGAAAAAATGCATAATTCACAAGAATTCACACATAATGCTTATATGGTTCATCGGATAAAACTATTGATTAGAAAGAAAAAAAAGAATAAGGTTCAGAAATACTCTCGCCCAAATGCAAATTTTATTGTGATTTGTTTATTAAGTAATAAATAAACGAAACAGCCAACTCGAGATATTTGGAGAAGTAATAAAAGTTTTTACTGTCATTGAGGCGAAAGTTAGAAAATTTTCGAAATTAAAATAATAAAAATATAATACGTTTCATCATACTTGATATCCTTTATATTAATTATCGTATCTGCCGGTATATGTAGATAATTCATTGACATCAATAAATTTCTTTTAATAATACCTATTCAACAAATTTTTTAAAAAAAACATTCACAATAAAAGTTATAATAATGCTACCAGAAGATTTCTCATAAGAACTGTAATTAAATCGCTTTTGTTCATTTCTTATATCAATTAAATTGAATATACTGTTATATGTAACATTATTGAAATAACTGATCTGATATTCATAAAGATAGCGTCGCACACACCAAAAATACAAACATAAAACGATAATTATCATTGATGGAACAAAAGATTGTCTAAATTTATTGCTATATTTTTTGATTTTTTGTGTCATATTACAAACTTTTTAGATAGAAAAAATTGCATATTTTTTAAAATATGTTCGTTAGAATAAATACTATTTGCCTAAATCATTAGATCTTATGTAGTCATCAAGCAAACTTGCGTATTTAAATTTATCAAATAAACCATAATTAATCATATATAGAATTACATATTAGATGTTTTAATTCAACCCTTTACAAAAATGGTATTTAAACTTTCTAATTTTTCCACATATCTTAAAAAATCTTAATTTGGGTTTTTTCTGTGAAATATATGCATAATTACGGATGATACGATTTTTATTATATGCATACATGGTAAAAATTATAAAAATTTGGTGATTAGTTATTTTTTATAATCATCATTCAAAAAACTCTATGAGTATTATGTATGTTTGAATATTCGTTTTTTTGTTGAATATTACAAAAAACATATTTAACAGATTCAAATGTATTTCTACATCCTAATTTTTTAGGTATAAACAAAGTTTTCAGTTGAGATGTATCATAGCATACAAAACATCTGATTTCACAATAATTTTTTTTACAATGAAATACTGGAGATATAATTTGAACATATATATGTTGTGGAATGTCGATTTGTGATCGTTATTCAATTCATTAAATGATTGAATTTATTATTGCTGTCTTTATTCGACTTTTATAATTACTAATTTCATTTTTATAGATTCAAAATATGTTTTACTCTTGTTTTTTGCCATTAGCAAATTTATTAAATGATATTCTAACGATTTAATATTTGGTTACTTAAGTTATAAATTTTGAAAATAAATATGTAAAAAGATTTTTACATGTTTTATATCAAGTCATTTGCTTTATCTTAAATATCAAAAATGTTGTTTTTATCAATAGAAATAACAACATTAATTTTTTTGTCTTATTTTTGATAAGTGAATAATAAAAATAATATATATTCACAATTCTCGCGTTGCGCACAATTTTACCATTGATTTTACAATTTATTCTATTTACACGATTCGTTTTGTGTTTTGTTTTATGTTGTTTACAATTATAAAAAATCACTATTACTTTCACAATTATCCTATTTATATCACAATAAATGTTTTTCCTTTTGAAATGTAGTAAATGAACATCAACTATTTTGTATATGATTTTAGGGGGAAAATGTTCATTTCGTGCTTTTTTAAATGATATTTTTATGCCCGATCCTTATAGCAGTTATGATGTTTTACATATATTCATAGGTATTTATGCTTTAAAATATGTAAAATGTTTTTAATTTCATAATACAAATAAAAATCATTAAAACTACAAAAAAAGTATAAAAAAAACCATTAAAAATTTTTTGTCATAACCACCTGATAAAGAATAGTTTTGAGATTTTAAATATATGATTCTGAAAATATTTAAATAAAAACTATTTAGATATAATTATCAATTTCATTAAAACATTCAGTTGGCTTTATTCAGATCAATTATAAATTTTTTGAAAGCTGTGTAACATTTATATTAAATATTATAGATGATTTATAAAAATAAAGAAATATTATATATTTACGTAGGAAAAATTCAAAATATTTATACGTCAATATTATGAGTTTGATATGTTTTTTTTTAAAAAAAGTAGCATAATAAAGTTTTATTTGTAATAAAAATTTATCTAATTTAGAAAATTTTTATATATTTGTTCTACAATATCTCGAGATGAAGGTAAAAAAATTTGAAAGAGCTTTTCTAATGTTTTTTTTTCATTGTATAACTTTTATGAGCAAAATTATTTATTTTTTTTATAAAAAAGGTTAAAAATAAACTTATCTCTCAAACAATGTTTTTTTTTCTATATATTACCGATTTTTGACAAATTTGGTTAGGAATTAAAATTAAATTAGGAAGAAACTATATTTTAAAATAAAAAATTATAATATTCGTAAATTTTTCATTTTTTTTAGTTTTTAATACAAATTTTGACAATCATTAATTAATTTTCAAGGTTTAAGATTTTTTATGTATGTTCTTTTTTGTTTTTGAACACAATTGTCAAGTATTGGTTGCGCTATGCGTGTCATTAAGAGACTCTATGCTATGCAATACATTATTAAATAACAATTTTTACGCGAACGACCTAAAAAAACTTACACTTTTAATTTTAAGACTTTTACTTGTCATGAAATTTTTCGTTTCTTCTAACTAAGAATTTTTTAACATTTGCTTTTTCTCTATACAAAAAAAATTAATTAGAATTTCATGCAAAAAATATCTAAAACATCACATTAATGCAACAAATGTAAGCGATGGATTTACAAATAACTGATTGATTCAATTAAAAACAAAATTTATCAGGTCATTATGATTTTTTTATGATTTAGTAAAGTACTTTAGCCTTTTATGAACTATATTATTTTTCAAAAATTCAAAAAAATTATATAATGAAATTAGTTGTTCTTCATGTATTTAAAAAATATATAAGTCATATCAACATTAAGAGAAGCCTATGTTTTAGAACCATGTGAAATATATTTGATCTTTTACTATAATAAATTCTAGCAAAAACACAAAATAAAGTAAAATTGTCTATCGAAATATCTTTTAGCAGTTTAATATACACTTTTAAAATTATTTATATTCTGTGAAAATATTTGTGTAGTAAAAAAAGTGTTATTTTGAATAATTAGTATCTTCTATTAAAATACTAAAAATATACGTGAACTCAAATATAAAAGTAAAGGGAGTAATTTAATAATAAAAAATTCTAAAATTTTTGAATCTTTTGTGTAAATCCAATAAATTTCATAAATAAAGATAACTCTATGCAAAAAGATTGATTTTTAGTACTAATATCAGTCTTAAAATTGTTTACGCATATGAAAAAAAACAAAAATTATATTTTTCTTTATAATTTAATTGATTTCTGCACTTACTAATTTTTTTTTCAAATCAAGATTATTTATTGATAAAAAAAACGTAAAAGATTGTCTAAAAGAGTTAATCATGTTTTCAATTTACAAATAAGAAATCTGAAAAGATTGTTTAGTTTTATTTTTTTTATATTTTTTAGGATAAAAAAAATCAAAAATGACAGTTTTTTATAGTTATAATCTTTTGGACAGGATGTACAACCTAGTGCCAGCTCTTAACCTTTCTCATTTAAACTGATATTCTTTTTAGTGTAGAGGAAAAACTAAATTTTTTTTGCGTTCAAAAGATTTCGAAGGCAATTTGCTTATTCTATTTTCATTATTAGGGATTTTTTATTTTTTAAACCTGTAAATTCATGCATTTATAACTGGTCCACTGAAATTTACTTGCTAACCTTTTAAATTATTTCCTCAAGAGCTCTATTAAAAATACAAAATTTATTTTTTGCGATCTATATTTAAGCCTACTTTATCAAACCACTTAAGTCATACCTTCTTATAATAATAAATTTTCAATACAAAATCAAATTTTTAACTATCTATAAAAATATTATAAATTTTAGTTCTTTTATTTTTAATAAAAATAAATATTTTCTATACTTGAGTTAAAAATATTAGATATTGTTTTTGTAATTATCCTTTCAATTCATTTTTTTTAAATTCAATAAACTTATTTTGCTTGCCTTTACCGAGCAAAAATTTCGATTTATATTCACAACTAGATTAATATTTGTATCAATTTTTAAAAAACTATATAATTTATGAACCTTATTTTTTTATGAAAAAAATCATTGTCTGCATTTAAATTGAAGATTTTCTCTGTTCATTTTTTGACTAGTTTGCTGTTCATTGAAACTTAAAAATGAAGCAAATGAATTTAAAATCTCACATTTCTGAATAAAAGTCCAAAAACCAACTTTGTCATCTAGTGACAGGTTGCATGATATGTAACTTCAAGAATTGTTTTTATTGCTAAAAATTTACCATATTAATATTTACATGTAACTGAAATATGATAGTTATTCTTGATTTGGCTTTAAATAAGTGTAAGCCTTACAAAGCTTTAAGGAAATATTGTGAATATTTTTGGAATAAAAAACCGTTTTGCGCATTATTTTCGCGTTGAAAACCATTGTTATTTTGATATTTATGTGTTTTATATCGAAATTTTTGATGGAATTGTTGTTTATAAGTTTCAAATTAATTAAATTTGATAAGAACAATTTTTCACTACAAATCATATATTGTATTAAAATATTGAAGTAAATCTATTTTCTCTGCTTTGAAATAAAGGGGTTATAAAAAAAATTTGCCTCAAGCCCGATAACAGCCATCAGATGGCGTTGGAAAAATCTGAACCGAAAATGTTTATAAAAAGAGTTTTCAAATAGAATCTAGATTCATTCCAACAAAGGGGACAAAAATAGAAGAAACAAAACAGGAAAAAAGCGGCGCCAGATTGACCACCGGCCAATCCCCAAGAAATAAATAGTTTATATTTTATCTAATGTTCCTTTTCAAATATATTTTTATCAAATCCTAATATTTTAAATGATGTTCGCTGTATTTTAAACGGAAATAATTAAATAATTAATAATATTATGTTGATAAAAAATATCTAATTCATTTCGATCAGAATGTTTTTAAGGAAATAATTATGTTTTTGATGATGATTACATAATATATTTTTGAATGTGTATCGGTGAAGCAAATAATAATTTTTTTAGTCAAAAAAATATTTTTACTTAAATAGATTGATAATAAGGCAATGGTATCCATTAAGAATGTATATAAAAATTAAAACTAATCTTCAATACCTACTTTTTATTGTAAAAAATCATCTTTCTTTCATTTCCTATTCTCCTTTCTTATTCTTAGGATCTATTTATACTTTTATTTGATAAACTAGTAATTTATCAAATCTCAATAATATATTAAAAAGTAAAAATTTTTGGATCATAATGAAAATGAAATTTAATTTCAATTTGTAAATATGCACATATCAATATGACATTAGATATTTCTGACAAAATTGAACCGCGCTTACCACAATTATTGTGTATAAAAATATTTTTCAAAAAAATGAAATAAAACATAATTTTATACATTCAACTTTTTTAAATTTGTATAAATATGTTAGTTTTTTTAAACGGAAATAATTGGTGCTGAAATGTATTCAAAAACAATTTTTGCGATAAAATTACTAAAATAATAGAAAGAAAAATATTATTAAATTTGAAAAACTATAAATGCAATGCTAATGAATTTAAGTCAATGAAAAAAGTATTAATTGACAAACAAAAAACACTAATTCTATCTTATACTGAGAAGAATAATAATAAGGAAATTTTGATAATTAAGATAAATATTGCAAATTTGAAACATTTAAAGATATTCTTTGCGGTAGTAAAATTTATAAAATATCAGGTTAGACTATTTTTGTTGTATTTATTATTGATGCACACATAAGATAATAATATAAATATATTGTACAAACTAGGCTTTTGTAGAACAATAACTTTTATAAATTAATTTATTATGATAGTTTTAAAGTATTATTTGTTTTTTTACTTCTTTTTCAGTAAAAATTCATAAAAAGTATTCTTTTTTATTCGATCAAAAATTTTTTTGGAAATTACTTACACTTAATTTTTGTATAATTGTGGACTATGTTATTTTATTTTTGTTTATTTTCTTTGTTTAACTTTTGTAAACTATATACTATTATTGGATATAGTTTGTTTATATTGTAAAAATACTTTACATGATTGGTGATTTATTTTAATAAACTAAGGTTTTACTTTTTTTGTTTAAAATATCCTTATTTGTAGCCAATCTGCAGTGAATAAAAGATTTTTAGGATGAAAAATGTTATTTTATTATGGTAATTTATATTTTAAAACCATAAATTATATTATTTTTCATTTAAACAGCATTCATACTCTTGATAATAAGCGTTTCACTTGATTTATTTAATAAATTCAATTATATGTTTAATACTAATAAATTAACAAGTCTATGAATTTTAAGATTCTATCATCGTACTAAAAAGCCAGTATTTTACATTTGTGTTTTTGTTATCATTGTAGAATTTGATTAAATGTAAACATTGAATCGTTAATAAAAACAAATTTTACAACATAGTAGATTATAATGCTTCGATTATAATACAACATATGTATGTTTTTATATTGGTTATAAATATAAAAATATTTATAGCAGTCTAAATACTAAAAGAATCAAATGACTCTTATTTTTCAATCTATTGTTTCCACACAATATTCCCACAAAATTAACTATTCATATTTTCACAATCAGAAATCATATAAAAAGAATGTGAATTAAAAAAACTATAGAAAAAGAAATATATCATTAAAAATAGGAATCTATGTCTGTTTATAGGGCCTTAATTGATTAACATGATAAGATTTATATCTCAAATAATTATAAAAATTATTTTTTTTTTAAATTTATCCCAAGAATAGTTCATCTTAACAAAAAATTATACTTGGTGTGTATTTCTACACAAAGCAACATAAAAAAACATATATTTCTAATAAACGCAGTTTTTTTTGTTTTTTTAACGTTGATCAATGAGGGCTACTTACTATATTATTTATTAAACAAAATATAAAACACAACTAAATTATAAATATCGTTAAATAATTGGACTAATCTGTTTATATTCATGTTTAATGATATGATTTTACAAAAATACTATTAATCAAACCAATGGATTTGATTAGAGTTGTTATATTTTTTCCTTAAGTAATACACACGAATCACCGAGAATTACAAATTTGAATTTGCAGGTTTTGTCAACTTCGATGATAAAAGTATGAAAAAATAGATCGTCGTTATTAATGCTATTTATATAAAGTCTATGTTTGTACAAAAAAATGTTTATATCATTGTCATATTCTAGGGATTGTTGCCTAGAATCCCGCTGATAGGTTATAAAAATAGATAATTTGGTTGAAAGTTTATAAAAAGAATTTCATTTGTATCGTCGTTATTTGTTTTGTACAATATTTTTCTATCAGTTTTTCAAGATTAATAAGTAGACTTATAATTGTTTTTAAACACAATTTTTAAGTGTCAAAACTTTAAAATTGACTTCATAACTTAATATCAGTTAAAGTCAAAAATCGAGATCTAAACCTGATTATCTTAAAACAAAACAATTTCAAATTTATGTTTTTTCTTTCAAAAAAAATAAAAAAGCATTGTGAATGCTGAGTTGATAGTTGATTTAAGAAACTCATATATTTTTATTCGTGTTACTTTAGTTTATATTGCTTTAAATTTATAGTATCTTTCAATTAATACGTTGATGAAATAGTAGATTGTAAATAAAAAAAATTATAATATATTAAATCATTAATAATTACGTATTTTTTTATTTCACTAAATGTATTTCTTTTTGATTATTTATAAATTTGTTGGACTATCTGCTTCCTAAGAAGATTTCCACTTTTTTTTATGAATTGCCTCAATAATAAATAAATAAAATTTAAAAATAATAATAAATTTATTTTTTTATATTTCTTTTTATTAATCTCAATAAGAAATTTACATAAATGTAATTTCTCATTTTCAATATAAAAACACTTTAATATAAAACAAAAAAAATCTTAATTTTGAGCTTCTATGCATATTTGTATATTAAAATAGAATAGATGTTTTTATGACATTTATCTAAAATAAAGTGCGGTATCCATCAGATATCCATTTATTTTTAAATTCAATTCAATATTAGAATTCGTTTCACTTCTATTATTATATACATAGTTATAATTATTTGTAAATTAATTTTTTAAAAATTGGAAGATCTATTATTGTTCATTTTTGTTTTTTTATTTCAATCATGTCTGCTTCTATAGTTTTAGTATAACCTTTTTATTGCATTTCATTTATGGTAATATTTTCAAATTATATTGAATTGCGTCAAATCAGTTAAAATTCTATTAAAACCGGTATAATATAAATATAGAATGAATTGCCACAAAAACACACATTTGAATTAGTTTTACTGATCAAATGTTGGCATATAACATAACGCTTCTATAATTTTTTTGTGAAAAGTAAAGCATTTGTTTTCGTTCTGATGCTAGTCAAAATTTTTGAAACTGGCAATTTATAATATATATCCTAAACAGAAATTCATTATAAAATATAATATAACTCAAACTAATGCGACATATTATGTTTTTCGTAGTTTCAATAAGAATCTGATATTTTATAAATAATTATTATAGGCAAAGTGGATTTTTTAAATAATTTTTTATGTAAATTATATAAAATGGAATTTTCAATTTATTAATAGAAAAAAATCTTTTTTTGTAGTGTTTTGTTTTAAATAGTTGTTATTAATTTTTTAATTAAATGAAAAAACATAAATAAGTGTTTAATATTTCATTAATTTAAATGTTTTATATGTGAAATCTTTAAAAAAATTCTCTCATATGAATATAACTTTGGTTAAATATACACCATCATTTAAACCAAATGTTTCTAAAAAATAGTATATTCGATTTTTTCTTGTTTATGACCGAATAAATCTGATTCGATTGCTCTATTTTTAGATTCTATATCTTAAAGCATTAACAATCTTTAAAAAATCATGATTATGTAAATTTTATTTTAAACAACAATATGTAAAATTCAAACAACTATTATTTACAAAGCCATATTAATAAATTTTTTCTGTTAAAACACAATCAAATCCTGAAATTTGGTATTGCAATTATATTTGTATAATTCATTAAAAAAGAAACTTTTCTGATTAAATAGAATATCGCAAAACGAATTTGTATTTATTTTTTTCAAATAAATTAAGATGATTTTTAATTTCAGGTATAAAATATTATAAAACGGACTACGAATTCGTATTACTTTAGCTAAATTCTACAGTATTTACCAATTCAAGTCCACGAAATCTTTCAAAAAGTTATATTATTCTTAAATCAAATTTTTTAGAAAACTTGTGGTTTTGTTAAATCTTTGATTTATAGTAAAATAAAAAAAAATCAATGTATGAAAAAACTAAAAAGGCATTATGAATTCAAATACAAAATATGGAATAAATTTAATTTTAGTTATACGCCGGAGAAATCCCAACAAACTGATGGTTTATAATAGTTCCATCTAAAGTTTTTAGGGTTTTGAGGTGACTTGTTTAAAAACAAAAACTATTATACTTAAAAATAAAAATAGTATAAGTTTAAGTATTTGGATTGTGTGAAAATCTGTTTTTAACACATATGAAAGCATTTGATTTTATATCCAAACAAGAAGCTCACTTTTTTGTTTGGTTTAGTTGTTATCAAAGAAAATTATTAAGGAGTTGTTAAATTTATTATCCGAAAATAAAAACAATTTTTTAAGAGAAATAATATCCATCACTTAGAAAATGAGCAAGAATAAATGTCAATTATATTAAATTAGTAGAAACACCGTTTTATTTGTGTTTTTTTAACACATACTTATTTTATTTCTCAAAAATGCTCTATGTACTCAATTGATAAAAATATTTATTTGACATTTTTTGACAGATTTTAATAAACTGCTTATTATATTATAAAAACGTATCGTTATTTAAATCGCAATGATATAAAAATTAGATGGTAATATAATAAAAATTCTAGCAAATACAAAGGTTTAATACTAATCAAAATTTTAAACTACAAGATATTATAGAAATCAATGGAATGATAAAACTTCAGAATTTTTCATCTTTTTTCTTGCAATATATATTTATTCAATCTTAGGACAAATTATAGCTATATGATATTAAAATCTTTAAAAGTTTGTAAAAATCACCATTTAGTCAATGAAATCAATCGATTTAAGTTCATCTATATAAACTATATAATCAAGCTGAATTCTTTTGCATATTGCAATATGTGCAAAATCCAATTTGTCATTTTACTGTATGGTTTTAGTGTTGCCTATTGACGTTATTTCAATATATACATTATATATAAAATTTTTTTTTCATTATTTACAACTGTTCAGAACAGAAGTAATAATTAAATACATTTTATATGTAATTAGGCATGAATTTTATTAATTATAAAATTTCAAAAGTGGTTATCTTCCTGTAATTTGTATTAACTTGAATTATAATTTTTAGTGAGTTTCATATGAAAAAGTTTTTTTTGTTATACAATTTACTCTTCATAAATTTTTTTATTCGACTAGATTTTGTCTCGATTTTTAAAAACTATACTATCAATTGTAAATTTCGCAAAAATAAACGATAATAAAATAAATTGATCGGGGAACACTGTTAATATTTGCATGATTGTTAGGGGCGAGCAGAATAAGCTTGGATGAAGATTCTATGAATATAAATACAAATGCAGTGGGTTTAAAAAATTGTCGGAAATAAATATTTAAAAAACATATTGTAAGAATAGGTTTCTGATTTTATTGATCTTTTGTATTTTATTCTAACTATTTTATTCGTTTTTCTTAAGTATTAGGATTTATTAAAAAGAAAGGAATTATTGTTAAGAAAAAAAATTGTCAATAAATTTCACTCTACAAAATGAGCATTTGTAGGTTTCGTTATTTGTTATTCAACAATTTTGACATCATGATTAATAATAGAAATTAAATTTGAGTAAAAAATGAAACAGCTTACCGATATATATTAGAATCTAATGATAAAATTAGTTCAAATTTCAATTGGGTGTTTTTGTTCGTAAAGAAAAAACTTTAAAAAAAATAAAAGAAAAAATTTAAATAGTATAAAACATTTTTATTTTTATTGTAAAGATTATATAGATTATATAAATTATCAAACAATTATTAGTGGGATTTAATATTGATGGATTTCTTTTAGGCATGTTTAAAATTTCAAATCTCTATAAATTGACATTTTTTTTGATAAATAATATAATTTTAATTTTATTCTGTTTAAATTATCTAAGTTATTAATGGATTCAATAAAATAATAAGAATCATTTAAAATTTTCAATTCAATTCAAATTGTAAATAAAAATTAGATTTTAAATATATTTTGACAATTATACCAACACATTCTTTTACCATAAATAAATAAATTGTTTTTCTTAAAGGGGACATTTATTTTTAGATGTGAGTTTATCAATGAAGTTTGATACTAGCATTTGGTGACATTTATGAAAAAAACAACATGAATATATAAAAGACGTTAAAATTCATATATAAATTAGGTCACGGGAACAGTTTTTTATGCGATTAATAAATTGATATTTTTAACCATTTTAAAATTCGACTGCTACAAAAGCAACTGAGAGCGAATATAAGAATCATAGATCGTAAGTATTAAATTGCGATGGTTGAAACGTTTAAGACATATATTTGCGCAGGGAGGTAGAAAAATTTACCAAAGAAGTATAAAAAAATCGAAAAAAGCTACTTCGTTTTTAATTGGTTCAAGTGCTATTCATATTAAATTGGTATTAGTGTTTAATTTTTTATAAAAATTTTAATTATTATTAATATTGCCGTAAGCTAAATTACTACACACAATGATAAGCACCCTTTTTAATAATAAAATACTTTTATGCCAAGGCTTTTGCTTCCTATTGCTTTACATTTGAATTTTCCTGATCGTTTCCCATCTAAAACATTTTCTGAGTTCATCTTATATATTGATAAAACATTTAATTATTTGGTTATTTTAATGAAAAAATTATCTAAAATTCCTTCTCCCATCTAAATGATATTAGAATAACTGTTCTTCATGTGTTGATTACGTTACGTAAATCCGTTTTATTTTTTTTATTTAAAAAAGTAATAATTAATAAACCCCTTCTAAAAAAAATAAAAACTAATATATTTATAAATATACTTTAATAAAGATCTTTCCCAAACCAACAATTACAGTCCTTATATTTCAGGTGTCTTTCCGAACCAGCCAGCATCAAGTAAAATACAAAGTCCCTCCTCCATATTTACCATGTCTAAGGTATTACAACTGGAAGGCAGGATACTAACTAAAAATTTCCTCCTCACCCTTCAATAATAGTCCGACGAAAACGAGGAGGTTGAATAAATGGTAGGCCAAAGAGATAAGTGGCATCTGAAGGAAAAACCTCGAGCCAAAAGGAAATTAAATTGCCTAAAAAAACGATTTACATATAACCTTTCTCATAAAATCGTTCTTTTCCGCCACTAAAACATCTCACTCTTGAAGTAAAGCAATATTTTATTTTTTGTTATTATTTATAACACTGTTTTTTTGCTTAATGCTTAACTAATACGCGTCATTTATAAAAATTGTATATTATCTTGTTTCTGAAAAATTAATAAGAGCAATATTAAAAAATCGTGGTTTTAGAATTATCTGTTGACTAGAGATGATCAAAAGGTGTTGATCTGTAAAAAAAGAAGGGACTTTGTACAACGCAACAGTTTCTTAAAAAATATTCTTTTATATATTAACAAAGATTGTTAATTATTGTGTTTTTTTGCTTTATATTTTTGGATTCATTACATTATCTTTTAGGTAAGATGTGTATTTGGTTAATTACATTCGATATTGAAAAAAATTTTAAATTAAAAATGTTTAATATAAATGCACTTCATCGACTAGTATTTTTTTCGTCAATTTTTGTTAACCAATATAGTTAGGATATATTTAACCAACAAATGAAAAATTAAATTAAGAGTTATTTTTATGGAATTAATTTTCTATAAGGGGAAATTTTGGTGATATTTTTTTTGTTTGATTGCCAGAAACCAACCTACAATTATGAATTTAATTAAAATATTCATTGTCAATCAGTTGGTGATATGATTAGTTTAAGCTGGCTATAAAAAGTATAAATATTGACTTTATTTATTTACATCCCAAAAAGAAATTTAATTAAAAATTATAATCTAGAAGCTGGAGCTTCAATATCCAATATATATTCTTAAAATTTCATATTATAGATATTGAAAATTTTTTTAAAGATTTAAATACGGTAATGAGGGTTTGGATTTTTTTTGTTGTATGATTAGAAATAAAAGAAAATATGAAAATTTTTTGTGCTAAATTTATTTTAAGAAATAAAAAAGGTAATAACGCTTTAGAAAAATCCAAATAGTAATTTAAATAAATTTTTAACACAAAATAGAATTTTATCTAAAAAATTTCCGTAACATATTATTAGTTCGTAAATTTTATTTTCTTTTCTGATGCAAAAAAATACCTTAAAAATTTTTTATGTCTTTTTAATATTAATCCAGAAAAAAATCCAATTTTACGCATTTTTGTATTTGTAAAAAGAACCGAAATTGTTGAAAACCCTACAAAAACACAAAATATAAATTTCAATGCTATTTTAAAGCATCTGTTCAATGTGAATCAACAAATATTAGACTGATAAAGTCATTATAGATATAAAAAAATACTGAAACTCTTTTATGTTGCGGGTATAGTATGAATTACCTTGAAAAAAATTCATCTCAGTGATAGAGATTTTAAAATGTACAAAAAAATTTCAACATAATAAATATAATAAATAATGGCAAAAATTTTTAGTTCTGGTTACATTAACACAGGTTTTATACTATAAAATTACAATTTATAATTATTTCGTATGATAGCTAAAAGATATATTGCATTTACGTGATTTAAGTGTTTCATTTTTTAATTCATTTTATAGTTAAAGAACACTAATGGTTTTATTTGAAAAGAATTTATATAAATGAAAAATGTTGTTTTTTTCTTATAATGTAATTAAATAATTGTCATTATTATCTTGATCAAATAAAAAAACAAAAAATTAAATAGGAATAAATTTTTCAACAGCTCAATTTTTTTCTATCAATGTCACAAATAAAGTAATCTTTTTCTAATTTGGGTGTTTGTTTTATACACTTTGTCCATTAATTTTATATATTTTTTTATTTCTGATCTACAAATAATTAACCGTAAAATTTGTACACAAAGGATTTAAAATAGAGATATATTTCGACGCATTCATATGGACTTTTTATCAATATATATGAATGTCATAATGACAGTGTGTGTTTTATATATTTAATTTTTAGATATTTAATCTTTTTAATATTATATTTATTATAATGTTGTTTTTTATTCCTTATATATTATGTTATTATTATTTTTATTTTTTTATGCTATTATTTTTTATATCTCCTCTACAAAAATAATCATAGTTTTTAAATTTTATATTCTTTCTATCCTTTTTTTCTTTTTTTTCTTTTTTATCTTTAAATTTCTTTTTAGTGATTTTTCTTATCTCTAAAAATAACTAATTTAAATATAGAACATCTAAAAAAAATTTTACAACAAAATTACTTCTCATCTAGCCTTATACATTTTTTTAGTATCACAAAGATTTATTTGAATAAAATTTAATTAAAACTTAACAACCGACAGAGTCTATTTCTAACTCTTATGTGATGATTATATCCCTATAACCATCAGACTTCTAAATTGAGTTTTTACTAAACAAAATAAACAAATCGGATTTATTTGAAATGTGGGTTACTAGGATTTATGTTTTTTTCTGGCAAAATTAAAAAAATATTTATGAATTTTAAAATTATTACGATAAATATTATTCATGTTTTTTTGAGTGCAATTGCAAAGCTTTTTGTTAATGATCTATCCTACGGATATTTAGCTGACATAATTATGTATTTTAGAATTCTCAATCAATTTCGTGCACAAGATAAAAAAATTTTTATGTAGCTATATTTATGTGTAATTGTAATAATGTTCTGATGTTGAATACTAAAAGCTAGTCTGGCTTTAGCCATATACTTTTAAGTTAAAAATAAAAATTGTATAAGCATTATTCGTGTTGACTGTTAAAAATAAAACATTTTGAGAAGAATAATAATAATTCATTCCAAATGTTTTTCTATCTAGTGGTGACAATATGTGCTTTTTCTGCTTTTTGACAATATCAAAAATTAGAGATTGTTGAAATTTTAAGTTTTTAAATTGCTCGTGATAAGGGTCTTAAGATTTAGCATGAGAAATCGAAAATTTAAAATAGTTCTTTATTTGTTGAATATGACGGCTGTTTATCAATTTTTTTGCAATTTGTTTTTAAAAATCTTACTATATACATAAATATATATTTTATAGTATTTTTATGTCATTTTATGATTATTTTTTTTGCGATTTTTGCAGCTAATTTGATATATTGTAGATTACAAAAAAGCTTGAACTAGATTGGTTTTTAACTTAGTCAATGTTATTTTCAAATATTGGTTTTCACTTTATATATTGTTTTTGTTTACCATAGTTGTTTATCGAATTACGTATACTACTATTTTGAGCTTATCCAAAGATTTAGATACAAGATCAAGCTGATTATTGTTTTTTCTCATATACTCGAACTTCTTTATTACAGCTTGCAAGTATTCAGGATGACAATCCACCAATTCATACTGTAGCATGTATAAATAGCATCATTTAAGTAATAATTTTGAAAAAGTTAAATTTTTAAGAGCGGACACACAGAAAAGCATAGAAATTAATGATATTTCATATTTGTTTGGCATTTGTACAATATGATCTTTTAATATAAACAGAAATCATATTAAAAAAAAGAAACTTTGAAAAAGAAAAAAAATAAAAAATTGCACAATTTTTGTGTACTTATAGTATCTTATGATTTTCTATTGCTTCTAAACAAAAAAAGCTTTACAAAATCCGAAGTACTTTTTATTGATCGATTCGTCGTTAGAATCTATATTTAGTATTTCAATGAAGCCTTAAAGGTATCTTTATCTACAATAAATAAAATTATTTAAAAGTGTCATAAATTAAAACAAGTGAAAAAACCATATTTTTCAGATTTGGACATTATTTATATTTTATTTAGCATTTAATTTTATTTTCAGTCATGTATATTGACAAAAGTTATTTACTTTGAAGCATTTCACATCTGAAATAACTACAAAAACGAGCATACGGTAAACAACATACTTAAAAACTCATAACATCATATAGCAAAATTTATGAACATCGAAACGCAGGAATACATGTTCAAAGATTGAAATAATTTTGCATAATCTATTTCAAATTTCTTTTATTTGGGGTTGATGGTTTCTACAAGTTTATATAATGTTATGTGTTTCCGACGGCTAGTATTCTTCTTTTTTTCCATTATTATGATGGCGGGAACGTTTTTATAATACGCATGATGTATCAACTAATCACATTAGTCACCTTATTACTTCTAGGACCTATTACATAAATAAAATCAATATGAACAATTGTAGAATCGAACCCAACCCCATATTGTGTCTTTATATTTTCACCTATGAACCATAGAAGCTTCGTATTTTCGAATTGTGTATTATTTAAATCTTAGTTTGTTTATCCAACAGTGGTAAATAATATTATCAGTTCATTTATGTATAGCAGCGAGATTTGAAAAACATGTTTATTGTTGAACAAAATCTTTATCATAATTTGAAAAAGTGCAAGAAAACTTCAATCTATACTAAAAACATAAAACAAACATTAATTTACGTTTATATTTTACTCAATGCATTATTTTTCTACCATGTTTATGGGATAGCTTTTGGATAACCACCGTTTTTTTGATATGTTTTAAATTTAAAATTTCTCTTAAAATTACTTTCTGTTTGTTTAAAAAATCGGTATTTGTTAAAGTTTTGTCACATGTAATTAAAAAATTGTTATTATGTACACATTTAAATTTAAAATCTTGAAGTTTTATTGCTCTAAAATAACGTTTCTTTTATATTCTACTTGTAAGAAAATTTTATAAATAAAGTCGATATGGTTGAAATTATAACAAATTAGTTTAAATTTTGACAAATAAATTGAATCCTTATCATAACTGTTTTTATAAATAAAAAAAATTAACCGAAATTAAACCGTTTTAAATGTCTTTTGCGCAAGCATATAATCGGGTTCTAAGTTTTGTTGCCTAGAATTGCACTAAAATATTGTAAAAACAGTTTCAATAAATCAATTGTTTTGCGAGTAAAATTTACTGATATTTTTATTGTTTTTGTTGTACGAAATTTTTTATTCAGTCATATTTAAAAATTGACAATTTATAGTTTTTAATGATACACTAACAATCAAGTCATATCTTCAGAATTTGACTTTTGCTGATTTTTCAGCATAAAACATAATTTTTGCGAAAATAAAACAAAAAGATTTGTAGTCATTTGTTCAATTACTAACTTCAATATCGATTTGTGTAATTTCCAAAAGTAAAAGTTGTAATTTAATTAGCGCACCAATATTGCACTATGGAGCTCAAAGACAATCAACTTGGTCATAGAATAAAACTTTAAAGATTTTTGCATAGGTATTATTTTATAAAGATTTTAAAAAGAAATACTTAATATATTGATTAAATTATGTTAATTAATAAGAAAACTATAAAAAATTGAATTTTTTTGTTTACATATTTGTCTTCGTCTATTTCTGATATTTTAAAACCTTCGATATATGTTCGTAAAGCAGGTATATCGTTATTACTTTCATTCTAAAATTTAATTTGAAATTTAAAAAATGGATTATATGAAAATTTTCCGGTATACTGGGTCACAAAGAAATGAGCATTCGATTGTTGTTGAAAAAAGGAATATAACATGGAATCAGCACATTTTTAGCTTTAATAAATAGCTGTAAATTATTGATGATGCTAAATCGCCTTACAAAAGTATTTAAATGATTTTAATAATTTTGCAAATTTAAAATAGGCAAAAGTTCGCATTACCATTAGATTTATATACAATTTATAACTGTTTAATGAGAATTTCTAAATGTCTTTCTTATTGTTTGCCGTTTTATTTCTTTTTTTTTTTGTAAAAATCATTAATTTATCGATAATATTTCTTTAATTATGTTGCATCCATCGGATACTCATTTTCTTGAGAGATTCAATTCAATAATTATATTGCTTTTGTACTTATTTTGTTGCGCATAATTCAAGTTGTTGTACAAATTTATTTTTTTTAAAAATTAGAAGAAATATTATTATTCATTTTTTTATTTTTATTATTTAATTCTCTCTTTTAAAGTTTAAGCATATATTGTTTTTAATTTATCATTTATGGTAATTCGCTCGAATTTTGTTTAAATGTGTTAAATTCTGGTGAAACTGAAACAACATCAATTTCTAACCTATTACCATAAACAGAACACTTTTAATTATTATTACCCATAGATGTTGCCATACAACAAGCTAATTACACTGATATTAGTATTTTTATATAAATTAAACTGGATTTCTTTCTTTATACATGGATTTTCAAAAGTTTATACATCATCTTAAAACTGTCATTTCTCAAATAAATTTTTTGATTAAAGATATAAAATCTTAAAAAATTCTGGTCTTATTTTTTT
>AFBI03000002.1:272439-297498 GCA_000230595.3 Edhazardia aedis USNM 41457 | reverse complement strand
GTATAAAATGTATCCTATTTCTTTTTATGTCAGACATTAGGTCTTGGGAATATATGATGGGTGATAACATTTTCGAACTTATATGTCATAAAATTCTAGTGCGTTGGGTCAATTAATTAGAGAAAAAAATAACAATATTTTTTATTTGGATACTAACAGTAATATGAACAATTTTTTGCTAAAATATCGGAACAAGATAGAAATTGAATAATTATTGTTTTAAGAGAGAAAAAATAAGAAAGATTATACAAAAAAGTAAAAAATAAATCATTACACCATAAAAAACACAAATAATGATATAAAAAAATTAATTTCAGCTTTAGATAAATTTTTTGCATTTTAAAGAAAGTTAAAATTAGATTTATTACTTAAAGCAGCAATATAAGTGTGACTTGTAGGACTGGTATTAAATCTGTCACTTTGCTGTTATTTTTGATATGAATAATTTTTCGTTTAAAGAATATTCTTTCTTGCATTGATTCGACAAACAATAATTTCAAATTCTATTTGACTATAGGCTAATTGCTTAAAAAAATGTTATAGCCTCTTTGTATTTAAATATTTGTACACTTCTATGCATGATCCTTTGGTATAAAAATATTTCTATTGGTTTTGCTTTGCTGGTTTGATAAAGTGCCAAAAACGTCTAATAACACAAATTAAACTAGTATTTACAAAAATTATGATGTAAATTAATTGCGTTTCAAAAGATAAGAAAATGAAAAAAATAATAGGACATTAGATATCACGAAAAATTGTATATCAGTATCTTCATTAAACTTTAATACTTAAAAAACGGAAATAATGGTATCACTTAATATATAACATTATCATGAACCTGTTTAATTAAATTATTTCGTATTAAAAAAATATATTTGATGAATTTTTAATGTTTCCAACTAGTGATAACCACGTTGAATCACAAAAAAGTAAAAAGTGATTACCTACATCAGTCAAACCTTAATTTGAAATTAAATTTTTTATTACTATTAAATAATGCTACTATAATATTTTCTTTTATCGCTTACTAAATTTATTTTTTTTGTTTTTCTTTTGTTCTTTTTTTTTCTACTTACTTGGATTGTTATACATCAAAAAAGGTATCTTTATTTTTATTCTTTGTGTCTCATTAGTTTTTAATATACCTTTGTGTATGTTTTTTTTTTGAAATATATGATTTTTTAAAGTAAATCATATATAGATGTCTATAAACAGATTCAAAATTGAAAAAATTGAAAAAAATAAAATGATAGTATAATACTATCATTATGAAATAAGTAATTTTCTATAATCGCGTACTATTTCAATTTGTATTCTTGAAATGCTTATTTGCCTTCACTCTTATCTATATATAAAAATAATAATTTAGTTGATCAATAAAGTTATTACATTCCTTACCAATAATTTTATGATCAAGTAGCATTATAATTTTTAGAAAATAATTGATTGCTTAAAAACTTCATTCAAAAATCATAAAATATTTAATTCGATATAAAATTATTGATTCATAAAATAAACACGATTATCACTTTAATATCTAACAAATATTTAGTTAGAAAAAATTTTCAAATAAAATTGTTTTGTTTTACAAAAATAAACAACAATCATGATAGAAATAGTATTTTGTTTAGATATCTTAAAAGTTTTTTTTGCAAATATATATGCTGTATAATGTAATGGCAACTTAAAACATATTTAGCATTTTATTTAAACTTTCTTATCGTATTTGCGTTACATTCTAACGTTTTTATATTTCTAAAACAAAAATGATCTTTTATTGAAGTATTATTCAATATATACCCCTTTGTATTGATTAAGCTAATGTTCATTTTTATTCTAAAACTTTCAAGTTCAATTATTGTTTGCTTAAAAAAAATTATTTCTAGACCACAATTAATAGGGAAATTTTATTTTTTAAATATTTTTACTATTTACAAAATTCTTTCAATGGTATTTATCACCAAAGCGCTCAAAAAAAGCAGTAGTATATATTTATTAGCATATTATACTACTCTGTAGTTTTGTTTGCTTAAAAAAGATATTTGAAATATAAAGTAAATTGAAAATTCCCTATCAAAATGCAAAATTTGGCTGCTCAAATTGCAAATAGAGTAAAAAAACTTATGTAAATTAGAAATAATTTCTCTTAAAAATATAATTTTTTAATAAGATTGTTTTAGGTAACACTTTTTCAATTTATAAATATGCATTTTTGTTTAATATACTCTTTACCATTTAGAATCGCTTTAAAAAGATTGCACTATATCATTATCATAAATGATTTTTTAATTTTTTTGGTATTTTATTAAATTTAATGTTTTTTGTTTCTAATTTTTAAAAAAAATGGTTCTGAAATGATTATTAAGTATTTTTTCGCGGTACGATAATTTTTTTTACTTATAAAAAAATAAAAACTATTTATATTTAAAAATATATTGTTAGGAAAAAAGATTACAAGTTTTTTTATTATTGCTATGTCCAGTAAATCTTGGTTAATTGTTAAATCATTAAATACGCTTTGGGTCTGCGCAACAATACCAAAATTTTAATAGATTAAAATAATGAGACCAACGAAGATCTTTGTGAGCACAATTCTTGAGCTATAAGTGTTTAAATATTACTTTTTATAGGTGAAAAGGTCTTAAAAGTTACTTTTTTGAAACCTGAAACCCTGAAAGATTGCGATGTCAATTTTTTGTAAAACTATCTTATCGAGTTTTTCCTTCAGAATGAATGTAGGCTGAAAATGATTTCGACCTGGGTAAATTGTCATTGAAGAAATCTTTCAACCATTTATTCTTATTGTTGCAATCCAATATAAATAAAAAAAAATTCCCGGTGAAGAGCAAGAACAAAAATACTATCTATAATTTGATTTTTTCTAAGAAAAACTTTATTAAACTTAGTTCAAATTTTTTCATAAATATTCTATCATCTTTAATATAAATATATAGGTATAAATCATATTTTTCAAATAGTGTACGGAGAATACTGTGAAAATATAATTTATATATTATATATGTCTGATTAATGTACTACAATATCTAAAAGGCTAAGAATTTTTGTAATTAATTATAACACTAAATGATTTTGAGTGATAAAAAACTAAATATAAAAGGCCAAATACTAAAAATTAAATAAAAAAATATTCTGCAATGTGAGCTAAATTATTGATTTTTATAGAATGTTAATTTAAAGGTTTCTTCATCGGTGGAAGTTTAAAATACAATCATATTTACAGAAGCTCTCAAGTGATGTATGTTGTTTCAATTTATAGTCGTTATTCATTCTTATTTAACAGTTTTTACAAATTTTAGAGCATTTATGGTTAATATAGTATTTACCTTAATACATTATTGCATGTATTCCTTGTCTTTTATAAAATATTATGCATTATTTTAAATCTGGATTAAATGTAAAAATTTATTATACTTTTAGATGTCTGCAATTTTTGTTACAAAACCTGCAACATAATTTTAGCTGTACTCATTATAGATCGAGCAAGTTGCAGCTTTATTTAAAATAATCGTTTTAAATTATGAACCCAAATTTTTCATTCATATGAAAAAAATATTGTTATATTGCATGATAAAACTCGGCCGAATCAAGTAAATATATTATATATGATAAATATAATTTTTATAAAAATTAACAAAAATATGGTGAAATACTATCCTGAATCACAATCTAAAATTTCAAAAGCATGTTTGTTATCTAAAACATGTTATTGATGTTTTTAAATCAGAAAAACATATATCTGTGTACAACTATCACACAAGGTTCATAACTATAACTTAATGATTTTCATACAAAAAAATATAATTAATATATAAACATGGTTTTCTTTTGTATGTAAAAATTTTATGTACTATATATAAAAAAAATAAAACTTATCCAGCATAGTCCTTTTTTAGTATTTTACTTTTTATTGACGAATTAAAAATACACCTTTTAAAACGCTTGATTTATTAAATTATAGAATTAATACGTAAATTTTTAGAAATTTATCAAAAAGGCATTAAGATATTGACTTTTTTTATAAAAAGTTTTTGTTTTATTTACTGGTTAATAGTCACATTAAAGTGCCAATTAGCAATATAAATATGTTATCTGATATAAAAAAAAATAAGTAAATTCAATATGACTGCATCTTATATAATTGGTATAAAATAAAAAGATATTCATGTAAAAAGTTATAAAACATTTGACACGAGAAATAAATACTTGAAAATGATCTCTTAATTCGTGCAAGAGATAACAAAGCGAATTTTACATAATAAGAAATTGTGTTCCCGGTATATTTAAATCACAATACATAACATCTTTTTATAAAACTACAAAAAAGCTATTCTTTAATGATTCAAATTAGAAAGCGAAATATAATTCGATCATCCAAAAATACTTGGTATGAACAAAAACACTCTAAAAATGTTAAGTATCATAAAAAAACGATTAACTTAAGTTTTAATAACAGACATGCTACTTAAGGAGAGTATAACATTTTACACAATATACACATATTTATATGAAAATAGAACATTTCTTAAAGTTTATTTAAAAATATATATATGATGTTACTATTTTAATAGACAGAATCATATCTGAAAAAAAATATTTTTAGTAACATTTATACAAACTTTGTTAGCATATATCAGAAAAAAACTAAATTCGCTTTTAATGAACATAATACATATGATTGAATATTATTTGGAATGCTAAAAATTCTTTTGGATGAAAAAATCAAGCTGAGAAAAGATTTATTGTACTCATGCATTTTTAACATAAATAAACTATAACAATTTCTTTTTTTTCGACCAAAACTAAAAAAATTGTCAAGAACACGATGTAAGGAAAGAAATAATTGTTTGTGTTGGTTACAAAAACTAACATGAGAATTTAGTGGATGTTTATTGGTGTTCTTATGTTTCAGTGTAGAACACCTAATTGGTCATTGTCCTGCCATTCGTTATCGAATGGCTTGACAATGATTCAAAGATAGCTTATCAAATGATAATTTTTTTTGAATGGTTAAAAGATTGATTGATGTGTGATTAACGTCAAAAGTTATTGGTGCAAGATTGACATGCTATTTGATGCGAATTGATATGGTGCGTATAAATAGGCTTTTGTTTAAATAAAAATGCGTTCTAAAAAAAATCAAGCTTCCAAGTCTTCTTCACGAACTCTGACTCGTCCCAACCGTTTGAAACTATAAATTTTGAAGCTAATTTGTTTATATATTATTTATTGAATCAAAAAAGATGTTACATAATTTGATTTCTTTTTTATTAGACTCGTCGGTTTTATAATGATTCCACTAATTCAGTATTTTTTAACATCCCTAAAGAAATAATTTTTTTGTTTTAATTGTTCTAGTTTCTGGTTTTTCTTAAACATTATATAGAAGATATTTTGTTGGATCTTTTCTGAAGAGAATACGGCAATAATTAGAATGTGTAATTTGAAGATTTTATTAAGTGTGTCTCGTTTTAAAAAAGACGCGCATTTATTATTATTTATTGCATATTTATTTGGTATTAAGACTTTAAATTTTTGAATAATAATAATAAATACATCCTTCTGTGCCAAATCACACAATTTTATAACATAAATTTAGAACCAATATTACATGTATGATTTTGCAGAAATTATACTATAATCAACACAAAATGTATATATTTATCCTAATTAACGAATAAATTATTTTCTTTCATATAAATAAATAGTAAAATCATAAAAAATCCAGTTAAAAACATATACAGATTTCAAAAATGTAATAATTTTTCAATTATTCGACATTTTGTAACAAAAAAATTCTTTATATAACACAAAAATTATGTTTAATTTGAATCTTTCTAAGCTTTTATCTTATAAAGAATTTTATTGCCAAGAAAGATTTTTTTTCTGTATAAGCTTGTTTTTGATCAACTGTAACTGTAAATAATATAAATCAGAAACATTATTGATAAAGCAGACAAAATTCCTTTCAAACAACCTTTTCATAAAATGCACCAATATTTAAATATTAAAAATACAGAGGCAATTTTTACACTTTGTTTAACTTTATTGAAATTAAAGTAAAAAACTTCTTTTTTTAAAAGTATGATTTCTAGCGAAAAAGATGATTTCCTTTCTAGTGTATATTTTAACACATAAAATTTTTATTTTTAGTATCCTCCAAATTAAATTAGTTATGTTTTAGATAGATTTAAAAATTTTTAGCTAATTTTAAAATCTTGGAAGTTTTTTTTGTTATATTTGGGTTATTTAAGGTATTTAAGATTACAAAAAATCTTTGAAGATATAAAAATTATCTCTTCTTGCATTTTGAGTCACATGATCGTTGTAAAAAAAGTCTATAAAGGCATCAAAAAAATGTTTTTCTATACAAGTAAACTATTTATATCAAATAGTTAAAATATTTGATTTTTTAATTTTTGCAACACGTAGGCTTTTTTACATATTTTTTGCGTTTTATTTTAGCATTTACTCCTTAAAATCTTTTATTTACAATATATTTTTATGTTTTTTTTATTGAAGTAAAGTTTATATTGCGATTTTTATTTTAAGAATTGATTTTTTTATGTTAAAACATACTTTTTAAAAAATTATGTGTAATTGTTGGTTGAAATGAGATTATTAGAATTTGAAAATGAATTTAGGTGTTTTTTTTTGTGTATTTTTATCTTAAAATATTATCTTTATATTTTTTCTGCACAATTTCACCAATAATCAAACATCAACAGACATTTTTTATCGTACCTGAATTTAATTATTAACAGAAATAATTTCTGTAAAAAGAGCTTAAAATTCATTCTAAATTATTTGTACCATTTCATGTCAATTTAATGTCAATCAAAATTTAAATTGTCCAACATAAAACTTTTATAAAATATTTCGCTTGCAACTTTGTTAAATGTTAAAATTATTGTAGAATCAAATAAGTCATAATTTTTAAAAATTTTAAAACATCAAAAATAATTGTAAAACAATGTAAAAAGATTTATATTGTTTGTTATACTCTAATAAATAACAATATTATATATTTTCTGTAAAAAAATTACGAAAATATATAAAAAAATTTGAGTAAAAAAATAGAAAAAGGTTTATAATTTTTTTCTTTACTCTTGATCAAGATTATTTTCTATTTTAAAATATTTTTTAAAAAACAGATAATATCATGATTGAATAGTAAAAACATAAAATAAAGCTATCTTTTGCATAAAATTGAAGACATTATATAGTTATTTCACATTTTTTTGACTTTTGTAGTTATCTTTGTGTTTAACTAAAGATAAACACAAACCACGCAAATATAAGGTTGTTTGACACAACATATATTTACAAATCTGTAAATATTGCAGTGCTGAGGATCAAAAACAATTTTTAATTTTTTTTCTGATTTTTCGTTTTACTTAAGTAGATATATTTCAGATAAATTTTTTTTATAAAATCGAATTGAAAAATATTCAACAAAAAACTAGAAGACCACAAAAAAAAATAATGGTAAATATGTGTAAATTTGTTTAATATCATATATGTGATTTATTAAAAAATACAATTTATGAAAGTAATAATTATATAAATTTTTGAAAAACTAAACCATATGATTAATTTCATATATAAGGTCATTCTTAAACGAATTGGAACAAAAAAATTTATATATTTGAGATAATTATTAAACTTGAAAATACACAATAATAAGATTGGTTTGTATGATTCTGGCAATAAATTTAAAATTTTTCAATCAAATTGGCAATAAAGCAAATTATATTTATGAGTGTTTGTCAAAATCAATGTAAATAAAATTGCACAAACTAAATCACTCAAGATGAAAAAATTTGCATTCAATGATATTAATTATTTTTTAACATGTAAAACATAGAAAATAATTGGATTTTATATAAGAAAGTTAATGAATTAACAATTTCTAAATAATAAATTTATTTTTTATCATTTCATGCTTAAATTTTAAGATATAGGATTTGAGATGATAAAAAAAACTTTATATAAAAGCTGCTTTAAATTTTTATGGCTAGGCTTAAATTTAAATGTGATTAATATATCAATTTTATAAGTAAATTTTTTTTAATTTTATATCGCCAATTAATCTGTAATACAACAAAAAAAATATAGTTGCTCTCAAACTTTCTACATATTTTACTAAAATACAGCACAGAAAGTTTTTTTTTAAAATAAAAGTTGTTTTCATAAAATCAAATTAATTAATTGAAAAATATTCAACATTAAAGGAAAAATAACTATACTTTCTTTATATCAATGGGAAAGTAGACTGAAAAATGATTGTTTTTTATTCCAAAACCTAGTCTATTGATCTTTTTAGAATAAAAATTCATATAAAGAACGTTTTCTCGAAACACAAAAATAAATTTAAAAAATTTTGCATGATATTATTAGTAAAATACCTAAATATGGTGAATTATTATCAAAGATTGGGATTGAAGCCGACAGCCAATAATGATCAAATCGAAAGAAGCTATATTATGTTGATAAACAAGTTAAAAACTTTTTATCACGATGATCAGACATTCAATTCTTATAATTTAGGAATGCAGATGTATAGAGCATTTCAAATTCTTAGCAACAAAACATTACGCCATTTATACGATAATTATGGCGAATTTGGTCTTGATATTTTTACCTTCACGAATTTACAAAACAACAAAGGCGTGAAAAAAAGAATACACTCATCCGACCAGTTAAATTTAAGTAAAATAAGCTTGTTCTCAATACCAATTTGTCTCTATTTTTTGCCGATCATTTTAACATTGAAAAGAATAGGGTTTATCGATATTTCATACACATTGATAACATCATCTTTTCTTCTGATAATTCTTCCAGCAATTCTTGTATTATTGAGAATGAAACTGGCTTTAGATTTAAGAAAAATCGATTACAAGGCAAGAATATCGACAATTTTTAATTTCTGGTTTCCATTATTAGCACTACAAATTTCAATTGCAATCATAATTTCGTTAAAAGCAGATAACATCATAAAAAACCAAGTGATAATCAAATCAACCCACCTTTTTATTCTTTTTCAAATAATATTATTTGAGCATAAAATGTTAGCAGGCTATACTTTATCTTTTTTCGATATTTTTAAAAACATATGGGGTTTGGCTACGACATGTTCGGCCGTCATTAGTGCTATTTTAGCCTTTAAATATAAATTCGGCATGTATTCTAAGGCTATTTTGTGCTTAACGCCTATATTATCAATTGTAATGGGATTGGATGTTCCGTTAAATAGATTGGAAAGGCTGCTTTATGTTTGCATCTCTGCACTGTTTTTATATATTTCATCTTTAAATAACGTAATATTGCAGTCTTTTTTCCTTTTAATAATTTTGAGTGTACCAGTTGTTCGATTATCAAAAACTATAAGGAAAGTGAGAACTTTTGCATTGTTGTTGTTTGAATATGATAAGTACCACAATCATAAAAACGAGTCAAATAATCTCAAAATTAAATGAAACAAAGTTAAATCATTTTTATTGTTTTTTTATAAAAATTCTTTCGATTCTTATGATTTTATCTATTTTTAAACATCAATTATTTGGCCAAAATATTTATTTGATTAAAGTTTTTATATTTTTTTTGTTATTTAAAACAAAATTTAATTCACAAGTCATTACTATAAATATATGATAAAGCATCTGATTTATTTGTTTTCTTCTATTTTTTGTTAAATAATGTTTTTCACTGTATTGTGTAAAAATAATCGTTTTAACGGATTTTACATTAATATTTGTGATATTTTCTTGTTAAACAATATTTCTGTAAAAATCTTTCAAAGCAGATATTTATAGTCCATTTTGTAGTTTAAATATCAAATCAAAAATCGTTGCAAAAACTAACAAATTATATAGGATGAATTGAAACTACAAACATAGAGTAAACAAAATTTATTAAATTTTGTGTTTTAAAATTACATTGATATCTTTAAAATAATATATTTTTTAAAATATTATATTTGTCTAGTTTTTTTCTTTATTATCTTTTCAAAATATAAATCAATATTCTAATGAAGAAAACTGAGAACTTAAATTTTTGCTTGATAAATTGACTTTAACGATAAAACTATAAATATAAAAATTTGGAATGATAATTCCAAAAAGAAAATCAGTGTCATCAATTTTTTTAGAAATTTTTAAGCATTGAAAATGTATTGCGAAGTATAATTTCATCAATTCATGTGAAAAATCTTTATTTAATGACTAGTGTATGTTATTTTTATTTATACACTTTTTTGATTTTTTTATGTCTATACCAACCTTTTTTGCTCATTATTTGATTATTTACCGTACGTTTCAGATACTATTTTAATTGATATTATAAAAAAATGTTAAAAAATCAATGATATTTCGACAAAAAAAACACATTTATTAAGATTTTATCTGAAATATTTCAAAATGGACACACTTTAAAATCAATTTTTTTTGGAAAACTTATAATTTATATTAAAAAAAATATTCTACTTAAGTAATTATATTATTTTATGAAAAAAATAATTTTCTGAATGAAAGTCTATCATATTTTATCTTAAATATTATATGAAATTTTCTGTCGATTTTTTCATCTAAAACCTACAAATATTTCATAATTTAATTTTATGTTAAACAATTTATTTTATATTAACATCAAAAAAATCTTTTCAACATATATTCTATTGTTTTTGCGTATTATAGTAATAAGATTTCGACTATAAGTATATTTTTTTTATATTCTTCTTAATCGTAGCATAAAACAAAGAATCTCCCATCAGACAATAAAATTTTAATATGATCTATCAACAGCTGTCTTGAAAAATTGATATTAATAAAAGACAAAAACATTATAACTTATAAATAATATATGAACGTAACTAAATATCACCGCCATAGTATAAAATTTGATTATTGAAAAAAAATTCTTAAATAGAAATTTTAAAGAACCTTTTTTTAAACAAAACAAACATCTTATTATATTTGGTAAGAAAAAAATTTGAAAAATCGCTATAAGAAAAAATAAAAATTTATAAAATACAAACAATTCTTATTTTTTATTTTGAAGAATATTTATGTGTAATAACAAAAATCCTTATTGATCTGCAATTATGTGCTTAAAAAACGTGATAATAATTGTTGAGCAATGAGCTAACAATACTCATTTTAATATTAAATATAAATAGCTATTAAATATTTGGAATTTGATTTTTAGCAATTTTTTATGATTTATTGATTTTTGGCTGTTTATTTATTTTAAAAAAAATTTGCAGTAAATTTTATGTGATAATAAAAAAATATTTTTAAGATTTCAAAGTAGAAATATTTTATTTCCGTTTTAAGGAGATACAAAGTGTTCAAAGAGTTTTGTTTTTGAATTAATGTTTCGAAATAAAAAAAAACAATAATAAATAAATCCGCAATATCCAACAATAAAATTTCTAATTCATAATCAAAAAAAATAAAAAATAGTTGTTTTATATATTTTAAAATACTTTTATATGATATTTAAAGGAATATCGGTCTTAAAAATCATTTTTGTTTAAGCAACATTAAGATACTATCAATTTAAATGTTTAAAGTAAACTACATCCATTTCATTTGAACTGGTTAGAAACGTCAAAGAAAGATTACACTATAAATAAACTTATTTTGTTATAATTATAATTTTTCTAATTCTCTACGATAAACTAGCTTATTCAAAAATTTTAATCACATATTGAAAATTAATTAAAACACATTTTTATTTTTTATCATTTGTTTTAATA
Source organism: Edhazardia aedis USNM 41457 (assembly GCA_000230595.3). Classification (NCBI taxonomy): domain Eukaryota; kingdom Fungi; phylum Microsporidia; family Culicosporidae; genus Edhazardia; species Edhazardia aedis. The sequence continues at coordinate 285,722 of AFBI03000002.1, read as the reverse complement.
GTATATATTAGATTGAATCAATTTTTGTCTATTAATAAACACAAAAACTAATTTAAACTTGTAATAACAACTTCATACAAACAGACATTCTTTTTTTTCAACCTAAGTAATAAATCTTGAGCGTAGTGATAAATATCATTCAATTTTACTTTTTTTAAATGTATAAATAAATAAAAAAACAATTTGATCTTAAATACAACAGAATTTTATCGTTTTTGCATTTTAATTTATACATACAACAGTTAAATATATTCTTTTACACATTTTCAGTCTTTATAAATTTAAATAGGTTTCTTTCATACATTAAATTATCTTGTAACTAAACATATCTTGTTTATCCCTTGAATAAGTTTTCTACGCAAAAGTAAGTAAGAAAAAAAATTTTCCTTTATTTTTCTAAAATTTTCTTTATCAAAAATAAAGTAATAAAAAAAATAATAATGATTAGTTTAAATCAACAAATAGTTATATTCTACAAATTTGTTTCCTATAAACGTAGTTAAGAATAAATATAAAAATAATATAACATTCTATAGAAAAGATGAACTTCAGTTATTTTTGTTTATTTGTTCAAAAGAAATAAATAATAAAGCACTATTGTAAGTATATGTTGTGCACGATAGTATGTACAGGTATATAATCAAAATATATAAGTATTGCATCCTACATGGTCCAGTGGTTAGGATATTAGCCTTTCAAGCTAGGGGTCCGGGTTCGATTCCCGGTGTGGGAAATTTTTAAATTTACAAGTATTTGCAAGCGATAATCTAAGAGTATAAACCAATGTTTCATTTTGAAACATAATTTCCTTTTATTTTTAAATTTATAATATCTTGTTTTGATTTAATTAAAACAAAATTTTCTGACTTCGATTATAATTTAACGGTTCATGATTATCAATTGGTGATAATTACTCTACATTATATTTTTTTCAACAAAAAGTTGTTAATCGAAATATTTTTTTTATGAATCTGTAAAATGTTTTCTAGTATTTAATATAAAAATTTATTGAAATTTTTATTCAATTTGTTAAAAAATACGTATAATATTTACTTTTCTTCGATAATAAAGATTATTTGTAAATTTAAACTATAAAAAATAAGAATTTTATCGCAATAAAAATTTACATGTTCCGATAGAAAACACCATAAAGAATAGATAGCATTTAAAATCAAACCTTCTTTTTAGTCAGATAACATCAGGATAAAAGTTAAAAAACCACCATAAAGATTTGTTCATTTAAGATATTACTCAATACTCAAAATATCTTATATTTAATAAAAGTGACTTGACTTAATTAAAATTACTTTTTATAAGTGAAAACCAATAAAGTTATTTTCATTGATCACAGCCCATTAATTACAAATTTGAAAATTTTTATTTACAAATTTTTATATCGAATATGTAAACTACCATCTGTAATACTTTTTTCATATTCTCGAAAAATATACAACCAATAATTAAATCCTAAAATACTTTGTAATTTTATTATTCTACAAAAATGTGATGTAAATTGATACTGTTTTTCCTTAAAATGCATAAATATTAAGGCCAAATACCAAATATGTATAAAAGATCGGATAATTCAAATTTTGAAATGCAAAATTAGAATCTGTTAAACATTTACATTCACATACTTTCTTTTCCATATTTCGTGCGGTTAAAAAAATAAAGATAATAGCAGGAAAATTGTCACCTGTGTGATTATTATTTGTAATTTTGTTTGTACAATTTATTGAATTAATATTAAAATATTCACGATATTTATATTTAAAAATGTATACTTTCCAATAATATTGTGGTAAAAAAAGCAAACACATCTTTTTAATTGAATTTCCATTAACACCAATAATTTAGTATTTTTCCAATGTTTAAATATTGGCAATATTTAAACCCCCAAGAGAGAGAATAATGTTAGGTGCAATAAACAATCGACAAACAACAATTAATAAAGATCATAATCAAAACAGTTTTAAGTTTCTTTCAAATATGTCTTTATACCTTTACACCATAAAAGCCTCGTGATATCCGAAAGGATACCACAAATATATTTGATTGATTTGATAACTCACATTCAATGTTCTGTGCAATATCAAATTAAATATCAAGGTTGATTATTACCCTTAAATATGTGAAAAGTTCAAACTTATAATATGCCTAAAATTCAAATAATTTTTGACATAATTCATGCACGAATAGAGCAGCCAAAAAATATTAGCACGAAATCTTTACAAAAATAAGATTTAATAAAAATATTCATTTCTCAAATATAAAAGAGAACATTCTTTCGATATTTTATGCCCCATTTGTATTGTGCACTCTTAAATTACAATGTCAAATGAATATAAGTTTATCTCATACAATTTATCCGTCCTTTAGAAATGATCAAACATCCTCAAAATATTAGAAAATTGTAATAACATTAAGATACTAAAATCACGATTAAACTAATAAAATTACTCCTTTATGTGCAATTCCAACTGAATATTTTTTTTAGTAAACTATAATATGAAACACTCAAATCATTTAAACTAAACAATAATATTATTACATAAATTTTCGCTTTACTCTATATTTCTGGCAAAAAAAAAATCTAAAAAAAAGTTAAAAATAATTTTTTTTGCGCATTCAAAACAGTTTTTTAATACTAAAAAGTATCTAGATAAATTGCAGCTAATAATAACTGTAATTTGTCTGAATCTTAAGATTATATGTTATATATTGACTTGATTCCGCTTAGTAAACTTTACTACTCTTATTGACGAAAAATACCGTAGAATATCTATTGAGAAAATATTTCGATATTTTTTCATTAATTTCATGATAAATAGATATTGTCATATAAAACTTATTAAAAAATTAATGTTTGTGTTATAAACCACATGTTACATACAAATTTTTTCTTTTTCTAAAAGTATAAATTTTCTGTTACTTCACTTTTGCACAAATAAATCAACTGCCTAAAAACAAAAAATATATTATTTACCAAACAAACATTTGATTTAATAAAAAAGGCTCCTAGTGCCAGCAAATAATTCTAAAAGTTTTTCTTATGAATAGAAACAATTTTTAAAAATATATAACATTTTAACTAATACCCTTCCAATATGCTCTTGCCGAGGACTGCTCAGAAATAAATTTAAAATCTGAGAAAGTAAGACTAGCTATTAAAAATAAAGAATGAGAATCAAAATATTAACCTGTTTTCTTTTTTATATTCTATTTTATCAACATTCGCTCATGTTTGTCTAACTTGTTGATTTAAAGCAGCTTTATTATCCACAAATCGCTCGTTCTGCATATTTTTTGTGCAATTTAAACATTAAAATATTTATTAAAATTTGATACTACCTTAAAAAACTTTGTAAAAAATTTTTATTTGTTGTAGTATTTCATTATATTTTAATAACATTAAATCGATAATAAAAGGTAGATATTTAAAATCAAGCAAACATTTCATTTCGATTCATGAAAAGCAGTAAACATCGTAAATATAAAATATTTATCTACTAAAATATGTTTTATTTGATTAAATTATCATGTTTTTCATTAATAACAATATTTACCACTTCGTTATGCATAAGAATCTTTTTTTTTGGCATAAAAAAACCCTTTTCCCTTTTTGAATAATATATTAGTTTTCAAAAATCTTTTATCATGTTTTGCAAAATATTTTTGTTTTGTTGGTATAGAAATTCTTTTGAAGTTTTTCTTAAATTTTAATGCATGTTAACTATTTACCATCTTCCGTGCAAAAAAAATGTTTATTATATTTTCACATTAATTATGTTTTTTACCGTTATTTATAGTGACATATACTAAAAAAAGGTTACATATTGCTCTTTAATACTTGTTTTTAACAAATATTATATGATAGTTCGCCTTTTTAAAAAATTTTTATAAAGCATTCACAAATCTTTGATAGATAACTATTTTCAAATAATTTGCAAGTTCATAGAGTTGTTTCTCAAACTGTTGCGGTGTAAATAAGAAAATTTATTCATTTTTTTTAATGATGTAGTTAATATTTTCTTTTGAAAAAAATAAACAATTTTTAATATGATTTAATTTTTGTCATGTAAAATTTATCTCTTATACTTTATGCGCTTTTTGATAAAGTTTATTTATTTACAAATGCAAGCCTTTTTGGGTATAATCCTGTGTATGTTTTATATTTATATCAAAATTGAGCTCTTTTTACTCTGATATCATATATCTTTCTTTATTCAAAAATGATTAAAATTTTTTTATGATTTACAATTTCTGCTGATTTTGATTTTATAAAAATTTGTCAAAAATATCTTCAAATAATCAATCATTTTATAATTTTGTTATTAGTTTTATAACTTTTAGACAAAATCAAGTTTACTGTTTCAAAAATTGCAAAAAAGTTCGTAGATTAATAATTTAATAGCAAAATTTAAAGAAATATTTCACACTTATATACATCTCATTAAATAAATCTATAAAATAATGTAACAATAGTTAGATTTCACCAATGTTTGTTTTACTTAATATACCTAAGATTTAATATCAATTTTCACTCATAATGAAAAAATAATTATTTATTTTTTTGTAAAAATACAGGAGAGACTAAAAACGCAAACATTTTTTTTTGTAATTAGAAGTATATAATATCGAAATTTATATGGTATATTTCCTTAACATATATTACATTTTATCGCGTTTAAATGAATTATCGAAATATTGTGTAAGAAGTATTTTGATATTAAAAGATTTTTCTAATATTTTATTTTCGTTAGCGCAATATACATGCAACTTAAAAACAATATTGGTTTGCCAAACACATTTTTAAAAGCTAATTCATCTCCAAGCGTAAAAATACAGCCCTTGACCGCGGGAATTTTCTTAACTCGATGAGCACATCAAAAAGAAAATCTGCGCTTAAGATGAAATATTCGTAAAATAATCAAAATACATAGTTTAATTTTGAATAGAGTTTGTAATAACTAACAATATTGATTGTTGATCTTTCTATAAATTATATGAATATGAACTTTTGTAATAATTTAAATGCTTTTCTTACTAAAAAGATTTAGAAAATTGTTTAATAATCAATTTAAATGACTTATTGTGCTTTTATATTGACCAATATAGTTGTATTTACAAGTTCTGCTTGAAAAAGTTTGTTCACGGAATTTAAGTACAAAAAAATTGAAGATTTTATTAGATATTTTTATGTATATTATACTATCTATTTCGCAACTAATATTTGTATTCGCTTTGCTTTAACCTCTCTAAAAACTTATGATAAATATCAATGTAGTTACTAAAAAACAACATATAAATAATTAGATTGCGCTCTAAGATACACGTCGTAGCAGTCTACACAGCAATATGATATCAGATCTTGCCTCTAAATTTTCGAAACCCTTAATCAATATCAAATTCACTCGATTATATCAGTGTTTGTATATATAAAGCTAAAAAAATTTCTTATATTAATCTTTTTGTATCTTATTCGAATCAGCAGAAACAAAATCTTTTTTTTTGAAAACAGTTACAAAAAGGCAATAGAAATTAATTAAAACAAAAATTTGATTGTTTATGTATACGAAAAAATTAAAAGAGAGTCATTGGAGATACATGAAAATCAATGAGATGAATATAAAAGAGAAGTTCAGCCCATTTTATACTGTAATAAACAATTTAATAAAACCATCAAAAAAAATAATTTTTTCGTTTTTAATTACAAACAATAATCTCTTTTCATATCTATCGTGTGATAACAATATCTTTTGATTTTTTTTGAATATATAATATTAAAAGAATATTTCAAAGCACAAAGTTATGAAACGAATAGTTCAAAAATAATGTGCTGTTGCAGGAAGGGACTTGGTTGTATTGTAGGAAGTACTCTACACTATAAAAACACGCCTCGAATTATCTGAGGACAGTTAGTTCTTATTTGTCACCTCGTCCCTTGCCTAGACGCTGTTGTACCGGTTTATGTTAAACATTAAAAAATAATTTTTTTGAGTCATGGGTTTTTTTATTTAACAGTTTTTTATGCTTGTTTTTCTTCCGGATTTTTCTTAATTAATACTAAAATAAACTAATGAAATTAAACATAACACAGCATAACATAAGATTGAATAGCCTAGAAAATAAGCAAGCTACTAAATTTTCTACTTTATTTAAATTGTGGTTCCAGTATTTCATTGGTATTACTACATAATGTATCTTAAAATTTTCTTACATATATTGTTGTTTACTTACTTTATAAGCGATTTTAGTAGCGCAAGAAACAAAAATAAAAAAACTTTATGAAAATTTATTATAAAATATATGAAAGAATTGTTTAAAGAATTGTTTTGATACATAAAATTTAATTTAACAAGTTCTTTCTTAAATATGCTTCTAATAAACTCGGCTATCGTTTTGGTGCATAAATTGTTCATTTAAATCAGCTACAACTATGGGAATTATTGCTGTAAGAATAAACAAGTAAACTAATCAAAGGGTGTTATAGAATAAGACAGTGATTTAGTTTACCAGTATCTAATATAGAAAGTAAACCTTTAAAAATGTTAATATATTATTATATTATAATTTATGATTTGCCTTCGTTTTATTAATTTGTTTAATTATTGTATTCATTTTTATTTCAAGAAAGAATATAGATATTCTGAAATTAAAGCATAAGTTGTTTATATTATCGATATAACATGAATACGGACTTTGTTTTATAAAATAACGATAAATACATCAAATTCAGAGTGATCATAATTTAAACATATAAATATGATAAAAAAACATATGCAAAATTCATAATATAAACTTACAATTCAAAGAAAACCTTTTTCATTGATTAATTTTTTACTTTTCAAATTCTGATAATTATATTGATTGTTGTTTTAACAGAAAATTAAATCTGAATTTTTCATTGAACAGAAAAAGGCAGACGTTGAGCAAATTAATTTTTTTAATAATTTTTAGTTGATATATTTATTTTAAATGATTTAACAAATACACATTCAAAAGTTCTATTTTATAGTTTTTCCTAAATTTCTAGAAATTGAAATTTTTTTATAAATATTATACTTCTGCAAGCAATAGAATTTTCAAAAAACCCTTTTTATAACATTTCAAATATATCTTTATTTTTCCTAATTTTTTTATTCATTTTTTTTATCCTTATTTATTATATGTATTTTTATTTAGAATTTTGTAGGATAAAAACATTTTTCAAGAAAATGTTTCGACTCTTTTTTCTATAGTTTATAAAAGTAATGTATTGAGTTTTTTATTTTATAAAAATCTTAAACTTTGATAAGATTGACGCTTTTATAAGCATTTTTTAAATTGTATCTTGTAAAATATTAGGTAATAACTTTGATAACGCAAAAATCTACTTGTTTTTTTATGCCGTGCATTATATATAAAACATTTTTGTCGATTTTTAATCCCTTTTTGGGACAAATATTGTATTCATCTCTTAGCATTCCTTTTATTGTTTTTGCGTTTTTTTTGCTAAACCCTTACACTGATTATTGTTTTTTGTTTTTTTTAATAGTTTTTCATTTATGTTTTTCTGCAAATTAACCCGATTTATAAATTTACGATTTATATTATAATCTAAAATTATAAAAGTTAAATCTTTATAATGAAAAAAATAATAAACAGTCACATTTTAAATTTATATACTTCTCCAATCATTATTCTCATTTTTTCATTATTATTGGCATGTTTTTTTGATTTTTTTTGTTATTTAAGAACCTAGCGTTTTTCAATTTTCTAGTAAATTTAAATCAATAAATTACTTCATCTGCTTATAATTCACAAATAGATTTCAAATAAAAATCAAATATATTGTTTAATGCTCTAATAACAATATTAGATTATAATTTTTTGAATTTTTTTTATACTAGCTTACAAAAAAATCTTATACTTCATACTGTACAATTAAGCGCTTGTCTAAATTATTTGTTTCTAGTTATATTTCTAAGGTTCTGTAAGAATTATTTATTAATTTAATAAAAAATACTTCTTTCATGTGAAGTTATTAAAATCATTTTTATTCATTCTTTCAAAAAATATTTTACTTATTATATTGTATATTTGGGCGAGTAAACTTTAGATTATTATTTCTTTGTTGACTATGCTTGTCAGTTGATGGGATTACCAAATGATACTTTTAATCTTTTTATATTACTAAATTTCGTACTATTATTATATAATCTCATCAAGAAAAGTAACCTTTATCATATGATTTCACCGACATCATTAAAAATAATATATTAATACAGTTTTTAATTTAAATATATTGTCAATTTTAATTTATATTTAAATTTTAGTAAATTTGAATTGTGTTTAATTAAAATTTAGAAAACAAAATAATTATAAATTTATATTAGCAATACAAATTGCTGATTTGATAAATTGTGATTATATAGACAATTTATCAAAAATATCTATAAATAGAGGCTTAAATTTAATTGCATGCCTCGAAGAGATTACCTTGTTACTAATAAGTAATAGAACAATAAAATCTTTAATCTTTACATATACATATAAGATTTAGTTTTTGATTAGAAATTTATGAATATTTCTTGCTTTTCAGTGTTCACTTGCAGTAAAACACTTTTTGATCAAAAGGAGAATGAAAATAAAACTTAAAAAAAAATTATATTTTAACTTATTATTGAAATTTAACTTAAGGAAAAAAACACATTAATTTTGCAATTCCGTCAAACTACTTAATCGAATCAAGCCAATTGAAATTAAATAATCAACAGATAAAAAGTGTATTCAATTGAATTTATAAAAGGCAAATTTAAGTCAGATAAATTCTTTTACAATTAAAGAAAACATGGTTCAATCAAAATTATTTTAAACAAACTGCCATTTTATATGTTACAGATTTCATCTAAAACACTGTATAAAATCTTTTATATAAGTTCTAAAGTTTTTTTATGAGTTTTTGCAATTATTAGTGATGTTTTCGAACGCAAATATTTTTGCTAAAGAATTTTTATATAAATATACTCATATACTTTGAAATATAAATAATTCCAATTAAAAATGAAACTTTATTATTTGAAAATAATACTTCAATGCTTAATTTAAAAATATTATTTGGTTTTTTATTTTTTTTTCGTTTAATTAAGAAATTTTTATATCTTGAAGAATAAATTTTTTACAACAATCACAAAATCCAACATAAAATGAAAAATACTCAACATAATTATATTATAATTTTTAAAAACTTTACAAATTATATCTATCGGTAATATATGTATATAGAATTAATTGCATCTTAATGCCAAATATCAAATCCTAGACAGTGCTTGTTATAAAGTGTGATAAAGAACAGAATATACTTAAAAGTAAATTTAATAGGATATTTTTCTTTCTTTTATAATCCTTTGTATGTTTTTTGGATGTTGGTCTATGATTCATAATCTGATTTACACAATCTTTTAAGCAAAAAGAAATTTCCACACTTTTTCTAAGGTATATGTAAATGATTTAATTATAAATAACTTTTTAAAAAAAAATTCTGCATATTATAAGTACAGTTCAATTTCAGAAAACGATAATATTTTTTTCTTTTTATGTGTATTATTTTTAAATTGATCGATATATATAAAACTAGACATTTGAAACAAAAAAGGTTTATATAATTTATCTTGTATTACGGTTCATAATAAAAGGTTGTACTTTAAAAATCTTAGATTTTTAGCAGACAATTTCTATAATACTACATTTTAAAATTTTTTAGGTGTGGGTTTTTCATAAAAAAAACTGACAATTGTAAAAGAAAAATGTTTTTTTAATATACTTTTATATTCTAATCATGAAAGAATCAAAATTATATAAATCAGAATCAGCTTAATTTATATGTTTATTTACAAATTGGTTTTCATTATTCTGGGATATTTTCATACACCTCTTTTTCCAGATGTTTATCTGTTTTTATTTGATAAATTACTAACCTAATCACAATAAAAATATTAGCAAAAAATCTTGATTTACAAAGGAAACTTATTTAAATATAAATTAAATTAAATTTTTTGTTGAAATTTATTAAAATATTTGATACATTTAATTTTCTTATTTTTAATATAAATGTTTATTTTAAATTTTTTCTTCAAATGTTTTGATTATGATATACTTCACTTCACCAAGTAAAATCCAGACTTTAGTGAAAGTGACACTAATTGCATCTTTCCTATATATTTGATAAGTTTTGATCTTTTTTTAAGCATAAATTAACATAAAAATAAAAAGTCATATTAAATATTCTAAAATATTTAAGCCATTTTAATATAAAAATTCTTATATTCAAAAAATAATAGTTAATACAGTTCTATTTCCGTCAAATTGAATTTGATAAAAATGATTGTGAAGATTTATGAATACATTTACGATTCAAAATTTGATTTAATGATATTTGATAGTCATGGAAGTAATTTTTAACGTTTAAAAACACAAGATAGACAAAAAAATATATATCATACTTCCTATATTTTTATGGATACCTCGTAATTTGTCTAGATAAGAAGTAAAATAACAGATCTATTGAGATTTATAGAATGAATAAGAAACTGGGATATCAATGAATTACAAAAATATTCCGCAAATTAGTAAAACTCAGTGTGATGGCATTTCAAAAAATCGATAAAATTAAGTTTTTGCATTATAATTCCCTTTTAACATTTTATTTCCCAACAAAAGTAAATTAATTACTGAATAGTTCGAAATTATATTTAAACGTGTTGCAATTTGACTGTTTTTTAGTTTAAGACTTTTTAGAAAAGCTAAAAACAAACATGGTGTGGTTTTAATTAGTGATACAGCGCGAATAAATAAAACTTAAATAATTACTAAAAATTGGTTTACAAGTTTTTAAAGTGATATTTTATAAGAAATATTTCAAAGTGTAAAAGATCAAGTAGGCAGGTAGTTCGACTCAATCATCCTACAGTATGGTTTAATAATTCAAATTATTATAATGAAAACATTTTCTATTGAATAGTATGTCGCTCCATATTTTTAATTAACTTATAAAATATAATTTATAATCATAATTGTGAATTGACTATATTTGTTTTATTTGAATACTTTGAATACAGTTGTTAAACTAAAAACCCGTTTTATAATAAATTTTTATGTAATTCTGTGTTTTTCGATAAAATCGTAAAATAATAGTTTTTTTCTTTATTAGTTTACTTTATATGTAAATATATATATGGATATGTTCCTGCCCTAAGTTTGCTTTACTTGATGCATGGTAATTGCTGAACAGAGACTATGATTTGCTCAAACATCGCTGGAAAAACGAATTTGATGGCCTTTCTGGTTTATGTTAAGGTACTTAATTCATTATATTTATAATTCAAAAAAGAAAATAATTTTTAAAATTTAGAAGGATTTATTTAATTTTAAAACAATTTTAAATTTTTTTTCTTGCTAGAAAATGTCATTGGTATGAACACATAACATATATATTCGTTAATTCGATTAAAAATCGAAATGAAGTTACTTGGATTATAATATTTTAAAAATAAACATATTTAGTAACATATATCCATATAATTATTCATATAAGATTCTTAATTGATGAATTTATTGATAAAAAACATAGAATGAAATTTTTTTAATATTGACAAAGAGTTAAAAAAACTTAAAATAACCCAAACAATCGGAATCAGAACATTTAAAGTTATTATCTCTATAAATGTGAACTATTATTTACACCATCAAACTATGAATAATTTATTTTGAGAATGCTACATTGTTCTCAAAACAGCAAATTTCATTTTCACCTATTGCTTGTTTATTTTTATCACTAACATTTCTAGCTGATTTACTATCAGAATTATAAGTATGATTGGATTTGCTTGACATGTTTGACAATTTTTCATCAGAATTATTTGCTGAACTGATATTATCTTTTAAAGAGCTTGTTTTGTTATTGTTTAAATAGTTAATATTATTTAACAAATCAATTGTATTTGCGGTTGTATCAGATGTATTATAATTATCTATTTCACAATATAAAGGTACATATCCTTTACTTTTATTGAGTAACTGGCTTATCACCAGAGTAGTCTTATTATTGCTAGGTAAATTTACAGTTGATTTTGGTGTACTATTTCTGCTATCTGGGCTGTCTGGGATTTCGAAAGTATTTTCTGATGTGTTGATTAATGTTCCATCAGAAATATTATATGTTGCATTATCTGAATTAGATTTTGTATTGCTTGTTGCAGTATTTTTGGGTGCAACGTTATTTAAAACAGTTTTTTGTTCACAAATTTTGCTTGGAGTAACATTTTTTGCAATACTTGTAGTGGATTTTATATCGCTAGGTTGATTACCTAAATTAATGCTGGTTGTGTTATTTTTTGCAGGCGAAGTTACACAAATATCTGTGTCTAATTTTACATTGCTTGTTTGACCATCCAAACTAATTGATGTTTTAGTATTTTCTTTCGGTACTGATGTATTCATTTTTGTGCTATAATTGACATATTTAGATGAATCACGTAAATTAATACTTTTCGTGTTATTTTGTGCAGGCGAAATCACACAAACATCCGAATTTAACTTTCTATTGCTTGTTTGGTCATCTAAACTAATTCTTGTTTTAGTATTCTGATCTGGTGATGTTGTATTAACATTTGTTACATTTGGAGAACTTGTTGATTGTGTGCCTGAATTAGTTTTTTTTGTTACATTCTGTATAGGAACAACGAATTGAACATTTTTCTTGTCATCTGTTATATTATTTGCTGTCTTGGTTGTTTTTTTTTGTACAGCAATCGAATTTGCATTAATTTGCGCAGAATTGCCGTTAGAAGGCACATTTAAACTTACTTTTCTGTTTGGTGAAATATTTCCCGATGAATTTATATTTTTCGCTTTATTTACTTTATTATTTACACATAAAGGATTGCAATCCCCGCTATTTTTTAAATCACCTAAATTATATGAAGTATTAACCGTTTTATCGCTATTTCTAATTACGTTTGATGTGTTATTTTTTTTAATTTGACATATTGGATTATTTTTACTTATATTGGAACCATTATTTGATTTAACAGTGGTATATCGCGAAAATTTCATCGAATTTATACTGGCAAAAAGCTCTTTGTATCCGCCCCCGTACATTCCACCATAAAAAACAGCAGGCGTTGTCAAATCTTCACAAATTTCAAACAAATATTTTCTTGCCTCTTTGGATTGATCGATGTTAAAAGTTTCATAGTACAGTTTGTTATCTTCAAGTAGTTTCAGTACCTTGTCATTTTCAT
>AFBI03000002.1:256159-271333 GCA_000230595.3 Edhazardia aedis USNM 41457 | reverse complement strand
GTAATCAATATTTATAATTCATTTCTTACAAAAACTAAAATATTTGTTTTAAATCATAATTAGCTTAAACGTTAATAAATATTTTAAATTTTAAATTCAGATTTGATTGTGTTGTATAGATAATTTATTCAAGTAATAATCTGATTGTTAACAAAAAATATAGTCTTTTTATAGAATTTAACAAGACCTTTTACAACAATATATGTATGTACCCTGCTATATATTGATACATTTATTATCTGAAACATTTTTTTAAGCATTATGATCATGCTCACAAAATTTATTATTTCTTGGAAATTAGATTCTAAATTTTGTTGGGATACATTGTGTAATTGTTAAATACGATATCATATAATACAACATTTTTTTTATCTGCAAAAATTTTTTTATCAACAGAATTAAAAATAAACTAAATCCTGCAAATCAGACGATTTTACTTACCCAAAAACGGTTTTTTTTACTAAATTTGTCAAAAGTTCAGGATTTCAAATTTTTATTATAAAGCCAATTATAATATCTATCATAAAATTTCCACACAAAATTTTGCTTTTATCACATTTTAATTTGACGGTTATTTCTGTAGTATGGTTTTTAAGCTTTAGATATTATTGTCTAAAGTTGCGTAAGCAAAGAATAAAGATTAAATTTGAAAATTGTTGTTTGTTTGAGCAATATTCATTTAAAATATTTTATGGTTGTTTATTTTTAACTATTACTTGCTTGATACAAGAAACCTTAATTATAATTGCATATATAAATTATCAAAAAATGCATTAAATTTCCAAATATGACTTGTATAACTGATTAACAGTTATTTTTCAAAACCAAGTCAAAAAAGAAAACAAAGAAATTCATTGACATTGTATATAACTTTACAATATTATACAACAAAAAAGCAGAAATAAAGGAGCTGTTTTAATTTTATCACGACAGATGTATTCTATAAATTATTTTTACATATTTAAATCGATATGAAGATAGATGAGTTTTTAAAATAATACAAAATAGCATAATAATTATTTTTTAAGGTGCATATATAATAACATTTTTTCCGTAAAAATACATTTTAAAGTTCAAAACAAATGTAAACCATTAATTTGGAAATATATTTATAATAAAAATTCTTCATATGATCGAAAACACATATTTCTATATATAAAAAATTACATTTTAAATATAGTTAAGTTCACGAAATTGAAAACATAATAAATAGTTGTAGCATAGTATTTTTTATAACAAAAAATTAGTTGGCCTCCTGATGAAAAATGAAATAAAAGACATTTTAGATGTTAATATTGAGATATTGAATTATAAATAAAGCAAGTTACTTACATACAGAATATCTATTTGATTTTTTTTCTATTTTACATTTTAAAAATCAGAAATAGTTATAAATTTAAATAAAATTTTAACTTACAACCCTACGAAATTTCATAGGATAAAAATATGAAACCAATCAATAAATTTTAAAATGGTTTTTTCCAAAAAAAAAAACCACAAATTTTTTAATAAAAAAAACTTCAAAGAGCTTTCCTGTGAATAAATTTTCTTCTTATTATTATTATTTTTTTCAAATTAATTTAGGTTCAAAAGATATAAACTTAATGAAAAAAAGTTAGTTGAATTATTTACACAAAAATAATTTATTTTTTTTGTGTCTAATAACAGAATATTTTGTTTTTTTGATATAGTTTATCGAATTCATCGAAATGAAATGATAAAATGCGTTAGTTTATTATAGTATACAAGCTAGATGGAAAATTTGAAATTTGGTTTGTAGAAGCACAGAAAAAAACACATGGATTTTTTTTAATTTATAGTGTTGTATATATAATCTCAAAAATACTCAATTTTGTCTATCGCTTAAATCATTTTAGTTTCTTAATACATAAATCATAAATCATAAATCTAAATATTCTGTAAATATATTAAAATAAATATAGACAAGCATTTTAATTTATTGAAATTATTGTATCTTTATAGAGCAGAAAAAACAATTTGCAAGATTTTTTTTTCCAAAAAAGCTCTAACATTTGAATTTTACTTATAACTTTGTAGGAAGAAAGCAAAATGTAAAGTATTGTTATTTGAATACATATACTAATTTCTTGTATATACCAGGTAACTATTGTATAGAAACAGTCATTCTTACAAGTAAATTTGTATAGATAAGTGTAAATGTATTTTAAGACAAAAAGGGTCTATATCAGTCAAAATTTATATTTTTTGCAATAAAACCTACTAGTATTGTAACATTTGCGTTGCTTTACTTCATATAATCTTTACACATCTTTTAAAAGGAAAATTAAACTTCATAATATTATAGGGAAGAAATAAAATATAACTTAGAAGAAAACAAAAAAAAATGATATCGGCATGATATTTGTTGAGAAATAAAAAAATGTTTTAAAAAAGTTCATAATAAAATTTTTTTAATAGTAGAATTAATTTGTAAATTGTGTTTATATGTTTTTAGAATTTATTTTCATGTAATTAACCATATAATCGCACTACTAATCTTTTAAAGATGTTTTACAAATTTTTTTCATTCTTTTCATCATTATAATTATTAATTTTTTTTATTTTCTTCATCTTTTCTACTTTTTGTTTTTGTCGAATGTTTTTAATAAGATTAATATCTTTATATTAATACTATTGTAAAAAAAATAAAATTCTAATAAAAAACATTTTAAATATTTTTAGAGCTGTAATATAATTAGAATAAAGATATATACATTTTTCATACAATAATCCGATCCCTAGAATCTAAATCATTGAGAATTTTTATAATTTATATACTCCGTAATAGGTTTCTATTAAAATAAAAAGGTCGGGATTTTGAATACGTACAGATTTTTATGATAAATACATAAAGGTTTCAAGAAAATTATAATTAGAACTTTATAGATGAAATGTAGTAAATAAAGACTTTTTGTGTATATCATAAATTGTTATATTAATACTAAAAAACCAGAATAAATAAATTATTTAAGAACAAAAACCATAAATTTTTATAAAGAACGCACTTAAATCAAATATAAAAATATCGATTCGAATCTAATTAATATGCTTATATATTTTAAATAGTGTTTTAATAATTTTTTATCGTAAAACTGTATTTACAGTATAAGACTTTTTTATATTTATTTTCAAATGTAGATTTCTTTAAGAATTTTTTCACCAAAAAAGGATTATATTTCTACGAATAAAGAAATAAATTGCTGCGGAAAAGAATTTACAACATTTGATGCTTTGGCCCCAAAAAACAAAAAGATGGTGTTGTATTCACTCGGTATTTTATACCTAAAATAATGCTCTAAAATATTATTGTTACATGTATTAATATTATGGTTAAATGTAAAAGAAAAATTATTTTTATTATTTATCAACGAGCACAAATTATTTATAATTTATAATATTATATATTTTCAACTTTATTTTTTTTACAATCGGCAACTTTTGATAAACTGAAGGCACGTTCTATTTTGGAACAACAAAAATTGATAAACATAGTAAATTTGTAATCAATTTGAAATTGAAATCCAAAATCACATATTTCACCAAATTCTAATAATCCATATTTACCATCATAAAAGAAGAATATTTTTACTGTCTTTTTAATTTTGTGAAGTACCACAATAGGTTCAAAAATCAATAAAATATAGCAAAGCAAAACTTAAAAATAAAAAAATGTATGCGAAAAAAACGGTTTGAAAAAGTTCATAAAAGTACGATTCCTAAATACAGTATATATAAAAAGTAGGTATTGTTTATTAAAAAATGTTTTTATATACATTATCAAAAGTTTTACCTGTATTTCAATATATTTATAGAAATAATAGTTCATCTGATAAATAAAAGTTTTTAAATTCTTCATTAATAAAATTTTGCTTTTAAAATAGTTAATCATCATTGAAAACAGCATTAATTGCTTAAAAACATCTTTATCGGAATAAATAAAATATTTTAATCCACATATTTATCGAAAAATTATTTAAGTAAATTACTTATATAACTAATTCAATTATTTGTTATTAAATTGTTTTTCTAATCAAATACAATTAATTTTACATTAATATATAAAATAGCACAAATGTAAAAGAAAAAATATAAAATATACACTTTCACACAAAAAAAACATTTTTAGCCGATCCGATCCGCCTATAATATATTAATGAAGAGATAATGAAAATTTTGTCTTTAATTATTATTTTGTTTTCTGATTCGTTTTTACATTTAAATTTATATCTAAGGGCATCTGATAGTATACATTAGTTTTAACAGCAAAATTTTAAATCTTATAATAGCTTTTTTTCTTAAAAAAATAAAAAATACATTTTTTTTATTTTAAGGTTTTTATGTGTTTCGTAAAGCATTTGTTAAGCATTCCTCAAAAATTTAAGCTAATGTTGTTTTAACAGCGTGAATAAATCAAAATATAAATACTTTTGATTTTTTTTAGGAAATAAAAATCTTTCATAAACATATTGCGATGCTATACTGATTTATTGTAGATTTTATAAGTGATTATATTTTTAGTGCAATCATATTTTTGCATGTTATTTCATTATAGTTTAGATTAAAAAGTTTAGATGTATTAGACTCAAAAAGGTTATTTGGGTGAGTCATCTTTTATAAACGTTTCGCAGGCGCAGAATGTTTTAGACAATTAATAATAAATATTGACAGAAATTAAATTTCTATGGGTAACATAATATTTAATTTATTTATTCTTTTTTATATTCTGCTATTCTAAATTTAAAAAAGAAAAATATTAATTCATTTTTTTTGGTTAGTAAACTAATATTCCGTAATACCAAACATATTAAATTACATTTAAAACCTTTGTTTAAGTGTACATCCATGATTATCTCTGCAGGTTATATATAACTACAAATAACTTTTAAAAACAATAATTAGTAGCGAAATGTTGCATTTATAAATATTTAACTGCTTAACTTCTCATTTCAAAGGAAATTTTCCACATTTTTTCTTAAATGAAAATTTTTAATTTTATTTATTGCCTTAAACTGAACCTTAACGATACAAGCTGAAACGATTACGCAATATTTTTTTTTAATATTTGAAATAATGTTTTTAAATTTTAATATATAATACCTTTATAAAAACCAAACTAAAAAAAAATACCTTTTTAATATGTTTAAATCTTCATATAAGCAAAATTATTTCTAATTAAAAACATTAAATATTCTATAGTATATAATTTTCATTCATAATAGCAATTGCCATATTTATTTTTTTATATATCAACAAAAAGTTTATTGTGTCGTATTTTGATTTTGTTGTTAATAAATCTGCAATAGTTAAAAATCAAATGTTTTTAGGTTTTATTTATATTTTCGGCTGTTTTTTTAAGGAAAAATATTGTATTTGCACATACTTAAAATATGATTTTTCGGTTTTTAAAATATTGTTTATATAGAATGTTCAATCAAATTTTATATTTTTAATTCCTCGTTGTCGCGTGTTCTATATTTTGATTTATCAGCATTTTTCTTGTCTCCTGTATAATAGATTTTTTTAGAGTAGTTTCCATTCCGGTTTTTCCAGAAATAGATTTTAGAAAAATATTGAATACTGGGAATATTTGAAGAAATTGTAATATCAATGTATATTTTACTTTTCCAATTTATTTTATTGCAGAAGAAATAATATTAGAAAATATATTGCGTTAAACTTTGAAAATGGTTTTTTTTCACAAAAAGTGCTTTTTTTTACATATATATTGTGAAAATGTTGTAGGCTTGGTTTTTTTTTGCTTTGAAAAGTCTCTTTAACTCTTGCTATGTAATTTTGTTACTATCAAATATGGATTTTATTTGTTCTTATGTGTTAGATATGTTCATAAAACTCGTTTTTTTAAAAAATTAGTTAAGATGCAAAACCTAAAAAAATAAAGGTATGAGTCGAAGTTCACAGCAAAGTATAAAAATTGTTTGGAAATAATGTGTAGCATAGGAATTTAAATGTTTTGAAATTTGTGTAAAACAATATGCAATTATCAATAAATAAAAAACAAAAATTTTATTTGTGATCGATTTATGTGAGAAAACAGGTGTATCATTGTTGAAAATATTATAATTTTGGAAATAAATCATATCACAGGAAATATAAATATGTTTTTGTTTCAGGCAGTTCAAAATATCTATGAACTTTTCTGCATTTCACAAATGATTTGAATAATTTTTAGGCAAGAAAGAATTAAAGAGATACTACAGTCGAAATTACATAATAAACGTTTACATATGAATTTTGAATATATATAATTACATTTTTTGAAAATTAAATTACTTTTTTTTCTTTAAAGTTATGCAGCTTTTGGAAAGGCTGACGTTGGAACGAAACATAGCGGATTTTATTAAAATTTTAATTATATGCATAAAGATTTCTAGTTGGTTTTTACGAAATATTCAAAATTCTATGTGCAAAATACATTCCAATAACGGAATTACACCATATTATAAAAGAAGCATTGAATAATAATTTAAATTTTACTTATTATTCAATAAACTTATTCATTTATCAGAGAATGAAAAAAGTATTTATTTATTTTATGTATATCAAATAACACTTTTAAACAAATTTATATTGTTAATATAATCATAAACTAGATGAATAAGTATTAGATAAATTTTTTCCTTATAATACACTTAAAATATCCTTATTTAAAGCCTTTATAAGTTATTTTGCTAAACATATAAATATAAGACTATCTCGCTCGATAAGGTTAAGTTTCTTATCTTTTCTCGTATGCAGGAATATAAAATGATCCTAAAATTAAATATTTAACATTATTATAGATAGAAAATGTTTCGAATAACAGTTTTTAACATTTTAATATAAGCAAAACCGAAAAATCTCTAGTTTACAGCGGTTTTGGCAGAAAATGCTTAACTCAATTCCTTAAATAGCTTTATTTAGATAAATTATGTATTTCAAACATGCATTTTTTTCAATAAGAATAAAATGATTATTGATTCTGATCAAGCATATGCTCATAAAAACCAAAATTATTGTATAAATGACAATTCAAATTTAAAGTTTATAATATTTTATACCAAAAACATGTATTTATTTAAAATACATTTAATACAATTTTTTTTGTGTTAGCATATATTATTTCTAACGTAATCAAATGAAAGATGTGATAAAAATGTGGTTTTTAAATTAATTTTATTTTGATATCAGAAATTTAAACATTAATGGCATCAATATAATTTATGTAGAACTAAATTAATTTTGGGTTATTTTTTAAATAAAAATTTAATATTATACACTTTGATTTATACCTACATTCCTTTGATTTTTTATTCCGAAAATCCATGAATTGTTATCATTCGCATTTTTTGAATTCATAAATTATATTCATTAGTAAAATTTATCTCATTCTCAATAGTTAATTTTTTTCTAAATTGAATGCTAAAATTTTTTCCAAAATTTAAGTTTTAATTACATGAATAAATAAAGCATCTAAATTAATACAATTTTAAACTGTTTAATATGGTTTTTTTATCAATATTTTATTTAAAACATTATTGAAAAACAAAAAAATGGACTCGTAACTATAAATTTTAATTAATTTCTTTTATTTATCGGAAACTGTATTATTTTTTTCGAGAACAGATATAATATTTACTTGCGTTTTATTCGTAACATAGCATTTATCTAAAACAGTATAAATTTATTTTATTTTTTTATCTGTTTTCTGAACATAACATCGATATATATATATTATAAATTATTCAAAATAAATGGTTTTATTAGATATTTTCCTTTTTTCGTATTAATGAAATAATTTTGCCGACTCACTAGGAGACCTATGTGAGTGGCGTAAAAAAATTGTATAAAGAGAAAGAGTGTGTGAGTGTTGTTTATTTATTGAAGGGGTTTTATAGCCGGAGTGATTCCAGCGGCTTTCTGTCGTCCTCAATTGTTCACACTGCCGATATTTCTTCTCCTGCATTAGCTCTGTGTGTTTCACATTGCACAACTATTTATACTTTAGATTGATCTATGATTACTAATTAAAATTACAAAAATTGCAATTATTACATTTTAGTTTGTTATAATTCTTTATAAAGCAAAATTACATTATTTAGTTGACGTGTTAAGATTTAAATAAATATGTAAATATTATTTTATTAAAATGTAACAATTATATTTAATTTATATTAGAATAGTTTAATACTATTTATTTAAGCATTTTGAGATCACTGGGGAAGATGATCATTAAATGTGGTTTACCACAAATTTTTTCATGAAATAACAGGATATTAACATTCTTAAAAAAGATCTCTATGAAATTTTAGAAGATTGCGGTTATATGATATAATAAACTATTTTCAAAACAATTAATATTGAAATTATTCTCTTATTTTAATACTGTTATAATATAACTTATTCTACCACTATTATAGTGTAATAATTCATTTTAACACTATTTTTTTTATTTTTTTTAATTCGTATATTTTTTTTTACCTGTTCTTACACAATTCTTTTTATCTATTCAAAATCACCAATGAAAAATGAAAATATTTTTTATAAGGTTTTTATGTATAGTAAAACTCTCAATTTTATAAAAAATGTGCTATAAATTGCAAAAAAAAACAATTATAACCAAATAATTATATAAATATTTTAAACAGGAAAATTCATATAATGAAAAATGATAAGGTACATACTTTATTGGAGACTTTAACCATTTATGAAAGGATAGCGATTGTTTCTCGGTTGGGAATTATAAAAACAAAGAAAAGATATGGGAACGCATACTTTTAAAGACATCGAATGCAATTTACAATTCAGAAAGTTTGTTTTCATTTTTCTTTTTAGATGCCATCTTTTTCTGGTTGAACAATTCTATCTTAGATATGTAAATCTTGTTCTAAGTGTTGTTAGAATTTTCATAGTTGATTTTGATCTAGATTTTTTGGTCCATTAGTATCGCTAGCTTCTTTCATTCTGTTTGAGCAAATTTTGAAATTTTTTGCCTTCTATTTTCGGGCCCACTATATAGTTGAGAAACTATCAAGAGCTAAAAATTTTAAAAAAGTTCATAAAATTTTAAAATCAGTAACCTTTAATACTTAAAGTATTAATTTTCATTTATGGCATGTATTGTATTTTTGTATACCTTTTTAGGATATATTTTAAATTTGTAAAAAATATAAAAAATTTAAATCTATTATAAATTTTTACTACTGATAAAGGAATCTCAGTAGAATTTAATTAATCTGCATAAAATTATATTGAATATCGAAAATAAAAATGATAGTTGAGAAAAAATGTAAATTTGTGTGTTTGCTAAAAAATGGTAATTAATTATAACACAATCCAAATAAATTCACAATAAATACTACTACAGAATCATAAGAATAAAATGTGGTGGATGCTGAATGTGACCATATTTAAAAAAATTTTTTAAGTAGAAAATGATAAACTAGCTGAAATGTTTTTTTCATCCTTATCCGGTCGATCTTACATCTCCATAACATGTTTGGCTGTTTTCTTATTTTCCATTATTGTTTTCAGTAATTAACTTTTTTTTATTTTCAAGAAGGGATGTTTTAGCTATTTTTTCTAAAAATTTAAAATTTATATTAGAAAAGAATTCTTTAAAATTGGGTATTATCCATATTTCATATTTGTTGGCTATTCCTATTAACGACCTAATAATAGATTCTTTGTTTTTTTTCTTAAAATCATTTTAGATTTATTTTTTTAGATTTTTCTCGATAAAAGGAATGTTAAATTGAAAATAATATCTACATTTCGATATATTAAAAATGTTTCACTGCAGTTATAGATAAAGTAATTTTTTGAATTTCAAGGCTTATATATTCATTGTTTTAGCACGTTTTTAGTGTTTTAAATAACTATAATGTTGATTTTTAGAAAGAAATATAAATTTAAAATAAAAATTGTAAATCTTTTTTATACACCATATTCATCAAGCCAATTCATTTGTAAGTTAAACTAAAATTACAAGATTATTCTTACAATTGGTTTTTCCGCGTAATGTAGTTTTATAAAATTTTTGCTTCTCGATTATTTCTTTTGAAAACAAGAATTTAAAACTTTTTTTTATATTTTATTACAACTAAACGGCCTTATAGTTTTAGAACAGCTTTTTTATATTATTTTGAAGTGAAAATTTCAAAAATCTCGAATCATTTCAAATTCTGGTTAAACTGGTTTCAAATTGAAAAACATCTAACTTACCAAAAGAAACGCCTTTTTATAGATTTTATATTTAAAAATCTTCTATATAATAGGAAAGATATTGTTCTAAAATAAAAATCTAATATATTTTATCGTTTTTGGTATTATATTTATTATAGTGTTGGTTTTACATCTGTTTTTTACTTTAAGCATTACTGCAATTTCTGCTATTCTTATTATTACTGCTACTTATAATATATCCACTAAGATTGTTACTATTATTAAACATTATCACCACTTTTCCTTCTATTTTTACAATTAAATATCTCTTTGTGATTTTTCTGATATGAAAACTTTTTTTGAACTAGTAATCTATGCATATGAATTTTCTTTTCTTTTTTTTTTCAAAAGAAAATACTATTTAAAAACAATTTCAAAAAGAAACAATTTTATTAAATAAAGCATGATTTAGTACTATAATAATTTGATAAATAAGAAATGTGATAGTTTATATAAAAATATTTGACATAAAAAATAATCATATTGAATATTTTAAACTTTTTAATAGATGTATAATTTAGTATGTTTATAGAAATATAACTATATAAAATAATATTTATTCTAAAATGTACTATATAATATTGACCATTAAATGTAAAAAATAATACTTTAAAGCTTTTAAAAAAAAAGTATATATTTTTGTTTGTATTCTTTAATTTTGGTGCCAACTTCAAAACTAATAATATCAGAATCTTTATACCTAACAAATCAGCTCAATTCAAAGTAAAGCAGAAATCAATTAAAAAGATAATTTTATTCCAATAAGATAAATATTTTTGTTTAGAATAATAATTTAAGGTCATGAAATGAATTTATTTGTTATATATTCATTCTATTTCAATTAAATTTACAATATAATGTTTTGTAAATTTTTTGTTCCTTAAATATTTCTATTTTTTAATTTTATGTGGATATAAAATTGAAATACAATTTAAATTACTAATTTAACCAAGTTTAGAATATTGAATGTACGAATTTTAAATGATTAAGTAATTTTAAATTGGAATACTATTGATTTTTGCGTAAAATTAGGTGTCCAAAAAAATCGTCGATATTCTAAAAATAAAAAATGTTACGTGTCCAAATAAATTTGTGTGTTTATTCAAAAAAATTATTTTAATTAAAATGTCATAGAACAGTTTTACATTTAAAAAACATATATAAAAAAATCATATTTCTAAAGATATGAGATTTTAAAGAAAAAAATGTTTATAAAAGAAAAACAATAGAAATACCCATATCTTAATGTCAAACCGTGGAAATTTTTATGGTGATAGTGAAACAGAATTAGAACCATTAAAAACTACAAAACGTTTTATAAATCCAGAAACACAAACAGAGTCATATTCTACAAATATGCAGCAACAAAACAAAGAACATGTATTTAAAAAGCTTATTTTTGTTCTTTCGATAAATTTTTTTTTAATACCTAATGTTTTATTAATGATGTTGTTCATTTGTTGGCTTTTATATGACTCGAATCATGACCCTAAATATTTTTTCGGTTTTTTGATAGGTATGCTTGGATTTTGCTTTGATTTAATGATTATGAATAAAAGCATACCAGATGAAATTTTAAACCGCCTGTCGCTAAAAAACTTTTTTAAACATTTGAGAAAAAACTGGAAAACTTATTTTTTACGTTTTTTAGCATTTATACTATTTTTATATCCTTTTATTGATCAAAATTTTATAATAGAATTGATAACTCGGTTTAAATAAGTTTTAGAATTTTATCGATTAAAGAAATATATTATTTAAATGAATATAAATTTTTAAATTTTTCTCATGTTTTTTCGTTTTTTCATTCTAAATGTTTACTGTATTCATTTGAACACATTACAATTTTTTTTGCCATAATTTTTTTATCAATTGCAAGAATATTTGATTTTTTAAATATATTTATTTTTTTAATTAATTTAATATATAATGACATCGCTTAAAAGTCAATAATCTCATGGTGTAAAAAAGTCGTAAAATTTCAGCTGGTTATATTGGTTTAAAAATATTCAATTTATTCTATTAACAAAATACTAAAGGAATTTAATTAAAATTTCGAACAATTTAGATAATTTAGCAGCTAGAATAACTTTAAAAATTATACTAAACTTTTCGGTTTAAAATTATACTAGATCCATTAAATGATTTAATTTAATTGTTTTTCTTAAAATCGTTACTAAACTTTTTAATTGTATTTTTGTTCAAAATATAGAGGTGAAATATCTTTGTTGAAAAATGTAATCTTTTTTTTTTGTTTCAAAAATTGATAAACAAAATGTAAAGACATTTTGTCAATAGATTGCTAATTTTATATGCAGAACAATATTTTATATGTGGAATATAGAAAATAATTGAAAATAAAATTTAATTTCTATCACAAATATAATACTAAGCGCTAAGATCTTTTTATTTCTGAAGTAGTTTTCAAGAATGAAAAAATACTAGTACGCTATCTATCGGATATTCATTTGATTTTTCAATTAAATTCAAACATAGAATTTGTTTTAAATCTATTAATATATGCATAATTATAGTTATTTGTAAATTTATTATTTTTAGAATTGTAAATTTTTTTATTATTCATTTTTATTAATTTGATTTTAAACATGAATGCTTTTATAGTTTGTGAATTACTTTTTTATTGCATTTCATATACGGCTATTATTTAAACTGTTTTGAATTATGTTATTTTAGTACAAATTTTATTGAACAGGTTAATATCAATTGAGAATAAATTACCATAAAAACACACCTTTAAATTAGTTTTATCCCTCAAATCTTGGCATACAACACAATACAACAATCTTCGCTGTATGCTTCCACTGCTGTGTCTTAGTCCTGTTATGAATACGGTTCCCATGTATCCTGAGTTAAATTATTTAGAAGATCAAATGCATTCAAATGATGGCTTTAAATTGCACAAAAGATTGATCGCTGTGGTGAAAGCAAAATAGTCAGTGAAGAGGAGTATTCGAAGAAATAGTTTTTTAATATTTTAAGCTCGTGCATGATGATGAAATTATGACACACCGCGCAAACAATAGTGTTTTTTCCGCTACTTTTTATTAAATTACATAAAAGAATTGATTTTTTAATCTATTGGTAATTGCTGTAGGTTAGTATCTTTTTGTTATCAATGAAATATATATAATTCTGTAAATTTTAATTATTTAAAAAATGTATTAATCGAGGTTGTTTTAGATTTCAACATAGAGATTTGTATTGCATAAAATTATTTATTTTTTTCATACTTTGTATGAATTCGATCTTAAATTATTAAAGCATCTGTAATAATTTGTTTTATTTATGATATTCTGTTGATTCTCAGTAAGATAATTTGCCCACATGAGTCGCACCGATTCTGACTTTTCAAGGTATTATTTCTGTCATTATTCCACATTCCTCTCCCTCGCTATTGCTATCATATGTCTTTAAATAGCCTTTATTGATAGATTAATCGAAAAGTTTTAATTGCATTTTAATCTTATTTCAAATTAAATAATCTAATATTTATTTCCTTAATTAAAATATAAATAAACTTTCAAATATTAAATAATTAATGATATAATTTCTTTAGTCTAATATTTTTTATAATTAAAATTCAATTTGATTATATATTTACATTAATTTCTATATTTAATATCTTTCTAAATAGAGCACACTTTTGTTATGTGACAACATAATTCAAAATTATTATAAATTTATCTTCATTTTTTATGAATATCAATATACTATATCAATATTTACTTCATCATCTTTACAAATTTTATTCATAATAAATATTCAAAATCAAAAATTTATCCGTTAATAAAAATTGAAACCATTGTTATATTAGAATTGCAAAAAAATTGATTTTTACACATTTTATTAAACAAAGTACACACAAACTATTTAACCAATTAAATATTTTCTGTAACAAAGGAACATATCAATTTTTAAAATATAATTCTAATATACTAAAAATTTTTTGTTTTTGTAATTTATTAATATAACGTTTATTAAATTGTAGGTTATTATAAACGTCAATACAATTGCATCTATTGTCATTACTATTACTATTTAAACTATTATTTCGGCTATTGCTATTTATACTAATACTATTATTATTAAACTTGTTATACATTCTTCTTTCTTTTATTTTTTAGTTTCATTTTAATAATTAAATGTGATTTTTTCCTTTCTTTAAAAAATCACTAATTTTAGAATGGAAATATTTTTATATTAGAAATTGTCGAACATAATTTATTAAATTTTAAATTAAGAATATTTTTAATCTTTATTTTTAAAAGACTAATATTTAAGTCTATTCTTAAAATACTAAAAAATAATATTGTTTTAATTCATTTACGACTTTGTGGTATTTATACCACAAAACATACAATTATTGTATTCCAAATTTTTGTGCTTTTGTCCAACTACAAAAAGCCTAAAAAATACTGATTATTAATTAGAATAACCAAAGAAAAAGGTGAAAATGAGAAATATTTGTGAATATCGATCTTTTAAAATATTTTACTTTTTTCTATGGTTTATTACACCAACTTTTTATAATTTTATTTCTTTTTTTCTGGATTTTATAAATTTTTTGAAGATGTTTTTTTTTCGGAAAAGTTTCACTATGAGATTTTAATAGACGGCAATATTGAAAATATTTTTACGAAACCGATGCGATTATTTATATTTCAAAAAAAAATACATAAAAATGATTACCAATAGAAATTAACCTTAAGCTAAATTAATTTTATTCAAAGTATGTTTTATAAAACAATATTTTATGATAAAAAAACTTTGAAGCCTGTTATTAAGTAAATAATTAGTGTATTTTTATAAATTATAAAAAATTGCCATACCATGTGTTTTGATTCTATAAAATAACAATTCCCCATAAATTGAAATTCGTTATATTTCAATAAGTTGCAAAAAATTTTAAAA